>JAUMHI010000069.1:10597459-10608915 GCA_032359435.1 Enteromius unitaeniatus
TTTTGTTTCTCGTTATATTAAAAGTCTTTTATTTTATACTATACGTTTTTGACTCCTGCGTCCTCCTTACCTCTACATGGAGAAACGTTACAGTTTATTTATTTGTACATTTTAAGTATGGTTTTTTTTATTTAGTCTTTTAATTTGTTAAAAAGTGTGGGCGTTGTGTAACTTTGTAACAACATTCAAAAGAACTAAATATTTAGAAAATTGAGAAGAGCAGTTTTGTAACATTATGTCTTTTCAAACATTTTGGTCAATTTAATGTGACCTTGCTAAGTAAAAGTATTACTTTCCCAAAAATGCATTTAGAGTATGAGAGGCAGGAGAAAATAACACTGAGGAAAAACGGATAGACAAGGATAGACAGACAGAGAGAGACAGACAGAAACACAAACACACTCACAGAGACAGACAGACATAGAAATAGCCAGGGGAAGAGAAACAGACAGACAGACATACAGAGATGAGGAGACAAACAGAGACAGACAGACATACAGAGATGAGGAGACAGACAGAGACAGACAGACATACAGAGATGAGGAGACAGACAGAGACAGACAGACAGATACAAACAGACATTCAGAGACAGAGACACAGACAGACAGAAAAGGAGAGACAGACAGAAACACAAACACACACACACACACAGAGACAGACAGACATAGAAACAGACAGTGGAAGAGAAACAGACAGACAGACAGACAGAGACGATGAGACAGACAGACATACAGAGACAAGGAGACAGACAGACAGAGATGAAGAGACAGACAGAGACAGACAGACATACAGAGACGAGGAGACAGACAGACAGAGATGCAGAGACAGACAGAGACAGACATACAGAGACACATACAAAGACAGACAGACATGGAGAGACAGACAGACATACAGAGACAGACAGACAGACAGACATACAGAGACGAGGAGACATACAGAGACGGAGAGACAGACATACAGAGACAGACAGAGACCGACCTACAAATAGAGGCGGAGAGACAGACAGAGAAAGACAGACATACAGAGGCAGACAGACAGACAGAGATGGAGAGACAGACAGAGACAGACTGAGAGACATACAGAGACAGAGAGACAGACAGACAGACAGACAGACAGACAGAGACAAGGAGACATACACAGACAGACAGAGATGGAGAAACAGACGGACAGAAAGACAGACAAAGACAGACAGACAGAGATGGAGAGACAGACAGAGACGGAGAGACAGACAGAGACAGACAGACAGAGCTGGAGAGACAGACAGACAGACAGAGACGGAGAGACAGACAGAGACGTTTATGTTTATGTTAAACACTGTGGTATGAAGGTTGGCATATAAGGTTGATCTTTTCATTGTTATTATAATATGTCTACACATATATTTGAAGCTTTGGCAATATTGTATCTTTGCAGTCATGCCAATAAAGCAATTTTGAATTAAAAAAAAAATAAAAAATTGACAGAGACAGACAGACAGACAGACAAAAGAATGCAATAAATAGGTTTTGGAATGACAAGAACTGATGACAAATTTGCTATTTATGCATGAACTATTCCTTTAAAAACAGCAAGCACTAATTAGCTACATTACTGTCAACACAATAAACACATACTCTAAAAATAAATGATAAAGCAAGCAGTTCTACACTGTAGAAAAGGACTGTTATTAAAATCTCACTGAATAAATTACACAAGAGCAAACTGTTACAGAAAACGCTTGCAGTTTGTAAGGTGCCAAGCTTGCCAGGAGAGTTGTAGTTGTGCTTCGACACATCGTGTCATTCAATAGGAGTGAAGAGAATTTCAAACCACTGCTATTTAACTTTGTGGGAGTAAATCTACGGCTGTCTGCGATCGTAAGTGTTGCGTGACAGAAGCTTCATGACTAATGAGTCAAGGCCACAATTATTCCCCTCACAAACTCTGTATTAGTCAACAGCTCATGCGAGGACAAGGCTTTTTTCAGCACAAAAAAAAGAAAAAAGGTAAAAAGCTTCCTGAACATATGCATTACAAATCTGCAGCACTCGGTCACATGTTTATGTACACATATATAAATACACTGGTTAGCAAACAGACATTGTAAATAATAGAAATCCAATTACCTGTGATGACGGCAATCCAAGATCCAAGTGTTCACATGAAAGAGAAGAGAAAGTCACTATTACATCAACGTTCATTCAGTACTCCGCACTACTCCACTAAAAACGCAATTACATTCAAGTCATTTAAACACCATTAATATATATATATATATATATATATATATATATATATACGTTTGGCAGAGATTCAATGATTCACAACGACAAGGACAGACCTTCTGTTTTCAGCGACCAATGCTCAATGAAACGCAAAGCCATTTTTTATACTAGACATTTTTTAAACTACTGAAGCAAACACTTTTGGGTCGGGAAGGTTTAATACTGTTTTGCTTTGAATTGGATTCGCTAAATTACCATCCTGAAACACAGATCACAGGCTCAGATTTCAGAAATTGTCTATCTTTGAGAACAGATGACAAAGCAACCTCCTCCACCTCTGTTCGCTATTGCTATCTTTGAGAAGTTTACAAACCTCCTCCACCTTCTTTCAAAACTGTTTAGACATCTAAATACATCTGAGTGATATGTCTCATGTTACATCACAAGAGACAGTTCACCTAAAATTTGCTTTTAATCACCCTCATGAAGTTTTTTGTGATGTGGAACATAATCATAGGTGAGCGTTTGGTCACCATCCACTTTCATTTGTATATCTTCAGGTGATTTTACCAACACTCTTCACACCTAAAAAATGTTACTTTAAGGGCCACGACAGCTTGTCACTGGGACGGTATCTTTAAAAGAACAACTTCGTACTTTATCTATGCCTAAAAGGTTCACAGTAGTGCTTAAGGTTACATTTTAATATTTAAATTACTAATATATGCACATTTTAGGGGTATAAAGAGGTACAAAGATGCCCCTCTATTGAACTAGTGACAAGTTGTCATGCCCCTAAAAGTGCTTTTTATTCTGACAGTCAAGGATTATCTATTCAGGCAGCACATCTGAAACATCAATGATGGCTGTGCAGAAATTGAGTAGCATTCCATAGAGGAAAAAAACTCCTTTCATGCAAAGCATATAAAGCTGGAGTAAGTCTACGTGCCATTCAAAGTGACCTTTTCTGATGCCGGCTGGCTGCGTTCTAAGCAAGCTGTACCGCTTTGAATGCTCTCAAAGTGATGCACGTAATCTGGATGTGGTCTCCATCCAAACAGCTTGTAGCTCCAGAGGGAGTCGGATCTATGGGAGGTTGTTGTATAAATGAGTTTGCCAAAGACAAGCTGAACATGGCTGCTGTCATACATTCTAAGCCTGTAAAACAACTAAAATGACATCAAGATACTAGTGGCCTTGAAAAATGTGTTGTCACCAAATCTACACTATAAATGACCCACGCAGTCTAGTGGACTTCCCAGACATGCAGTATGCACTAAAAGTCCATAACACCCCAAGCACATATTCTGCGCGCTATTTGGGACAGGGCCTTAACCGGAGAAAACAAGCTGTGCTAAATGTGGTGTGAGTTTCTAACTATACACTGCAATAAAATGGCAATAATAAAACTGCACGATAGCATTAATTCTAAAGGTAGAAAAAAAAAATAAGCACAGCTGAAATGACTTTCACCAGCTACATAAGGTGGTAATTCAGACAGCCGTGCAACATTTAGCAAGCACTAATTACTCTGGAGGGAGATGGAAGGCCTTCTGTTTGGCGGCCAGCAGCTGCAATCACAGAGCAAGGACAGATAACACGACCTTGTTTGTTTTTCACAGACTTTAACAACTCATTACCACTCCTGAACACAGAGAAATTACACCCTACTGCTGCTAATGTTTCTCTTCACACTAACATATGTTTTATAACGCACTCTGGCACGTGTGGCACCAGGAACACAACATTTACTTTTTAAAAGACACGGATACTCTTGGCAAAAGGAATCATTCCTAAATCAAGCACATCTGGAACTTAAGGGACTTAAGTTTTTTTTTTTCTTCCATAGCTTTTTTCATAATTTTCAATAAATAAAATAAATTCATGAATACATGTTTATATTGTTTAATATAAAAAACTAAAATATGTTGCCTTGAAAATAATAAAGTCAAAAGAACACAGAAAAGTCCTTTAAAACATTAAAGCCAGCATGATAAAGAAAATAAAAGAAAAAACAACAACTGAGAATTGAAATGACTTCTCAAACCAGTGTTATTACTGCTATAGTATGAGGTTATTTTTTTTTTAAGGGGCCATATAATTCCAGATGAAAATTCCAGATGTTTAAAATTAAGTGTGTGCTGGCAGTTTGTGTACACAACCACACTATAATGATAAAAAAAATCCACCCAGTGTTTTTTTGGTAATCTGCTTAAACAGATTACCCCTCTCTCAAATCGAACCGTCTGACATCACACATTTGGTTCTGTAGGGAATGCGCCCTTGATCTACCTAAATGCGTTTATGTTCACGGGAATCATTCATGATCCAGCCTCACCTACAGAAACAAAAGCGGAAGTGGAAAAGAGGGGTGGGGTCAGCAGAGCTTGTGAAGATTTAAAGGGGAAGTACACAGGGTAAAATGGGTGTTTTTTATACTAGCATTGAGAAATTTTAAACCAACTATATTAAAGACTTTTCATCAAGACCCTAAAGAATTGATGTTGATGTTATATGACCCCTTTAATAATTGTAATTAGATTTTGTCTTTACATTTTGTTTTGATTTTAATTTGAAAGTCGGGTATGTCACTTTAAAATGTTAATTTTTATTTATTTTGTTGCTCAAATTATTCATGCGATCTTAAAAGCATTACAAGGCAAAATTGCTGCATTTAAACTTTTATAATGCATTATAAAGAATTTTTTTAATAACCTTAAACAAGGGGGGGGGGCAAGGCGGCAAGACTTTCCCTTTTTTCAAAAGGGAAATTCATTGGATGGCAGAACGGGTGACGTTTCCTAACTGCTGTGATCTTTTCATGTGACTGACAGGTTGCTGGAAGGAATAGATTGAAATTCATCTTTTTTTGACCTATTTGCCCACCCCTTTACACCATATATGCCATCAGTCAAGAGGAGTTGCTGCAAATAATACCCATGGCAACATTACGTAAAAAACAGGAATTGCCCATTTTGATTTCATGGTGACTTTGAAGTCTGTTGAAGCACAAGGTGATCCTCAGTCATACATCTGATACATCGGCAGACATAAACAGCTGCCTTGTTACCTAACCTCATTCTGTTTCTTCAATGAGTTCAGCATTGCAGCACCCATCTCTCTCAATCACGTCTGGAGCCAGTGCTGTCTTCTTGATCATTAGAGCATTGTTAGATGAAAGCAGAGAAGAAGAGAGCTGCTCCACCCTCAGCTCTTGAGTCATGAGGGGGAGTCAGTAGTGCGGTCAGGGGAAGGACGAGCCGTCCGTGGCAGGCTGGACCTGTCAACCAATGAAGCTGCAACTGTCCTGGCCCTTCCAAAAAACACTTGTTTCACCATTTCCTGAGTGTCAGCATGAAGCACCATCTCGAATCTGCCATCAAAGCTGTCATTACACAAGAAAAGAGAAGGACTTTCTCAGAAATCGATGGGACGTCATGTATTTCACGGATGGATTAAAGAAAAATCACTGCCTCACCCTATTAGAGAAAAAAAATTTCTTTGCATCTCAAGCTGTACTCCCTTCAGACTTGATGCAACAGCAGAGTTGACTTGCCACTGATTAAGTGATTTTAAGCTTGAATAAGAGGCCAATTACCCAAACACACATCTTTAACCACTAGGCTACACCGCCCATGGTACTGAAGCCCATAAAATGTCAAAGCTCCGTAGAGATATGCCTATATTTGATGAAACAAAGAAACTCCAGGGTATTATATCACATTTCACAATCAGCCTGAATTGTCACACACTAGTTTCAGGCATCTGGAAAGATGCAGGAATATGTGATTAAGACAAGAAGAGCTGAGGGAGTTGGGTGAGAATCATGAGGTACGCTTTGAGATGAGCGCCAAGAGCTATCAGACATCAAAAACCTCACAACATCAAATAAAAAGAACAGATACTAGCTTTAGTGAAAAGAAAATTTATTTTTCCCTTTGAAATTGTTTAGAGGTTATCTTAAACCCCTAAACTATTAACATAAAATATGAAATCTGCAGTTGTTTGTGCCTCGATTCAGGAAAGGATACAACTGCATGATTAACTGAACAAACAGTGACTCAACCACTCAACGGATAACACAGACATCCACAAATCCTCATTAGAGTGTTTACAACCACCGTTCCACTTGATACTTGATACCACATCGAGTATGAATGTCATTTACTTGATTTTACACAAGCAGCAGCTGCACTACTGGCAGAAAACAGACTGGGAAATGTAATGCCTTTTTTACTTCTTCCATAATGGGTATTTCTCTCAGAAGGGCATTGAATTCATTCATTGCCAAACTGCCAAAGGAAGAAGTGAAATCCAGCAGTCAGCACTTTCACACAGAAGGCTTAAACTTTTTAAGCCTGCCTGACCTTACAGACACAGCTGTGTTAATGAAATTCTGAATTATTACTAATTATTTTAATTAAATGTTGTTTTTGATTGAATATGGTACCGTTGATGATTAGAAATTATACATAGTACAGTGACCCTTTGAGCTTTCCTGCTTAAAAATTCTGCAATACCTGACCTTGTGTGAACATGGATTTATGCCGGTTAGAAGCTGATTAAAACCAGTTTAAGATTTAGAGAGAAAAAAAACACTTTTGTGATGCCAAATGCACTGCTGCTCATGGTAAACTTTGTTTGTAAATGGAAGAAAAACTGAAGTAAAATATAAATATAAAATGAAATGTGCTGCCACTGAATATTAAAATTACTAAAACAAACTAGCAATAAAATTATTTAAAGCTAAATAGAAATATTTATAAAGAAAAACATAACAATGATGATAGCACATAACAAAAAATAGAAAAAAGTGAATTAAAAATACATCATATATAGAGTATATATGAATATGAAATCTATAAATATAATACTAAAATACACTGCAATTAAAATGTTTAATGAAAAAGTAAAATACTGTAAAAAAAATTATTAAAATTAATTTGCATTTAAATATTTAATTATATATATATATATATATATATATATATATATGTGTGTGTGTGTGTGTGTGTGTAATTACAATTAAACATTTAATTGAATGTAACAAAAATTATAATAATAAAACAGCAATATTTATCTTTATTTATTCTGTTTAATAAAAAAATCTTTTAAGCTAACAGATCCAACTAAAATTAGCAACATAAACACAACTTTAATATTTAAATAATACTTGAAACCATTTAAATGCCCTCACACACACTCTTAAGGTATTTAGGAAACTGAGTGGCCAAGAAGTATATATCAAGATATATCAAGAAGATTCAATATTTCACTCAGTGCTACTGCCCAAAAGACAGAAACGGCCAGAGCTACATAAGGAGCATTAACTTGTTAACAAACCTTGCTGTTTTGCATAACTAGATCATGATGGATGATAGCTATTACACACATATCATTAGTCTCATGGAGTGGTCGCCTTAAGCAGGAAGAAAGAAAGAAAACGACAATTTTTGCACAACCCATTTAGGAGAAAACACTTTCAGCAAGAGTGAATGTTTAAAAAAGACTATTTACATTCAACCAGATTAGTGCCATAAGCTAACATACTGCTCTGTGATTCCATCACATATGTGTAGTGTCAAAAAACATATTTAGACATAGCTCACAGAGGCAGCTAAAAATGAAAAACATTTGGTGTGGCGGAGAAGCTTCAATACAGCAGAGCAGAAAAAAGGGACGCTCCTTCTCCTCAGAATAGAAATTAATTCAAAAACCAGGCTGCTATGACACTGATTTATAAGATCATGACGGAAATTATCCAAATTTAAGTTCAGTGCAATACATCCATTCACTTTCAGCCCGTTCTATGCAGTAGTAGGCCAGTTGGGCTGGGAATTTAAGGACTGTTAAGCACCCCACAGGAGCCACAACCATACGCTCCTCACTCATTAATTACTTTAGCTAATTAGATAACTAGGTATTCTGGGAAATGTTGGGTGCCTTCAGCTTCAACTTCTAGAACTAATTTGTGTCAAGACGCTATTCAGTTACAGAAAAGCTTTAAATTATTCAAGACATTACACCATCTTTGTCTCAGCCAGCAGGTCTATGCTGGTTGGGAATGTGTTGGAGGCTGATAGCTGGTGGTACGAGACGGGTGTCATGGTGGACGTCTACATACTATTGTCTGAGGTGATATTACAAAACGTTTGGAAATAGAGTTGCTCTCCCATTGGTCTTCAATACCCATTCAGGCATTGAAATGCAGCTTCATTCTGAGCCAAGATGGCTGCCCCTTTCACCTCAGCAGTGGGACCTTTCCAAGCGGCCAGTGAAGTGCTGAGTGAAGTGGACTCGCTGGGATGTTTGGCCATCTTAAGAGAGATTCCAAAATCACAGGAAGCACACAGTTCAGTCTGTAAGACACTACAAGCAGCATAGGGAACATCAAAACATCCCTCCACAGTTGACCCACTATTCAGTTTAATGAAGCTATGAAGCTTTTCAAGGTTATGCATGAGACGCACTTGGTTTATATGCAGTAAATCCAGACACCAGATATATATATTAGGGCTATATAGGGATATATATATATATTCAAATGAATAAAATTTTAAATCAAAATCAGGATTGTCAGTGGATTAATCAGGATTAATCACTATGTGCAACTACACCTGAATTCAGATCAAAAACAACGCACTGTCACTTTAATTCAGCGGCACAGCAAAATTAGACTCGCGTCGAAACTATCGCGCACGTCAGTGGTGCTTCTGCTCTACTCCTGCTAAGCGCTGCCGCGCCGCCTTGACCAAAACCCTCACAAAATATATATATATATATATATATATATTTTTTTTTTTTTACATTTTTTACCAGGGGGAGCAGGACACTTTAGTTCATTTATGCAAGTACATTTTTGGTACTTTCCTAAATATGGGATCAAAAACCATTCAGAAACTTTGAAGTAACCATGTTTTGCTTAGATTTCTTTTTTATTACTGCTTAAGTTAAGTTTTTACACTACAGACTAAACTAAGCATTGCTTGGTAATTGGTCATTTAATTGTTATTATCTTACTGTGTATTTAAATGTAACAGATGGCAGCTCTTCAACCGAATTCATTTGTGAGGAGGTCTTAACAGAAGGATGGCATCAAGATCATGATTTTCTAAACCATAGCGACTAAAATGATTATGTGAAAAATATTGAAGGCATCTGAATAAATTTTGGTTTGACTGTCCATACATACATCAACTAAATTACATATTTCCATATTAAATATCCCAACATACAATAAGCACTAATTATATGGACAAACTGATCAACTAAAGATAATGAAGAATTACATTTCAAAGAAATGTAGTTCTTTTGAACCCTCATCAGTGAATGAGTTCACTGTTGTTTTTTTTCTCCCTGAAGGACATGTTACACTAAACGATTCAGCTTTGCATCAAAATATATTTAAAAATGTATTAAACCATAAAACAGTAAATTATTGATCAAATAGCCTTGGTGAGCATAAGGTAATTTTCCTTTCTGAAGCACGACATTTTGAACAGTAGTGTATAGAAAGTAAGGCAGTTCACCATATTGTGCTGTCATATTTGAAACGCCCGTCTGCACAACATGTGATGTCTATGTCTGCTGAGGTAAAGGCACATTGTATTTGACAAATTTCATCAAGTGAAGAACAATATCTCTTGCTTAGTGTGCACTACCTTGAAGGAACCGTATAAATAATGCAGACTGAACTCCACACAAAGTAAAAACTTACCAAATATACTCCAGATCTCTCTTGCTCTCATTTAACACAAATGCTAGACTCTGTGTATCACACTATTCTAATAGAGCATGTTTACATAGATAGGTCCTCATAGAGAATGCAAAAAGAAAACAGGCGGAGTAGTTTGGTTTTGATTTAAAACCAAAATTAGGACCAAAGTTCCATGAGAGAAAAAGGTAGGACAGGACTTTTTTATCCATTAGGAACAAACCCAGACCAATGAGTGAATAAATATAATAACTGTCTAAATAGCTATTTAGCTACCTAACCTATAACATGCACAATTAGATCATGCATGTGCGTTATGTAAACAGCATGAATTCTGATTTCCAACTAAATAATATCACAGGCCTCCATATCAGCCATGTAATACTATGCCATAATGCCTTCCCTTGTTAAAAACATAAAAAAAGCATTTTTTCATACTCTTTGTATCCCTCGATTCTCATGAGGCCAGAGCCGCTCTTTTTTCGACTAAGGACTCACAATGTGAGTGACAAAGCCTTATTGAATGTTTGTCTCCCGTCGCTCACCTGCTGAGACAAATTTCATATAACTCCGTCTACGCCTGGGGAAAATGTAATCAGAGGACTGGAGCGCCCGCATACAAATAAAAGATCAGTCCCTCTTCTCTCTCTGCCGACATAAAGCGAGCGTATGGAAATGGGATCGTTTTTTTAGGCCAGGCCTGAATGGGAAGAAACACTATCCCTACACACACAGGGTGGAGCGGGAACAGTCTGCAATGACGTTCACAAAAGCACAACCCTGACTCCATAACGCATCCTCAAAACCACATAGGAAAAGGCCTATCGTTGATGGAAGTTCACTTCGCGGTCTTTGTGCTCTAATGAACGCTGGCCAGCCAGCACAGCCCTCAAAGTTCAGCTTGACACGGCTTGGCTAAAAATAACACAAACAATAGAATGGTAGCACGCCTCAAGGGCCTTGAACTATGTGCAGCGAGGACCCTGCCAGTGTGAGAAACAGTCCTTCAGAGTTTGCAGCTCAGTTTCGGATCTAACTCTAGCCCATGCAGACGGTTAATAATAAACTGCTGGGAAAAGCTTAAACAGACATTCCAAATAAGCCTATTTAACTATGCTGACTGATCCTCGCAACATCGAGAACGTCTTGTGCAAGACTTCAATATCAAATAAATATATGTACTTGGAATAAAAGAAATAAGAGACAAGAGGACAGTGCTTTTACCACGGGTGAGGTATACATAACATGAAATAAAAAAAAATGTAAGCAAGAGCAAAATTGTAATTTTTTTTAAGAATAAATGATTTAAAATTTTGGGGTCAACATGATTGAAAAATGTATAATTCATTCAGCAAAGACACATAAAACCAATCAACAAAAACAAAAATATAAATTATTAATACAAATATTTCACCATTTCAATAAATGCAGCTTTTAAAAAATATGCAAATAATAAAACATTGTAAAAATGTTAAAAGGTTTTATACATATATACATATATATATATGTGTGTGTGTGTGTGTGTTTGTGTGTGTATA
>JAUMHI010000069.1:10616359-10629100 GCA_032359435.1 Enteromius unitaeniatus
ACAAGTGGATGAGGGTGATTTATTGACAAAAACTGGGTCAAAAATAAAGTCTTTCAAGGGGTGCCGAATTACCTTTTTAAGCTCTCTTTCCCAAAGCGTCTGTGTTCTGGGCTCTGTCTCGCTGGAGAAGCAGGGCTAGGCGGGTTCAAAGGCTGGCTTCTGGGGAAAGAGAAATAAATGTTAGTTCGGCCCAGCAGATAATACCGCAGCTCCAGGAATGCCCACTTAATGGCCAGGGCTTCCTTCTCCTCTGTGGCATATTTTTGCTTGGCTGGGCTCAGCTTCCTGCTGATGTAGATGACTGGGTGTTTTTCGCCGTCCGTGAGCTGGGACAGCACGCATTCCAGGTCGACATCCGAGGCATTAGTGTGCATGCCCCTTTGGCAGTGGCCCTACCAGCTCCATCCCGATGCGCTCGAAGGGCACCTCCATGATGGACAGCGGAATGAGCGGACTGGGGGGAGGAGGTCTTGGTGAGGTCCTTTGGCAGGTGGGACAGGCTTGACAGAAAAGCCGGACCTCAGCTTCCATCCCTGGCCAATGAAATCGGTTGCGGATCCGTTGTAAAGTGTTGGCTGATAACATGTGGCCGGGCCAGGGGATGGGCATGAGCGAGCTCAAGCACCGCTTCCGTCTTGGCTTTGTGAACAACCAGCAGCTGTTTGGGTATGCGGCGATCACTCAGGTGGAGAGCGCCAGTGCACTTCCAGGCTGAAGCGTTGAAACGCCTGCACGAGAGTGGGCCGGACCAGGGGGCAATGCAGGAACTCTGCGCTGCGACTGACTTCGCTCTCCGAGCGACGTAAGTCACAGCGCGTGCCCTTGGTCAGGTGATGTCCACCACGGTGGTCCAGGAGCGACATCTGTGGCTGAACCTGGCGCAGGTGCCGAACACCGAGAAGGTCCCCCAGGTCTAACATGTTGGCCTATTCGGCGACACTGTTGAGGACTTGGCCCAGGAGTTCTTGGCAGTCCAGAAGCAGACCGAGGTGATGTCTCGGTCCCCGAGTGCACAGCCTCTGCCTGCTCATCGCCGAGGGCGTTGTCGAGCTGGCCACAGGCGAGGGGCGACGCCTGCTGCTCAGGGACTGGCTAAAAACTGGCTGGAAGCATTTCTGACACAGGCAGCCCAGAGGTGATGGGGACTGCTCTTCAGGCGACGACGATGACATCTCCGTCCCCACTCTCGGAGGAGGGCCGGGAGCTTCTTTGTACACAGAAAGAGCAAGACTTAACAAAAAAAAAAAAGAAAAAAAACACATAACTTTCGGGCCAGTGCCTGGAGGTTCCCATCTGACCCAAAATGTTTTTTTTGTTTCCTCAGATGCTGACCCAGGGAACTGTGTCGCCAGCATGGGATTCGGGGAGGCAGGTAAGCACGGCTCAACGCAGCCAGACTCACAGTCCCTGCCCGTTCCCCTTCAGGCTGCCCTACTGCTGGCACAGCGGTCAATGCTCCCTTGATTCCCCTAGCGACTCTGCTGGGAGCCCGGATAGCACTTCCCAGCCCCTCACGGTGGTTGATACGGACTCTACACCTCGGCTATGTGATTCAGTTCTCCGTGCGGAGGTTGCAGTCTTACTGGCGAAGGACACAATCGAGCCTGTGCCTCCAGCCGGGATGAAGTCAGGGTTTTACATCCCTTGCTTAATCGTGCCCAGAAAGAGCGGTGGGTTGAGACCTATCCTGGATCTACGAGCTTTGAACCGGTCCCTTCCTGAGAAGCTGCCGTTCAAAATGCTCACTCCGAAATGCATGCTTCATACATCATCCTGAAGGATGCGTACTGTCATGTCTCGATTCTGCCTCAATACAGACCCCTTCTTCGATTTGCATTCGAGGGTCGAGCATATCAGCACAGTACCCTTTTGGCTGTCCCTGTCAGAGGGTGCTGAGGCGGCAGAGGGGCATCTGCATCCGCAACTGTCTCGACGACTGGCTGATAATAGCTCACTCGCGGGATCTGTTGTGCATGCACAGGGACATAGTGCTTCGGAACATCAGACATCTGGGTCTTCAGGTCACTGAGGAAAGAGCAATCTCTCCCAGGTGCAGAGGATCTCTTTTCTCGGTATGGAGCCGGAATCGGTCGTAATCACTGCCCGCCTCACCACTGAGCGCTCAGGCTATGCTGAACTGCCTAGATACGTTCAGGCTCAAGACAGTGGGCCCTCTCAAGATTCTTTATTTGTCACATGTAGTTATAGCTGGTACAACATACAGTGAAATGTTTTTTCTGGCTGAAAAGTACTCCCAAAACTGTGCTAAACATAAAAATAAGAGAAAAGGAATAAGTAACAGAGGATAATTATACAAGTAAGAGCAAGGATTATAAGTGTAAAAAAAAAAAAAAAAATATATATATATATATATATATATATATGTATAAAAATAAAAATCTGTATAAAAGAAAGAAACAGCCATATGTTTATGTGCAAATATATAACCGAGGTTTGGCACTGTACGGGTATATTGTAAAGATTAAAATTATATACATATTTACACATGAATAGATGGAAAGGATTAAGTAATTGTGGTAATAAATAAATAAAAATGTGTGCAAATAAGGTAAGGTTGAGATGGTCGAGATATTTTTTTCCAGGAGGAAATTACATTGTATAAGGTGGTTGTGTGTGTGCTTGTCCATTGTGTGTTGTGTGAGTGCTGTGATTGAGGAGTCTCACTGCATGTGGGTAAAAAATCTGTTCTGTTCGTGTTTTCAGGCTACAGAGGCGTTTCCCTGACCTCAGTGGCCTGAACAGTTTATGGGCAGGATGGCTGGAGTCACGAGTGATCATGCTGGCTCGGGATCTGCACCTTCAAGTGTAGGTGTCCTGCAGTGCTGGTAAAAGGGTTCTCATGGTGCTTTCTGCTGTACGCACCACCCTCTGCAGGGCATTCTGCTGCTGTAAAGTGCAGTTTACGTACCAGACTGTGATGTTGTTGCACAGGATTGCTCTCAATGATCTCCTCTGGATGTTTTTCGAGATCAAAACTCAAAACTTTTAACAGAGGCTACTGGGGCATATGGCAGCTGCAGCCTAGCCCACGCCGCTGGGCTTGCTTCATATGAAACCGCTTCAGCGCTGGTTACGCGATCGGGTCCCGAGATGGGCACACTCCGGATTGGCGTTTTCTCGCAGTGTTGCCGCCTATACAGTGATGGTCCAACCCTGCTTCCCCCGGGTCGAAGTACCCCGGGGACAGGTGTTCAGGCATGTTATAGTCAACAAGGATGCCTCCTCCACAGGCTAGGGTGCTGTTTGCAAGCATGCGAGCATTCAGCTGCTTTGGCATATAACATTACCTCAAGTTGTTAGCCATACTTCCACGACAGTACAGCAGTCGTTGCGTACATCAACAAACACTACGCTCCTGCCGCATGGCACAACTCGGCCGCCATCTGCTCCTGTGGAGTCAAGCGGCTGAAATTGCTGCGCGCTGTTCACATTTCAGGCATACTCAATCGTGACCAGATCACGGCAGTCCACCCACCCTGGAGAATGGTGACTCCACTCCCAGGTAGTCCAGCTGATATGGAGCCATTTCGGCAGGCCAAGATAGATTTCTTCACCTTCCCAGAGTCTGCCCATTGCCTATTGTTTTATTCCCTCCACGAGTAAAAAAAAAAAAAATGGCGGGGATGCCATCGCACACAGCTGGCCTTCGGGGCTCAAGTACGGCTTTCCCAAAGCGAGCCTCCTTGCACAGGCCTTGTGCAAGTTCAGGGAGGACAAGGAACAAATCCTGCTGGTAGCAGCACGCTCCTCGCGGCAGCCTCTCCCTGGTTATCCCCTAGTGGAAGGATAGTGCCCTATCCCCTTCTTCTCAGGGGATAGGGCACCATATGGCACCCACGGCCAGACTACTCCGGCCTTCAAGGTCTGTTATAGAGACCATCTCCCAAGCAAAAAGCTCCCTCTACGAAGCAGGCTTACGCACCGAGATGGGGTCTGTTCGTTGACTGGTGCTCCTCTCGCGGAGAGGACCCACAGAGATGCACGATCGCAGTTGTGCTTTCTTTCCTGCAGGAGAAGTTGCAGCGCAGGCTGTCTCCTTCTACTCTCAAAGTGTATGTCACTGTCATAACCACATACCACGATGCATAGGAGGGCGCACCCCCACATCTCGTGCCCTCTTGGGACCTTGCCGTCGCCCTATGGGGCCTGCTGCAGGCTCCCCTCGAGCCCCTTCAGTCCGCAGATCTAAATGTATCTTTTCATTGTGCTGGCTTACGTTAAGAGGGTAGGGGACCTACAAGCCTTCTCTGTCTACGAAGAGTGCCTACAGCTCGGTCCGGCTAATTTTCCAATACTGTGTTTTTGGGGCATTTTTAGCTGTTATAGCGCCACCTATGTTCCGATCTGCATGAAACTTGGGATAATTGTTAAGAGTCATGTGACACATGTTTTCAGTAAGTTTCATAAAGTTTTAAGTTTTAGTTTACGAGCTCAAACCCCTAATTTTGAAGCACCAACTGGGAACAATATCTTCGTTGCTGTCATAATACAATTGATGAATGTGTTTCTCAAATGCATAATTTTGCAAAGTGTGATAGGATATGATTTGACACCTTCCAGCATAAAAGATTCATAAAACAAAACCAGCTCATCAATAAGGACAACCGTGACAAAACAGAGAGATCATTGGTCATTGATATAATTTTATTTAAACACACAAGGCACACACATCCACAGGGTTAACAATAATAAATTAAAAAAAACTCAATGACAATATTCACATCATGATATATATATATATATATATATATATAACAACTAATTAAATGTATATAGAAATTTAGGAAAAAGGGGGAAAAAAAACAAGTCAGAAAATAAATATATAAATATAATAATATGAAAAATTAATTAATTAATTAATTAATGACTAAATTAATTAGAGGATCCCAGTTTTTATAAAATTTGTCAGTGGAACCTCTTAATGTAAACTTAATTTTTTCAATGTATAGAAAAGACATCAAATCTTCTAACCATGAGAGGGTAGGAGGCGGCTTAGGGGACTTCCAGTGTAATAAAATCAGTCTCCGAGCTAACAGTGAGGCAAAGGCTAAAACATTAGCAAACTTCTTTGGAAGTACACCCAACACTGCCGGTACACCAAAAATAGCAATCAGAGGGCAAGGTTTAAGAGAAATATTAAAAACTTTAGAAAATGTATCAAAAAAAGAATTCCAAAAATCTTCCAGCTTTGGACAGGAAAAAAACATGTGGGTATGATCAGCAGGAGCCAGAGAACACCTAATGCCAAAAACATCCACAGCCGGAAATAGTTTACTTAATTTGACATTTGTAAGATGAATTCTATGGAGAACCTTGAACTGAATCAGATTCAGTCTGGCACAGGAAGAAGAAGAATTAACCCTGTCAGCAGCCAATTCCCACCAATTCTGATCCAAACTAAGTCCAAGTTCAATCTCCCATTGATGTTTGAAACGAGAGGAAGAAGGCAAAGTAAAAGGGAGAATTAAATTGTATAAAAAGGATATGGAGCCATGTTTCTGAACTAAGCACTTCTCATACAGAAGGCTCTGACAGGTCTGGGAAGGAGTGACAAAGGGAGAGAACTAAATTACCTACTTGAAAAAAACGAAACAATTTAGACTGTGGAATACTGCATTTCTTTGCAAGATCGGACAAACTTGCAAAAACTCCATCAATAAATAAATCAGAAAAATAAAAGAGGCCTTTGTTTTTCCATAGAACATAAAAACATAATTTTTACAAATAGGGCCAAAAACAGAAGCAGCAGCTAGATTAAAATGTTGTCTGAATTGCCTCCAAATTTTGAGAGAAGTACAGACAACTGGGTTTGTAGTATACTTAGAGGGGCGACTGGACAAAGAAGCACATACTAAGGCCGAAAGCGAAGATATAGAGCAAGATTGAGCTTCTAACCTACACCAATCTAATTGTGGAGAATTATACCAGCTATGAATTTTGCTGATATTTGCTGCCCAGTAATAAATCAGAAAGTTGGGCAGACCAAGACCCCCATCTTTTTTGTGTTTCTGAAGATACGCCTTGCTTAACCAAGGGGGGCCTTCCCTGCCAATTAAAAGAAGAAATTACCCCATCCAACAACTTGAAAAAAGACTTGGACGACGGGGAGGGTCTGAAAAAGGAACAAAACCTGGGTAAAACATTCATTTTAATTGACTGAATTCTCCCAAATAGAGTAAGAGGTAACTTATCCCAGCGTTGCAAATCAGACTTAACTTGAGTGAGTAATTTAGAGAAATTATGCTGGTATAATAGCTCAAAAGAATGTGAAATACTTACACCCAAGTATCGAAACTTTGTAAAAGATGAATGAAATGGCACCGACTCAGCTGGAATTTGTTTAGCTAAGTCATTAATTGGAAAGCAAATGCTTTTATTAATATTCAGCTTATATCCAGAAAAAGATCAAAAGGTGTTCATCAGCGTAAAGAGAAACACAATGTTCTATCCCTCCCCTAACAATACCTGAAAAGCTTTGTCAAAGATTTTTCAAAGCTATGGAAAGAGGTTCCAAAGCTAAAGCGAATAAAAGTGGAGAAAGGGGACAGCCTTGACGAGTTCCTTTTGTAAGAGGGAAATATTGAGAAGCCAAAAAGTTTGTTCTTACACTAGCAAAAGGCACAGTGTACAGAAGGCGTAAGCATGACACAAAAAGGGGGCCAAAACCAAATCTGTCTAATATAGTGAATAAATAATTCCACTCGACTCGGTCGAAGGCCTTTTCTGCATCTAATGACTTTTAATATTATTTAAAAGTTGTCAATATATTTGATGATAATTGTCGTCCTCTGATGAAACCAGTCTAATCTTCCGAGATCATCTTTGGAAGGCAGGGATCCCGACGAGAAGCCAGCACCTTAGCTAATAATTTTACATCCGAATTTAACAGACTTATAGGTCTCCAACTACCGCATTCATCTGGGTTTTTGTCACGCTTAAGTATGAGTGAAATAGAAGCCTGAGTCAGAATTTAGGGAAGAGAACCATTTACTAAAGAATCGTTAAACATATCTAACAGTAAAGGAGCCAGCTGATTGGCAAACCTCTTGTAAAAATCAATTGGAAACCCATCTGGGCCGGCTGACTTGCCACTCTGCATAACCTGAAGACCTTTCAGAATCTCATCCAACTCTAGAGACTTATCAAGATCTGCTGCTATAGTGGTATCAATGCGAGGAATCTCTAGACTGTCTAAGAAAAGATGCATGCAGGACTCATCTTCAGGAGGTTCTGATTTATAGAGATTGGAATAATAGTAATAAAAAAAAATCATTTATTTCAGATGGATTCTTAGTTAATACACCAGAAGAATCATATACCTGACTAATAAGACGGGAGGCAGCTTGTCCCTTAAGCTGAGACGCTAATAGACGACCTGCTTTGTCTCCGCACTCATAAGTAGCTTTAGTTCTTCATAACATGAATTCAGCATTTTAGTACTAAGCAAATCAAATTCAGATTTTAACTTCAGCTTCTTAGCGCGTAGGTCTGAAGTAGGATTGTTAAGCAGCTGACTGTCAATTTCAATAATGGAATTAAGCAGACCTTGTAACTTTTGTTTTCTTTGCTTGTACTTATAACCAGTATATGAAATAATGTGACCTCTGATTACCACTTTGAATGTTTCCCATAATAAAGAAGGGGAAACTGCATCTGACTTATTTGTCTCAATAAACATGTCTATATTGCTACTGATATACTCACAGAATTGTTTATCTGCCAATAAACCTGAATCAAACCTCCACTGACTTGCCCGATCTCTAATAAGACACATTTAGGTTAAGAGAGTGTGGAGCATGCTCAGAGATGACTATCGCTGAATATCCAGAAGTACTAACTACAGGTAAAAGAGATTGATGAACACTGGGAAAAAAAAAAAATCTATTCTTGAAGGGTTAAGAAAGCGCCAAGGGTCAACGCATCCAACCTGGTCCATAGTTCCGTAGGTCCAAGTTGATACCGCCCTAGCCATGGCTGATTGCGCTAAAGTTTTAGAATTTGATCGATCAAGCCTTGGGTCCGTTACACAGTTGAAGTCTGATAGAGTTTGAAAGTTTAGGTTTGGCATCAATGAAAAAAGGGAAGTGAAAAATACAGGATTATCCCAATTTGGGGCATAAATATTTACCAATACCACTGACATATGAAAAAGATTGCCAATAACAATAACATAAAGACCCCCTGGATCAGCAGTAATTTGTGGTAGAATGAAATGAACTCGTTTATGCATAACAACAGCAGTGCCTCTGGCTCTACTGTTAAAGTTGGAGTGAAACACCTGCCCTATCCATGGTTTTCTTAATCTATTATGGTCTTCAACAAGCAGATGTGTTTCCTGGAGAAAAATTATAACAGAATTCAAATTTTTAAGATGAGAAAACACTCTGGAGCATTTAATTGGTCCACCTAAACCTTGAACATTCCAACTAAACAGATTAACAGAAAACCCTCAACTGGCCCAGTGTTAAAAATAGCCATTCCTGTGGTACAAAAAAAAGAATTAAATCAATCAAGCAAAAAGACCTCTTTAAACCAAAAAAAAAAAAAAAACAAAGGCAAAAAACTAAACACAATTATGTAAATAACTATTCTCCTCCAAAGAAAAAGATAACAACCCTAAAACCAACAGAACAAAAGAACAGAAGAACATACATCCTAAACTCGTCATAAGAAACAGCACAAGTTGCAGGACCAGATCGTTACAGGCATCAGCTTTTTATTTCGTATTACAGCCGCTAGGACCCATGTCACTACTGTTCTCACAGCAGTTAATTTGACATTCAAGATACACTAAAACACTCCAAATTTGCTTTAAATCATATTCTTCTCACTCACTAAACAATTAGCTTTAAACCCCCAACTAACAAAAGCATTAGTGTTTTTTTCTTTTATATTTTTACAACACAAGAACATTAGCTCGCTACAGTTTAGAATTCATTGCAGTATATTACAAAACAAATGTATTCTTATATTATCCTATTTTATACATGATAACAGCCAGTATACTTGCGTTTAATCATTTGTTCCAGTTCTTCAATCTATTTTCATTTAAAAAATGTCAAGAGTTGATACAGTATGTCTTACCTCTTTTGCAGCGCAGTTTGATTCCTTGCCGGCTTAAAGGTTTCTCAAAAACAGCACAGCATATATAGCTTTTCATCAGGATCAATCAATTTACATTTGTTTCTTTCAAAACACATTTTAATTGCTGTGAAATTCCACTTTGTAAGGTTCATAAACAGATGAACATTAATATGCAGATGATGCAATCTTTTAATAACTAATAACACACTACATAACACAGCAGATGTTCATAGAATTAACAGAAATTATCAATGCAATGTTATCAATTACAATTTTTCAAAAGTGCAGCATTCTGCTTTAAACAGAAATGAGTCTAGTTACATTGTGGAAAACTGCTTTGCCAGCAGTAGGCTATCGTGATTTTTTTCTTCTTCTCTCAATCTTTCTCATATTGCATGGAAAAGCCTAAGCAGCAGGCTTATTGATATTCAGAGCAACAGAATGACTGCAAGAGAGTCATAAAACACTTTTCTACTCCTTAATGAACGAATCATCTGGAGCGAATGATTTGATACATCGCACATAAACAGTTATTCATTTATTCAGTTAAACTCTTTGGTTAGAATGAACGTTCAATGACTCACTCATAAAGGCCGTCTACCACCACAATCAGGAAGAAGAAAAAACTGAATGAGCAGATATGCTCAATAGACTGGCTTACACATAAACAAGCAGAAGAGCAGGTCAAGGTGTATCAATGCTCCCGTCTCTGACCTAGTTACCATTGATGGAGAATCAGTCGAGGATGTGAATGGTTTCATGTATCTTGGTAGGGTCACTAGCACTAATAACAGAGTCAAAGCAGAACCATCTGGAAGACTAAAAAGCCAAGCCTGATATTTAAAACTTGTAAATAAACAAAGTATGCTTTTCAAAACTGAATTCAGCACAAACTCGGCATCCCAACATGATGATTCAACATAACCTTTATAGTTTACAGTTGAGTCAAGAATTTGCATGGTTTCATTTAATGTATTACAACTACTGTTGCAATAAGGTGGAAATTGTCCAATTTTAGAAACTTTCAAGAATTCTTTGGCAAATTTCCGAAAATGTAACTCTAATTACAACAGTAAGAAAAGCAAGAACAATGAAGCTCAATAAATAACGTCAGAGAGATGTCTACACTAGGAATCTTTTTACTCATATTTAAAAAAACAACAAAAACTCCTACAGCCTTTAAGGAAGAAATGACATGAAAAGCCACTTTGTAAGAAGGTTTTGGCTCCAGCCTGCCAAACACTGAACTCACACGTCATTGTAGGAGATTATTGTACACCATCGAGAGAACTGGATTCCTCTGCAATCTTTCATCTCTGCATCAAAATTCAAACACAAAAGCACAGAAGTGGTGCAGTAGGTGTGTGACACATTACAAATGACCAGCTTGTGTGATCATGCTTTAACACCACTTCAGGCTTGGAAATCAGTGATAACAAAAGACAGAATCAAATAATAATAATAAAAGTAAAGCAACTTTAATTAAGCAGTAATGCTCCTTTTTTAAAAGAAAATTAACAGACAAGCCTCAGTCATATAAAACGGTGAAAAAGACACAAGGGGGCCAAAGTGACCTCTGACCCCTCTCTCTGGCCCATGTGGGCGAGCATGTTCACTAGAGCTCCAAGTCACAGCACTGATAAAAGAGGGGTTTCACTAAGCAGTATTTTCACTGTAGACCTCACATTTATTTCTCTATGCATTGAGAACAACCAGAAAGAATCTCTTCTGTATATTCTGAGTGAGATAACGAACCTGCATTGTTTGCTGTACATGAGTCAGTTCTCCATTAACCCTCTGGAGGACCTTGAAGATAACACATATTTCCCCTTTGTGCAACGTACACTGTAAGACTCCTATAGAATATGATCTCATTACAAATCAATCATGCAAAATAATATGTTAGTGTGGTTGTTAACAGCAAAACTGTGAGAAACAGATAAAACTGTAGAAACAGACGTAATTTTATGTAACATTTGTCATCCACTTCGAGGATTTTCTGAATTCTAATTTCGCTCTTAAACAAATACACAATATGAGAATATTTCACTATTTAGAGATAACATCCACTTTTAATCTCAAATGAACTTCAGTCTTAATACTTTGGCTTAAGGGATTGTAATCAGTAAACAGTGTTTTATTTTATTGTAAAGCTGTGGCTTTTATTTCTTACAACCCATTCAAAGAAGCACAAATTACAAGAAACTCAAACTATGATTATGTGCTTGTTTTTTGTTGCTTTTGTCATGTCTGAATTTAGCACCATTTATTTTTTTAATACTACCAGACACAACAGTGTTTCCAAGCATGGAAGGCAAGTAGTTTCATATATATGCAGTTGACACGGTATATATATGATCTCCCAATTTGTATTTTTTAGCAACAATCTTCACCTGAGATGCGTCTTTATGTCTTCTGTGCTGTGACCCCACAGAGACCCATTCCTTATGGTATCTAAGCATGCTCGCCCCCACCGGCCCTCAAATAGAATAAAAGAAGGCAGCAGAGTCTTCAAGTATTAACACAGCTCGGGCACTAAACCTCAGACACGCATTATTAGAGCCTAGAATCACTGCTAGAAAAACAAATTAGCAGGTTATTGTTAGCTTGCATTACCCCCCACAAATATTATATATATATATATATATATATATATATATAGATTAATATGCTTATAAATAAAAATTCAGTGCTGTAAAAACATCTCCGATTCCATAGGATCTGACCCACCGCAGAAGGCTCATCACGTTTATTTTTAAACCTTTTTTTGTCATCTTTTTTTTCTTCTCATGGCTAAAAAGCTACTGTTCGGAGAATGTAAACTGAGCTTCTGTGTTAATAAGTCCTTCATTGAGCATAAAACACTAAAAATCTGAAGACTTGTTAATATGGTAATTTTTTCTTTCTTGCTTTTTGGTTTAACGCAGTACAGAGCAAAGAATCCTTTCTGGTGTGTTTTTCGGTTGCGGTGAAGCACCAAGAAACACGTATCAGTGTGTGTCTCTTAAAGTGTGACTGTAGTTTGTCCTGTAAGCGTCTGAGAAATGTAGGTTTCTCAGTGTGAATGTGGATGAGGGGTCTTTTTCTGTAGTCTCTGCTAGTGCTTTAGTACTGCGTCTATGTTAAGCAGCGCTCCACGTTGAAGCCCTCTTCTGCGTGGACCTGCAGGTTGATGGGTCGAACTGGCTGTATTCCCCGTCGAGCGTTCATCAGAGAGAGGTTCCTCACGCAGCCTGTTATACCTGATGAGTACTTCCCATCAGTCAATGCTTTCATGTCTGGAGCTCCACCTACAGTTCACATACAAACAACATTAACCCAACCTTCACTTTTTTTTTCATTTTTAAACTAGGGCTGCAGCTAATGATTATTTCAATAGTCGACTAGACATCGACTACCTTAACGACTAGTCATTATGAACTGAAAAAAAAAAAAAAGACTTTGTATCTTTTGTATATTTAATATATTTTGTTTTTAGCACTTTCCTTCCATTTAAAAGATGAAGCACATAGACATAACATTTATTGCTTCCAAGTGCATTTTCTGCATAGCAAATATGAACGAAAAGTTTGCAGTATTGCAGTAAACAAGTAAACAAAAGAGTTGCAATCAGCAATAAAATAAACACTGTTCCAT
>JAUMHI010000069.1:10638963-10649879 GCA_032359435.1 Enteromius unitaeniatus
ATAACTAATTAAGGGAAACTAGGTCACAATACACGTGGAAACACAGAGCACATGGGGAGCATAAACAAAACATGACAAAACATGAAACATAGAATAACCCACGGATGTTACAGTAACGTTGCACTCAAATAACACTTTTGGTGTCAAATAAGTGTTATTTGGTGTCAGTTTTTCTTTTTAGGAGGAACAACATTAGAGGCATGGAGGAACGGAGGAACAACATTAGAGGCACAAATCTATTTAGTTTTTGACAAAATTGTACTAAAACAAAAAACCCTTAAAACAAAATTTAGAAATTTAAAATAAATAAATAAACAATAATAATAATAAACACAAGTAAATCCCAACAAAACTTTAAGTAAAACATTACTTAAAATATTAAAACTAACTAAACTAAAAAATAAAAACAACATTATTACAGAATACCAACAAAAACATTACAATATTACAATCATAGAATGGTCTGAGATTATTGTGACACTTTCTGATATAATAACTAGATAAACTAAAATATACTGAAAGATAAATGTCATATTTCAGGCTGTGTACAAATGTTGCTTGTCACTCTAGAGTTTTTCTTTCCCTTTTTATTGTTATTTTTTTTATATCTATTCCTTTAATGCAAACCTTGCCTTGTGTAGTTGTTGCTATCTATGTATGCTGTTTTTTTCTATAATGAATAAACAATAATTTACAAAAAAAAATAATAATAATATTATGTCTACTGACATTTTCAATGACCATGACACATGCAAAAAATATAGATTTTTTATTTTATTTAGAATAAAAAAGAATAGATCATGATTTGATCATCAGATCTCTCACCTGTACCAAGTTCATATCGGAACTCGACATGTCCGTCCACCATAGACAAAGTCACAAAGTCCTCCACTTTCATCTTTTTGCCTCCACAGAAGAACATCAGCCCATCTGAATCCATGGGCTTGAACTCCATCTCAATCCGGAGGTCGTTATGAACATTAGTAAGAGGAGGATAAGCAATATAAGACTCGTCTCCATCAAACAATGGAGTTGTTACCAGAGTACCTGCGATTGTCATGAAGAGGGATAGTGAGAATCAAACTTTACCTTAAAGCTGTTAAAATTTTTTAAATAAGGCTGGATATTGGGTTTTACCATCCATGCACTTGTTTCCAGACTTGCCCAAGTGGCAGCGGCAGTCGTAGCCCAAACCATTGGGTCGGTTAATACAGGTGGCATCCGGTCCACAGGCCTCTGTTGCAGTCATAGGTAAAACAGATAATGAACAAAGACGTCCATATCAAGCATGTCGTTTACAAAAACTGATCCTAAATTTTACAAATGCTGACCTGTGTGACAGTGCAGGGAAGAGTGATGCTGACAGTTGCTCCCTGTGAAGCCTCTTTGACAACTGCATCTGTAGAGACTGGCAACAGAGTCCTCACATACGCCACCATTCTGAAACATACACATTGCTTTAACTAAGGTCAACCACAAAGTAAAACTTTTTTTTTGTCCCAAAAAGTGACAAAATATTTGAGACAAAAAGACAATTTGTCACTTAAAATGACTGTGGTTAGTTAAAAGGGCAAGAAAATTGACAGTCTGATACTTCAGTCTACAGTCACTGTTTGTGAACAATTACCTGACATGGGCGATCCTTGCAAGTGGGACAATTGGAAACTCCGGTGGAACTTTTGTCAAGGTCCTTGAAAATGACCTCTTCACCTTGGAGAATCAGCTGCTTGATACAGCCTTAAAGAAAGACCAAAACTCAAAAGATGCAAATGATAATTAACAGACACTTTCCGACTAAATTCATATAGCTTAAGGGTTTTCTCACCGACAAAGCCTGTCTTGAGTCCTGCAGTTTTAGCAAGCATGCTGTAGTTTGGATAACCGCCCACAAAAAGATCCTCATTCAGATCCAGACCCTTGAATTTTCCCTGCTCGGACACAGAACATGTTATATTTTTTTAATCATCACTATACAACCATTTAACACAGTTCATTAATAAGAAAGCATAACAAATTAGCAAATTATGGAGAGAGGGATATGCACCTGCGAAGTTCCATTTATAGGAGCTTCTCCATCCACAACAAGAGAGCCCTGAGTCTCATGCCTATACAGCTTCACGGTGTGAAACTCGCCCAGTTTAATGGGAGTAGGGTAACGAATAGTTGCCATGCCAGATCCCACATCAAACCTGTGCAAGGAAAATATGCACATTTGGAACATCACGTTAAAAAACCAACGCTAAATCTAGTTTCAGACATGAAATTTTGCATCCTTGAGATTGCTTTGATATTGAAGATTTACGTACCTGAATTCAGGGCGGCCACCCACCAATCCAAAAGACAAGAAGTCAGCGCCAGTGGTCTTCTTTTGTCCATTATAGAGAATCATACCTGGACATAAAGGAAAAGTAAGTCCAACGCCAGCATTCAGCCTAGTTAACCAAAAAGCTTGCTAGTGCACAAAGCCATTTCCTCTCTTATTGTAGCTGAAGGTAAAGCAGCATGCCGATGGAAAAGCTGCTGCCATGTTCAGCATTTCACAATGCCAACACAAGCCACATGCATGGACACATGCCATGAGTCTTCCATACTCCATCACATGGGCATAATGACTGTCAGATGGGCTAGTACAGAACAGTGGCCCTCAACTGATAGGTTGCGACCCAAAAAATGTGTTGAATTACCAACTAATGTCCAAGATCCTTGAGAACCACTGGTACACAACATGCCCTCTGGGTTATTAGTCAGTCTGACCAAGCTTGTTTAAAATTTTTATGTTTCATTTGTAAGTATGCACAACATATTGTTATGGAGTAATATATTACTAAATAAAATAAGAAATATTATTATTTTTGTAATATTTCACTGTAAAATAAAAAAAAAAAAAAACTTTATTTAGGGAAAATAATATTATTGTACTTTTAAAATATAAAATTACTAGAAATTACAGTACTAAAGTTTATCTTCAGTTTTAATTAATAATTTTTTTTAAAGAAACAAACAATTTTGCACATATACTGTGTGTCATATTATATATATATATATATATATATATATATACTGATAATACTAATGTAAAATAATCAGTCGGTTCATGATAATATTCCTGTATCATGCTTCAACCAACTCAATGAGACGCAGTA
Source organism: Enteromius unitaeniatus (assembly GCA_032359435.1). Lineage (NCBI taxonomy): Eukaryota > Metazoa > Chordata > Actinopteri > Cypriniformes > Cyprinidae > Enteromius > Enteromius unitaeniatus. Next base: position 10,642,107 of record JAUMHI010000069.1, read on the forward strand.
ATGCTCTGATGAACACTATAATCTATAGCCATGCCTGCATTTGTTCATAAGGACCCTTTCTAAGGGCCCAGTGAGAAATGCTGAGCTGCACTGCTGCATGGCATTAAAACATCTTGCAGCATGTGCTCTCTGGCACTCTCAGACAAGCAAGCAGACTCACCAGCATACAAAATGAGCCCTTCATACCAAAGAGATGTGAAAGAGGGCAAAGAACAAAAAGAATAATTGAGTTCACATACAGGAAATAAACGTAAAAGAAACTGTTCAAGGATTGAATATTTTATAAACAGTGTGCTCTTTACTTAGTACATGCAAATTAACTTTTGTAGCTAAAAATAAATATTGTATCATCATTAAATCCCCTTTATGGCTTTCTTATGAGGAACAAACAATAACACATTTTGAAGCAGGTGATATAATGTTCAACAGTCACTATAGAAAATACCTGTGAGAAGTATCTTTCCCAAAATGATAAACATTCTGCATATTTAGAACTGATTTGGTGCAGTGAAGTATCTGGAAGATTTGAGGGTCCTTACCATCAACGTTGTCCGGCCTGAATGTAATTTTGATGCTGAATGCATTGTAGGCGTTTTTGATAGTGTGGAGTGTGAGGTACGAGAGTGGCTCCTGGGTAAAATAGGGCATCACTCTCTCTGAAAGACCATATAAACATGAATTAATGTTAGAGAGACAAATACAACATCTCAGAAAACTCTTGAGAGCAACAAATAGTTAATGAAAAAACATGTTATGGTGGTGGTAGCATCAAAGCTAAGGAAGTTTCCAAATCTCCACTCTGTAAGACATCCAAAAAGCAGCATTTCATTTCCAAAGGTCATTTTGGATAAAAAAAAAAAGATGTGAAGATGTTTAAGCTATACTTGTCTAACCATCCAGATGAAATCATGCTCTCATCACAAAGCTACAATTACAGACAAGCAGTATTGTGACTAAACATTACTCTGGAAAAAAATATGTAACTGCATACAGACCGTGAACAACGAGTCTGGTAAAGGCCTCGACTTTTCCTTGCTTATTAGCAGCAGTACACACGTACGTTCCTTCATCTGTGCGTGTGACAACAGGCACTGTCAGTACATGGCCAACCTGTTTGCACTTAGGGGGCAACTCATTCTCCACCTAAAGCAAGAGCATACAACTTAGCGCTCAACACGGCAAAAATATATGGCATAGTAGGACTTTGGTGTTTTGAATTAGGCTAAATTTAGCTGTGAAATATAAAGGTTACCTTTGACCATTTGATGGTTGGGACTGGGTATCCAGATGCAATGCAAGGCAAGACCGCATCAGAGCCAACAGTTACTTCCTTCGACTCAGGTTGAGCAGAAATCTGAGGCAAGGCTACAAAGTGCATTGGATTCAGGATTTAGCTTGCGTCACATAATACAAATAAAAACCAGTGGCAAAAGAAGCATAATAAACATCCTGGATATAATAATGTACTCACACTGGATATTAAGGACCACCTGGTTGTACTCCGAGCCAACATTATTAGTGGCAGTGCAGCGGTACTGTCCCGAATCTGATTCGACCACATGATCAATCCTCAGGATGTTCCCTCTTATTTCCACATGACTGGGAAGAGAGCCTCCAACTTTACTCCAGCGCACCGTGGGTTGAGGATCACCGACCGCATGGCACTCAAACTCCACTGAGTTGCCCACCATCACTGTCTGTACTGATGTGCGCACGTTGATCATCACTTTGGGTAGAGCTGTGAAGACAGAGCACAGAATCATTGGTTTTAAAGTTTAGTAACCCAACAGTTGAAATCATACTGGATTTCATAAGGGACCTTGAATGGTGAGTTTGCCACTGTCTTGAGCCTGTCCAAACAGACTTGTAGCTCTGCAAGTGTAGATTCCCCCATTGCTTTGCTCAAGGTTCTCAATTCTGCACAAATATTATAAATAAACGACATAACATATTTCAAAACATTTATCAAGACAATAGAATCTAACAAAGTGAACAAAATATGGGAAAGAAAAAATGCATCACAAAACTACATATAAAATGCTTATGTACTACAATATTTGTAATAACTTTCTAACTAATATATATATATATATATATATATATTAATTATAAAGTTACTTAATATAAAATAATAGTATATATATATATATATATATATATTCACAAGTTCGAGCTGGTCGGCATAAAATAAGCAAAGCATGTTTGGCGTGCAGCTAAGGCAGGAGACTCAGGGTTAGAAGGGCAGCCGAGCCCTAGGGAAGAGGGAAGAGGTGGACAGCCGGTTCCTAACCCTGAGTGCCCCCCGGAGAAAGGAAGGAGGAGCAGGGGAGGAGGGGGGATACTGTGATCGAGATGAGGGAGGAAAGGGGCTACTTATATTTATAGGGTGAGTTTAGGAATCTGATAGGATAATTGTAAAATTAGAGAGGCGGAGATCATATATAACTGCCTTCGTGCCCTCCTCCTGAAACGAGTTTGATAAACTATATTTAGTGCTGTCAATCGATTAAAAAAATGAATTAATCGCATATTATATGTTGAAATTAATCGTGATGAATTTGTTGAACAGTAACGTTTTTAAATATACTTTTATATTGCAATAATTTCACATTCAAACATTAAATTAATGTACAAACATAAAGACATAAAACATTTTTATATTTGTATAATAGCATCTTTTTTTGTGACTGAAGGCCAGCATTACTCTGATGTCTCTGGAATTGTTCTTTTCCCTTAGTAGCTATTTAATCATTGAACATTCAACATTACAAAGCTCTCTCATAAAACCATTAAACCAAACAATCTTCACATAAAACCATTATAATACCAATACTGATTCTTTATAAAATTGTCCCTCCTCCCAAATATTTTTTTAACCATTCACTATAGTCTTCAATATTACAGCATACTGTAATCGAGAGCTATCAATTTGAACATTTATACTTAAAAAAAAAAAAAAAAGAACTTCTAATTTAAGTGAACTTAAAACAATCTTCACATAACCCATTATCATAAATGTCATATTTACTTCAGCAGAAATATACAGAAATTGAAATGATCAGACACATTCTAAATTAAATATAGATGAATCCGTAAAGCTATGCCCTTTTTTCTTTGTCCTTTGATTTATAGACATCACAGCAGCTGGTTATTATAGGTTAGTTTGACTGTTATTGCTGCCGCTGCTGAATGTGACGCAGTTCTGACACAAATCTTATCTTTTTTACCTTTTTCAGTCCCACTTCAGGTTAGGCGTGTTAGATGAGCGAGACAGCACTGGGCTGCTCCAGAATATTTCTTATATATGGCTCATATCAAATATATTACATGCTTGCATAGTTTTAAGGCAGCTTAAATCATCTTTATGGAAGCTTCATGACTTAACTGACCACGACGTTTTATGCATTTAGCTTATTTCGCGCTTTGAAATGAAAGAATACAGCCTACAGCGTGCTCTGGTATCATTGAGCATGTATGTGAAGAGCGCATGCTGCAAGCACAGTAAAGTTTGCCTGGTGCTGAAGTGAGGTGGAACGCGCATCTGAAACGTCTCCTATTTGATGTGGTAGTAAAGACGCTCTGCGACTGAATAAATACACTTCTTGTCAAGAGAAAAAGTGACAGAAGCAGCGGGTGTGAGTGGTGTGACCAATCCTGGCCACGTTGCTGCGTTATTTTTTAACGCATTAATCTAAAAAAACGTAATTGCATGCGTTTACGTGCTAATTTTGACACCAATAATATATGTGTATATATATATATATATATATGTATATAATTTTTTTATTATTATTATTATTTTTACTTTTCACACAATTTGTAACATTAACAGCAATCTTCACCATTCAGTTAAATTTCGATGACTAAGTTTGTGGTGGAAAAATTATCAAGTTTATTCAAGTTTAAACCCCTCCTGAATCATATCCGAATTTATGATTGATCTGGAACCTTGTTACCCACTCTGGTGGTTTTAAATCTGATCAATTTGACTTAATTTACTGTTTGATAGTCAATGCTGATATTTAGATGAGACTCACCTGAGCACTCCGTCTTTAATGTGATGATTTGGTGGAAGAACTCCGCCTTCCTTTAGCCATTCAATCTCAATCTGAGACCCTCCTTTAGCGGCACAGGTAAACTCCACAGCGCTGCCCAGAGCCTTCACTTCCACCTGTGGGGACACTTTCACTGACAGGGGTGCTACAGGACACAGAAGTCAGAGAGTCAATCTGAATGCTAGATAGTCTTCATCTGATGACCACTTTGTGAGTTTAATGCAATACGTGGATCTGAGCTGTCAGTACTCACATCGGACAGAGACTCTGGCCAGCGCTTCACTCTTGCCAACCTTGTTGCTGGCCATACACTTGTATGTCCCAGCATCACTCTCCTTGGCCAGGTTGATCTGGAGGTCTCCTCCTTGCTTCTGAGCAGTAGGAGGCAAGCTGCCATTGACCTTAGTCCACTCATAACGCAGGGGCGGGGTGCCATGGGCCAGGCACTGCAGTCGGATTACTTCACCCACTCGCACGGACACGTCATCGGGCAAGGAAGTGGCATAGGGTGGGGCTGCTCCAACCAAAGAAATGTCAGTTAGAGGATGCTGGATAATTACCACTGGCTCATGTTAAAGAGCTCTACAAGAACAGGAAAATATGCTTCACACTTCACACAGGAGGAATTCAGACAAAATTTACAATGTTAAAATGTAAACGCATAATGATCAATAAAAATATAGGGGTTTTTTTTAGGAATCTTATTTAGTGTATTTGGTTGCACTTTTTATTTTAAGGTGTCCTTGTTACAGTGTAATTATACATTTAAGTAATGAGTACTATTAATTGTTCAAAAAGTATGTGTAACCAATTTTGTTCAAGTAATCTGGTTTGTTTCTGGAAATAAAAGTAAAATATAATTAAGAAAACTATTAATGAAGTGTAAAATGAACATGCATCAGATAGACAAGTGAAAAAAATAATAAGTTAAGCTCACTGTCTACTTCCAGCATGATGGCGACTTCACTGGTGCCCATGTGGTTGGTGGCATTGCAGACATATTGACCAGAGTCCTGACGGCCCACATTAGGTAAGACCAGGCTGTTGTCAACAATCTTGTGTCGCCAAGGCAGAGAAGACCGCTCTTTAGACCACGTGATAGTGGGTTTAGGGAATCCTTTAGAAAAAATGAAAACATTTTCAGCATGCATTTTCTCCTATAATATTTTAACAGTCATAACTGTCAACCAGGTGCTTACAGCTGTACATACCATGGGCATCGCAATGAAGTGTTGCAGTTGATCCCTCTACCACGACTACCATAGGCTCTCGTACGCTGACACGGGGAACAGTGGGTACCTGAGGCCCTCCTTCCACAAACACCTCTACTCGAGTTTCAGTAGTGCCATGATTGTTCTGTGCAGTGCACACATACGTCCCACTGTCTTCTGGTCGTGCAACTAAGATCTGAACATAGAACCAAACACACTCTGATTAACATATAGAGGCAAACGATTGTGAAATCAACAATGGCTCGACTTCAAACGGCCCATAACCTGCATGATAGCGCTGGAATCGGAAGGCACGGGGCTGCTCAGCATCGTCTTGCGGTTGTTGTCTAGTCTGTGCCATCTAACAGAGGGTCTTGGCTCTCCAGCAGCCTGGCATTCGAGATTGATAGGATTGCCAACCCTGATTCGCACCGGTCCTGCAGGGGTCACTACAGCCTTAGGAGATTCTAAGAAGGAAATCAGACAAAAATATAAGAATAGGCTTATAAGATAGAGCAACAAAAGTATCTGAACACAGAAATATCCAAACAACCAATAACGGTTACTGAACTGGTGTACCTCTCACTATGAGTGAAGCAATGCTGTGGGTAATTCCGAATAGGTTGCTGGCCACACAGCGATAGGTGCCCTGGTTTTTGGCTTGGGCGTTGGTAATAGTCATGAGTGAATTATCAGGACCAATGTTCACGTTATCTACAGAACAAATGAAAAGAAGCAAGATCAGTTCTATTCAGGCATCTTATTAATTGATGACTGACATGAAAGTCAATTGCAGCAGGGTACCTGGCAGAGGCAGGTTGTTGGTGGGTTTCCACTCTAAGCGCACCGGCTGGGCTCCATTGTGGACCTTGCACCTGAAGCTTGCGGACTCGCCCTGCTTCACCGCTGCACTGTGTGGCTCAATGGAGATAATGGGGCTCTGGAGACCTACTCCACAATCATACCACAAAATACAGTACAGCGGGCAAACATGTTAAACAAGACTTGGGCCTAACCCTAACCTAACTAAGTGCCACTAAAAGTGGCAAAAGTATTTTTTGACAAACACTAAGGTTGTGTGGTTGTATTATTTTCTTTTTTAAATATACAATACAATAATATAAACCTGGCTTGCCGGACGATCAAGCAGCCAGGTCAAATGCATAAATAACAGGATGCATTAACTTATTTCTGCACATTTTTAAAATGACATTCATCATTCGAAGAGAGAAAATGCACAACAAACCAATCCATGTCAATTTTCTATTATTAAATAAAATAATGTTAAATTAAAATGTTGCTGTCCACATGAGAATTACATTTCTGGATTTTGTAGCATCATAAAACTTGTTTCACTGTTTCACAGACATTAACGTTTAGTTGGTTCAGTAAAGTATTTTAAAGGAAATGCTAAAAATTATAGATAAAAATATAATCACGTAAATTCTTGAGACATAGCAAGAGATGAAGGCCTCGGAAAATAATTAATGGAAACTAAAATATGAAGGCAGATGAGATTTGAAAACATTAAGAAACAAAAAATGTTTATTAACTATAATGTTTCTTAAATGTTTGTTAACTATATGGAAGGTGAGCATGATGGCTCTTGATACTTTCCCCTTCTCATCAATCTAGGGGACTTACGGGAGGCACTGTGCATCACAGACACAGATACAGAAGCCTGATGGGGGAATGGTCCGTCCTCCACCTGACAGATATATTCTCCAGTGTCATCCGTTGAGGCCTGCAGGATCCGCAGCTGAGTTCCCAAAACCTTGAGTCAAAGGCACAGGCAAGGGCACGTATGGTTCATATATTTAACACTTGGCTCAAGGATCTGTCATACATACTTCACGTAAATCAAATATGCTTCATAGTGGACTGAGATAAACCTGATGATTGGATGACAGCAGGCCGCCTTCCCTGCTCCATTTGACAGATGTTGGAGAGGTTCCTGGGACGATGCAATTAAGATCTAGTGTCTCTCCCTCAATTACAGAAGCAATAGAGGGCTGGATGGTGACTCCGGAGGGGATGATTTCTCCTGATCACCGTGACAGGACAATATTACTATTCTATCCTAAAAATACTAGTCTGAAAAGAATGGACTTGTCTCACCTCTTTTGACAAAGACCTCAATATGGGCTTCTGAGGAACCAACAGTGTTGGTTCCAACGCAGAGATATGTGCCTGCATCAGATGACCTGATATTGGGCACGAGGAGAGTGCCGATGTCAGTGCGCTCCATGCGGGCCTGAGGAAGATACAGATAATTGAGGTACATTTTTAGTTATTTTATATGGAATGAGAGACATTATTGCTGCATATATATATATATATATATCATATACATATCATATACATATATATATATATATATATATATACTGTATCATATCATATATATATATATATATATCATTTTTTTATTATTATTATTATTTTTACTTTTCACAATTTGTAACATTAACAGCAATCTTCACCATTCAGTTAAATTTCGATGACTA
>JAUMHI010000069.1:10658311-10670744 GCA_032359435.1 Enteromius unitaeniatus
TTCATGATATGCTAATTTTTTGAGATAGGAATTTTGGGTTTTCATGAGCTGTATGCCAAAATCATCAATATTAAAACTATAAAAGGCTTAAAACTACTTCAGTTGTGTGTAATGAATAAACAAATTAGACTTTCATATATTTTAATCAGTACATTACAGTAAATAAAAAAACTTTATCACAATATGCAATTTTTTTTTTAAAAGGACCTGTATCTACCCACCTTTCACTGTTTACACGCATCTATTTCCATTCACCAAACCATCAGTTCACCCAATTTTCTCCATTTAATTCTCCATTTTTCTCTATACATCTCATCCGTCTGTCTATACCATCTACTGTACTGTACAACCATCAACCGTGTTTACAGTACATAGCCATCCATTCATCCAACCAACCATCTAGTCTACACATCTTTCAAACCAATCACATAACTGTCTACTCTCCCCCTTTTCAACTTATCTAACCAATCCTAGTGCTCTACTCATTTATCATCTACCCACTCCACTTTATCCATCCATCCATCCAATCTTATTTGTCTAATCACGTCCATCTACCCATCCTTCTATCTATACATCTCATCTCCATATCTATCTACCCACCAATATTGGTTCACCTCATTTAACCATCTATATAATCACTTACTGTACCAATCTGTCTCCATATCTATCAGTCCACCCAAGAATGTCTACACATCTACTGACCCAACCATCTACAGTATTTGCCAGCTCATCAATCTAATATACAAACCGATTTATCTGCTCAACCAACTATCTACTCATTTATTTACCCACTTATCTCAATCTATACACTCATCTATTTTCAATTCATCTACCTAGTTCAGTGCACTGTCATGAGTGATGACCATTATAAATGAGGCGCAGTATGATCTTTAAAGAAAAAAGTATGTTATTTGATATCTAATATACCTTAACGTAGTCTTTCATATCAAAAGCATGATACTGGGCTGATGAAATGTGTGGAGGACCCCTCTCTGTTAGGTAACAAGTGTGATGTTTGGTTGGTTTGGTCACATATAAAAGCATGCAAAAATAATTAACTTTACCAATGTAATACAGTCTTGAGAAGCATACATTCTGTTACAGACAAATTAAGAATCATACAAGACACTTTACGTAGCAACAGAGAGAAGTCCCCAAATGTGCAAGCATGCAGCTTCACTGTTTCAATGGACCCATATGAGCCATGAAAGCTTAGCCACATCAAGTAATGCCTCTGCGTACAACTCAAAAACATGTTCAGTATGTGAGCAAAATGTGGTTGTAAACAGGATTAACAATAAAAGAATAAATACGTATAAAATACTCTATACTCTATAGGTCATTATTTTTTAAATATTTGCACCATGCTCGTAGTTTGGTTGTACCTTGGCACCACTTGAGATGGAAAAAGCATGCAGGACGTGAAGATTGCATGCGTGTAAGGAACAGGTCCTTCCAGGCCTGGAGGGAAAGAACCATGTAGACTTACGCATTCTATGTCCTTCAAACATCTCATAGGCTGTGTAAAACATCTGTGACTGAGAAGCCTCTGTGAATGATGGACAGGCAGATACTGTCAAGTGAGTCTCCAGAAGGTTCTGTGAGAGTGGCGCACTGGTGCCTCCAAGCATTTTCAACATGATTTGCCAGCATATGCCACTCAACTTAGAGACCGTATGACTTTCGAGCTCCAGATCGAGTGTGCAACAGCTTGCATTTCTTTTGTTGCAAAGCTGCTGTGAATTTATACTTTAATAGGTGGGGACTAAATTCTCTTTAGATAAGTTTAGGCAAGTTTACATTTGATATTTCCATGAAAGTAAATCACGTTTTAACAGGTAGCTTTACAAAAGCCTCAAAATGCCTGAGGCTGATATCATTCTTATCCTAATTACTTCAGTGTGTCAAATATTAAATCACGTTTCAAATCTAAAAATATGATATGAAGTGTCTTGTACACGATGTCTTTTTAACTTTTATATCTAGACAACTGACTGAGATATACAGCACATAAAGCTTATTTGTACAAGGAAGCTTCTTATTAGCTTTTTAGTGGGAAAATGAAGTTCTCCCAATTAAACCATTATGCTCCAGTATCATTGATTCACTTCACTTGTCATGTTAGATTGTAGTCAATGGTGGAAAAGTTCATGAAGATAGTTGCTGTAAATGTCAAGCAATAGTTTGCCCCATTGGGAATTAAAGATGGCATTGAGATTTCCTACTGAAAAAAAATCAATGCACATCTAGAAGATATTTAAAAATGAGTGTAAGTTAAGCACACTGTCTGTCAAATTAAAAGAGTGAAAGAAACAGCATTTAGATAAACTCAAAGCAAGCAGGTTAGTATCAAAACACAACACATGTAAAAGCTTTACCTCAGTATAAACATTCATATTGTATTTTCCTTGAATACAGCTTGTGATTGAGAAAAGTCTACCGTTTCATTCCACAGGGCGAGAGTGTTTTACCTGTCATTATTTTAATACGTTCACCATTTAAACAATAATTTGTACATATATTTCACAGTTTAGACAAATCAAATACAATGAAATCATAATGTAAAAAAATCATCTCTTCTCAAGATACAGAAGTTTCAAAATGTACAAAATTAAATATTGTTTTACTTACTAAAAGAATTGAATACACCTAACATGCTTGATTAAAAAGAAAATCAAAAAAGGAAAAGGTATAAAGCACCATTCTAATGTAAAACATTCATAAAGAATAAAAACAAAAACAATGCAAAAACACAAATGCATGAACGTTTGAAAGATGTTACGACACCTTAAATCAACATAAACATCATTTCTGTTATAGTACTTGCTGTGTTTGCGAATGTAAACCGTTATTATTATTACTATTTATTTATTACATTTTTTTGTTAACAGTAGTTTGTCAACCCAGACAAAATAAATATGCAACCATGTTCTAAGCAATAACTACAGTACACATCTGTGTTGGCGACATCAGAACGCCATTATCTATGAAATGTCTCTGATTACTACTAAGTATAATTGAGTTTACAAAACCTGTAAAGAAAATGTTGCATTTGATATGCTGAAACATAATATATATCATAAACAAATCTTACTGCCTAAACCACTGGCAGTTTTTAATCCATTTAGACGACAAAAAAAAGAAAAAAAGAAAAGAAAAGAACAGAACCGATTTGAAATGGAAAATATGACACTCATGGACAAAGTAAACATTCAAACTACTGCACTATTAATAGCACCATTTTCAAATACAAAATTGAAGAACATTTCCATGACAAAATAGAGGTGGAGTCACGTCTTGGAGTCGGGAACGGGCTTGTGCCTGCAGTCCTTTTGGCTGACGTGTCCCAGTATTTATGACACCTCCCTACCTTATAAACCACCTATACCCAAAAAACCACCTCCAGAGGGAAATGACAGTAAACATGCCCGGAAATTACGACACAAATCCCCCACTAGTAAGAAGACTGACACAGAACCACCACCATGGCAACACCCAATTACACCAGCTGCTTATTTCACTGACTGCTACTAAGAACACTATGCATAGTAGACTAAAGGTTAGTATGACTAGCCCTTATTCATTAAACACAAGCAAAACAAAATGCTTGTGCAAATTACACTTTAATCCATTTTATGAAAACTTTATACATTCAAAAATTTGATCACTAAAAGTAATATGAAAATGTATGTATAATTTGTTGTGCTCGTGTTTCGTTGTGCAATTGCCTAATATTCTGAATCAAAAAACCAACTGCTATTGAGAAAACATTTATATCAAACGTTTAATATGATTAAATTGTTGTCAGTCTTCGTGGGAGTCTGTTTTGTACGGCTGCTTTGATATGTCACATAACAAAAATGAGCATCATGGGAACTTAGAAGATTAAGAGCATTGAAGAACAAATTAAGTCTTCAATATTGATGACCCAAAATCAGCTTTTACTTAGGATTTTAGCTTGCAACACTTTTGTGAGCATCATACAAAAAAAACCCACGAATTTGAATAAAAAAATAAATATATATTTCAGGTGCTGGATTAGATTTGATTGAAAAAGCATCTTTTGAGATTTAGTTATTGAGTATAATGTTTTGATTTTCATTCACAAGCTGTATCAATTTGTCTGGTGTAAAGATTTTACACTGGCGACACGAGAAGCCTTTTAAGTTTGTGTAAGTGGAAAAAAAAAAAAAATTAAGGAAGTGATCAGAAAGCACTTTTTTTTTTTCAATTAATGCGATAATTTAAACAGTTAGCCATGCCGTTGTCCATAAGACAAAGCAGAATTTTGCACACAAAGCACAAAAATGGGGCAACGAAGAAAAGCAAAGAGACATGCGACTTGAGAAAGACAGAAAACTAAAAGGCAGGGAGGTTTAGAGGATGTGGTGCCAATCACAAACCTGGGACAGAGAGTCTGGCTGTGCCCTCGTCCATGCCAAGCATATTGGAGCCCGTGCAAACATAGCTGCCTGCATCGTCAGGCTGCACGTTATGAATGGTCAGGATTCCATTGAAATCCATGGCTCGGTTAGGCATCTTGGCGTTGCCTTTGCGGGTCCAAACCAGGGTATACGCTGGCAGCTACAAGAGAAGAACACGTCCTCAAATGTTTTCGTTTACAGTCATACATACTCACAGCCAAATCCTGCTCTTGCTCTCTCTCTGTCCAATCTGTTTGGAAGTCAGGGAGGCTAAGATTATGTCTGTGATGGATGTGTGCGCAGATGACATTCATACCTTGCTTTTGGCTGTGCAGATGAAGCTCACTGTAGACCCCACCGCCATATGCTGTGAGCTGGGCTCCTCAATAAAGACTTCAATAGGTTTGGATGGCAAAGCTGGGAAGGAGAAAAGCGGTGTGTCAGTCGAGAAAGAACATTTTTATCGTACCTAGACCAGGATGACCCAAGATTAATAAATATAAATAAATGTAAATCATATTCAGTATAAATAATAAATATTTAATAATAATTGTTTCATCTAATGTATACATAATCAACCTCACATTGTCCAAATTTACCATTTTAAATTAGTTCAAAATCAGAATAAAGTAACAGACAAGAATAAAGTGCATCTTGTGTTAAAAAAAATGCCTTACTTGTAACAACGATTTCTGCTTTGCTTCTATTGGAGCTGCGCTGGTCTCTGCAGGTGCAGATGTAGACGCCAGCATCACTGGGTTGCACTCTGGGAAAATGCAGCTCCTCTCCTGCGATGTGGAATGAAACGATTCCTTGTGTTTATGAACTCACATACTATCACTTGTGCGATTATGTACGCTGCAAAAAATTTCTGTTTCAAATAAATATTCTTTTGAACTTTCGGTTCATCAAAGATACCTGCAAAAAACTGTCAAAATGTTTTCAGCGTTGATAATAAATGTAGCAAACCATATTAGAATGATTTCTGAAAGATCATGTGACACTGACTGGAGTCAGCTTTGCCATTTTTGGTGATTGCTTTCTTCAGGTGATTTATTTGTGACTTCTTGAGAGATCCTGTACTAGTTCTCTGAACATGCTTGTAGGAATGTGGGCAGTACCTTGTCTACGTCTCTCTGCTGTGCTGGAGATTGGGCGTCCATCCTCACGGGACCAAAGGAAATAGTGAGGTGGAGATCCAGACACCTGGCACCTAAGAGTGACTGGAAGCCCCTGCACCACCTGAACCCTTTCTGGAAACACCTTCACCACCAGAGACGCAGCAACTGATGGAAGACCAGCACAATCTATTAGAGTCTGTCTAATAGAAATGCTTTTTTTTTTTAAATGCATGGGCTTGTATAAATAGAGCCTTTGAAGTAATTTTTTTTAACTGCCAATCATTCATAATTTGTATGAATGAGTATGTGTGAGTTCATATGCATCATTTATTAAACATGAATAGAGTTCACTAGACGATTTTGATTTTATGGGTCAGTAATAGGGGTGAGCGATATGAAAAAAAATCATATCACAATTTTTATCTGGGGAAATCACGATTCACGATTTTTATCCCGATTCTTTTTCAAGTTGGCTTTTTAAGACTATTTTGCAAATTACAGAGATATGGCAAAAATATCATATAATTATTTATTTTTTTTAAATCATGATTTGTCATTGATTTTACTATTACTTACATTTACTAATTTGCCTTTTCATAAAAAAATGCTTTTAGTAAAAAAAGGCTTTTAGTGCGCGCTCGCTTCAGGTGTACGCGCTGGAAAAGCGCATCCGGACAGACTTTAAAGCGAATAATGTACTTTTGTGATTGTGAATAAGTGCTGTATCCGGTGAGTTAACACTGATGTGAATGTATCAGCATATTGAGACGGAGATGATGAAATTGCACAATACTACAAATATCCGTAAAAAGCAGATTGTGGAGAAATTGTTATCGTCCACGATCAAAAAAAGTAATATCGCCCACCCCTAGTCAGTAAAAAAGTAATAGTAAGTAAACAGATACCACTACGACAGGGGATTCTCGCTTGTGGATTTCCAACATATCCAGACGCACAGCTGTGGAGAAAGAGGAGCATCACATTAAGCACTGTAGTGATACCTGAATTCCATTGTAACAGCACAGGAAGTGTAAGCATACCGTTCACAATATTGTCCGGTGTAGCCAGGCTGACAGGTTGTGCACTGGTAGCCTCCGTTACCCAGACTTTCACAGGTACGAGAGAACCTGCACATAATATGACTATTAAAAACCTCGCTGTCAGTGAGGCAGATACTGTGAAAGCTGGAGCTGGCAGGGACAGGTAAGGTTGACAGGGGTAGGTTAACACTAACTGGTTGTCGGGGTCGGTGCCGGGGCAGGCACATGCTTGGCAGTCCTCAGGTGTTCCAGCGGTTGGATCTCCATAGAAGCCATCAGCGCACTGTTCACACAGCTCACCCTTGGTGTTGTGCTGGCAGCTCTAAGGATCAGAAATATCACATATGGTATGGATTACTTTCATAAGTGTGAATAAAAGCAATATATATTCATATATAGATTTGCTATTAGTTAGATTTTATATTTATAAAATGTATTTATTTATTACAAAAGAATTACCCTCTAATACCAGCAATTTTTTTCTTCTTTTTATTCACTTTATATGAGGTCTTCTTTTTATGTATTGCATAACTTGCGATGTGTACTGTAGTAGATTAACTCAGCACTTATCACAGCACTTACATATCATTGCTCTTTTGTTAATTTTAAATGTTTCTATTGCCTTCATTTGTAAGTCTCTTACCAAAGAGACTTACAAATGAAGACAATAGAAACAATTAATAATTAATTAACAGCATCTGCTAATAACCTACATCTGCAACATAACATCTGCATAACCTAAAATCCTAAAATATAAGACTAATTATTAAATATATTTAAAGTAATTTCTTTTCAGAATTTTATAAAAGTATTTAATTACTAAGGGAAAAGCAATATTTATTTATTATTTACACACACACGCACACAAACAAACGCACTTTTGCATGATATTCAATTTGTTAAAAACATTATTATTTTCATGACTAACTACATACTAATTAATCATATGTTGTTTTATTTCATTTTTGTATTATATATTCTACAGAAATACACTTGTACTGTACTGCTCACATTGAGTAAATAATTTAATTTCTTAGTATGAAATGCAAAACATTTTATTTCTTTTATTTATTTATGCACAGTATGAAATTAGTATTTTATAACGCACTTAATTATTTAAAATATTTATAGTACCGTATATAACACTTTTTAGATGCAGTGAAAAAAAATGCAGTTAAAGCATTCAGCGACAAAATTCTGTTAAAGAGTAAAGTTTCTTACCGTGCAGATGCCAGTCTCTGGGTGACAGGAGTCCGAGTGGCCGTTACATTCACACGGCTCACAGTGGCCAAGGTACAAGCCTCCTCCTGTGCGAGTGTATCCAGGAGCGCAGTCCTACAGAACACAGAGACAACGAACACATGTCTGGATTCAGTAATACTGTCATCATCATCACTCAAGCATGGAACCAAGCTTTGACTGCTATTCATCCAGCTGGTCACAGAGCAAAGCTGCATTGTTCCTACCTGGCAGGACAGACCACGGTAACCAGGAGGACACTGGCACTGCTCCACCTCCTGAGCCTGGGCCTGGCCAGTGTACTCGGGCACAGCGATATCCATGCGGACCCCCGAAATACTGGACGAGCGCATTTCTGTGTGATACGAGGCACGGATCAAGACATCATCGAGGTCCGCGAGCACCATCATCAGGTGTTCCCGGGTTGCCGGCATGCCATCGGGACGCTGCCAGTGTTCCTACAAACAAGAAATCATCTGTCATGCTAAACCACATGTCCTGCTTCAGTATGAATGATAGTAAGGATGAATGGGTTCTCACCTCTTTGAAAACTAGCTCAAAGTCCTGTGACTCTCGGGCTCCTTGCCCTCTCCTCCACGGCTGGCGTGCCACCAGTGTGATGTCATTACCCTGTAAAAATAGTGATGAACAATAGTGGTCAAAGAAAACATTATTTAACATACACACAACATCTGCTATCAAACTCACAATAATCTGAACATCAGCATCTTCTATTGGAGAACCTCGTGGTCCTGGCACATAGGAGATGGTATATTTCAGCTTTCCGCCATATGCGCCAACCTACATAAGAATCAAAAACATATAATTATTGCTCATTTTTAATCACAAAAAGCATTGATAAAAGTATGGCATGAGAAATGTTTGACATTTGTATATGAATCATAACTACAAACAAAAAGCATGCTGATAAAACCTGAATAAAACCTGATAATTAAATAAAGCTAATGCTGTTTTTTTTTTATTATAGATCACTCTACATGATGTGACTACACAGGTTGATTTGTTTAATAAGTGATGTCTTGGCTTGCCCATCTATCCCACCTTTCTCTCAGGTAGAGATTTAGTAATGTCTAAGGTGGATCAGACAACCTGAGGGGGGGGGATCAGTAGTGGGCGGGCCTGAACCCATCCATGTGTTTACCTTATCCCCTTTAAACTGCTCCGGGAGCTGCCAGAAGAGCACGTCGTCTGGGTGCAAGCTGAAACCATTGTAGACCAAAACATACTGCAGCACAGGCAGAAGGAAATATGCCAGAGTAAATGAAGAGGAGACAGAGAAAAGTAGCAGATAAGCAAAGCAGAGAGGAAAAGAGAAATCTAATCCTGTCAGTCACTGACTAACTGCAATTTCAACAACTTCATAATTCTTACAATAAAGTAGTTACAAGAGACGGGATTTACTTCTATTTAAGCTATAACTACAGAGAAATATTTCTTATTATTTTCAATGTTAAAAACAGTTGATGCTTAATATTGTTTTGGTAACTTTACTTTTAAACTTAACCTTGAGTGTGACCTTCTTAAGTTCGGTTTTTGGTTTCTCTACTGATTCACTGGCAACTACCTTGTTAGAAGGGCCAGGCCGTGGACCTCTAGGAAGAGCAACAGCATTTTTTCCCTGTTGCACCTGCTGATAAGACCAACATCCAAAGCAAAAATCAAACAACATATCTTTGTAAACGTTTACTAGTGTAAACTACGAAAGTGCTAAGCTCACAGTTACTACATGAACATGTCGCCGCTTGTTTTTTAAATGTGAATGTTTAAATGTGTGTTTGTTGCTGATAATTCACCCAAAAATAAAAATTGTCACCCTTCTTTCATCCCAAACCTATATGACTTTCATGTTTGGTGCACAAAAGAAGATCTATTGTGGGAATAAATGGTAATAATAAATAGTATTTATTGACAGTATTGTGCATAGACGATAGTCGGAGGTATCATCTGCATGACAATATAGCGTACTGACAATCTTATAGGCTGACGACGGGACGATTCAACAATGAACAATAAAGGTCAATGGGATCCAATAATATTTTGAGACATCGCATTTTACTGAAAAATGCTCAAAATATCTTCTTTAGTGTTTTACAGTAAGTCATATAGCTTTTTCATGATATGATGACTAGCCCAGGTGTAAACTAACATGAGCCTGCATGAGAGCCACCAGTGAGAGCACACAGTACCTGAGTTGAGTCAGGGTGAGAGGAAAGGTCTGGGTCGTTTGAATGGGTCTCAGAGGCCCTTAAAGAGGAAGTTAAACCAGAATGGAAAGAAGGGGCACGCACACTTGACCGAGACAGAGAATTCTGGGCCTCAAATGATGAATGGGAAGTTTGAGAGGATGAGAAGAAAGGGAAGGGAGACTCCCCATTGGAGAAATTAGTGATGATTGCCCAGATTTCATCATCAACTTTGCGCACTTCATCAGCAGGGTGCTAGTGAGAATAGGACAATGGATGGAACAGGAAATATAGTGACTCAAAGGCTTTGTTCAGATATTAGTGTGTTTATAACACAAATATATTCAGTTGGAAGAACAGGAAACAAAGAAACCTTGTTTAAAAAGTTGGTCAGATAGGATATATATTTTGGTTATATTATATTGTGGACATGGTACATGAGTAAAAATGCCTCTGGTTTGTTGTTTGAGAAAATGCTATAGTGCAGTCATTGTTATAGTAATCAATGAGCACTACTGTTCAATATTTGAGGTCAGAAAGATTTTTCTTTCAATGTCACATGGTCTAATGAATCGATCGAACAGATATGATCACCTAATTTCTATAGATCAGACCAAAAAGACAAACCAGTTTTTGTGCAGTGTTAACAAAGCCAAAGAGAGAATGAAAAGACAAATGCGCCACAACTTTATTAGGCTGGATAGAAGGATAGAATGGGACATGCGGTCAATCAGATGATTAAATGCATGCAGGGAAGTGTTCAGCATGTCAGTGTAAGAACCAGGATACCACGTATGCTCTCACCTCAAGTGTTCATTCTGTGTCACTCAAAAACAGCAAAATACTTTCAAACCACACTTTGCTTCATGCTGTTTTTCTCTCAAATATTATATCATTTTCAGACATCTACAGGTGGAGTTAATGCATGAAGATAATATGTGCCCTTCACCGATTCTGCTGTAAATTCAGCATATCAGTCAGTTTTCCAGTATTTAATTTTCAGTGAAAACTCTCCAGCAGTCAGTTTAATAAAAGCATTAAAGGATTAGAGGTAGTTCAGATTTTCAGATTAAATTTAGCACATTCTGTTGCTAAAGAATTATCCATTGGTTATGTGAAACAGGAGGGTGCCACCTTGTTAAAGTGCCTACAGAAGTCAGATCAGGTCAGTAAAAGTGAACTAATACCTCGATGGCTCTTTTGGACCTAAAGACGTCTTTACCCATGTCATTCATTAGCTGCCATACATCGACGTCCTTTCTCAGCTGATCCTTCATCCATGATGAGTCTCTCTAGTTTTGTGAATAAAGCCATTTCTGTAATCTCTACATGCATATAAAAGCTGAGTCATTTCATTTTTCTTTAAGACTTTGATTATGCCATTTTTTTAGACACCACAGTGAACAGTGAACGCCTGTAATTCAATAAATTCTAAAATAAAAAAATGACTGCATGGTGTTAAACAGGTGTCAACAGGGCCTTAGTATGATTAAAAATTAAGTTAGAATGGGCCTATGATAAAATCCCATGCACTTCAAATCACAATTAAGAAAAAATAAAATCATCACATGAGTAAATATGCAAAACGTTCTTAAAATATTAATGCATTGATGATCATTAGCATTATTATAATTCTAGAAATATACATCAGGCCAAATCAAAGCAGACACGATCATTTGCTGAAGCTGCAAAGATTACCTTGTGTGCTCGTCTAGTTCGAGCAGAATAAGACTTCTAAAAAAGACAAGTAGATTCAGAAACACTTAAATCAGTGCATCACATCCAAAACAAGGGGAAAAAATCTAAATATAAAAACACATCAGTCAAAATGTGTTCAGACTGCACGATTTTCAAAGTAGTTGCGACACAGATCTTTTCACACTGCATGACTATCTGGGGTAGCATTCAGTCGCTGCTGTGTTCACACTGCATGACTTTACAACAGGAAGAATCAGCGACAACTCTGTCTCACTGCCAGACACATGCGAGAAGTGACACGGAAACAACCCGAGGTCACGTATGCAAGACCGGAGTTCTCACGCGAGACTGGGATTATTACTAAAATTAATAGCAAGCAAAAGAAGCTTGCCATACAAGTTGCATGTGCGCTCATTTGCATTATGTTGCATTGATTATAGAGGAGGATATTTACCTTCGTAACTCCTCCCCCAAAATCCCTCTGCCTTGATGTTGCTCTCTCATTGGCTGTAGGTAATCGCCAATCTTAATTTTCAGTCAGAACACATTACACACAGCATGATTTTGAATCGCCGACAGGTCCAGATATATATTATACAGGTCCAAATATCTTACGGGTGTCGGCGACACGTCACTCACGTGAACAAGCACCGATTTGCCTGTGATTTCCGGCATTTGTCTGCGATTTCTCAAAACCTGTCGGCGAG
>JAUMHI010000069.1:10670844-10696911 GCA_032359435.1 Enteromius unitaeniatus
GTCACTCACGTGAACAAGCACCGATTTGCCTGTGATTTCCGGCATTTGTCTGCGATTTCTCAAAACCTGTCGGCGAGTCAAAATCAGGGCTAAAATCGTGCAGTCTGAACTCGGCATAAGCAAACCCAAGTTGTTGATTCAAATACCTACTATAGCCTTTTTGTACAATCCAACTACTATGAATAGTTTCTAAGCTGCGGAAGAGCTGCCCTGACTACATTTTGGAAGAAAAGGTCTTGGCAGCACGCATTTGCAGAAAGAAATCCATTTGAAGAGAATTCAAAGCGGGAAGAGATACTTCAAGATAGAACGTAAGCAAACAGAAAAGAAGGACTGCAAGAACGCTAAAATATACAATGCTGCCAAACTATACTGTACCTTGTCTCCCTGATAGGCGTTGGGCAACTGCCAGTAGTGGGGCTCCTGTCCATGATAGTTAAAATTAGTGTAGGAGAGTTGTGATCCATCGGTGGACAGCTCTATGGAGAAGCCACTGTCAATACGGTTGGTGCGTTGGCGGTTTACAAGAGCAAAACCTTGGTAGTTGCCAGGGCTGAAAACGGTGGAAACCTGGAGACAAAAAAAATGCAGAAAATGAACATATGCCTACACAGACTGATGAAAAGCACTGATGTAACTCATCAAGCCTTACCACATCTCTATAATGTCTGGAGCTGGAGCACTGCTGGGTGATGCCCATGCAGAAGCAGGACAGGCAGCCATCTTTGTTAGCAGGGCTGAGGTGGAAGGTCCCTTGCTTGCAAGTGGAACATGTTGACCCCTCAACATTCATCTGAGTACAAAAAAGTATGTTGTAAAACTTTTTAGAATCAAAAGTTTTTAAAACTGTGATGCAAATAACCTACACGCAAACAAATATATATTTTGTTACCTTGCAGCGGCAGATTCCATTTGCACTACATCCTTCGCTACCACTTTGGTCACAACGGTAACAATCTATAAACAGATTTTATAACAGAAAGTTATAGAACAGAAATGTTTTCTCTTTCTTTTTATTATAATTGTAAGAAAAAATTTTATAGTCATCTTTGCCAGTCCAACATTACCAGTGCCTAGAGTGCATCTTTGTCCAAGCCTGGGATTACCAGTATATCCTGAAGCACATCTGAGGAAAAAAACGGACAACACCTTGGAAAAATGGTTTCAGAATGTCATGCAGTAAAAATAAAACCACATTAGGAATTAACAGAGACATGACAGGACCTGCCATGAACATTAAGAGCGATTTATGACTGCTATGACCTGTGAGTCACACTTCTTTGAGAATATGATTAATGCACAGAGCTTGTTCAAATACTTCCTGAATGTTCTCAGACAGGCTAATATTGCTAACATAAAGTCACTTTGATTTAAGCATAGACTATTGGTTCACAAAAGAATTTGTAAGAAAAGTAATTTGTAACAAAAGACATATGTGTGTAAAATTTAAGCAAATAATTGAACATTTCATGTTTGGTTAATGAAACATTACTGGAGCTTGTGGTCGTGAAAGAACACTATGCGAAAGATGTTTCAAAACAATGGCTTACTCTATAACAAAAAATACCAAATGGCAAGAAAATACAACCAACATAGATGCTTAACACATCACATGAAATGTTTGTGCATGTCCAAGCAGTTATTAACTGTCCGATTCTCAAAGAGCAAACCCCTGACATTAGTATATTTTAATGGCCACCACAAGAGAAATATTACACCACATATCAATAGCATGCTTCCAAGTACACAGCCATGAACGATCTCATCATCCAGCAGATGTTGAGTCTTTCTCTCTTTAAACAATTCTTTTCTGAACAGAGATGGACTAAAATAAATAAAGAGAAAGACAACCAGAAGGACCCGATCAAAGTGTCTAAAAGCATAAAACCACTTTATCCCCAAGCTTAAGGAAGCTGAGGAACTTGACAGAAAATCTTACCTGGTAAATCGAGGATCCAAGGTAGTCCAGACAAACATATTATACACTAATACAATACAATACAACTCAATACAATACACGTAATACTCCAACAGACCTTTTAAACGCATACGGCTGAAAATACACAATTTTTGTCATGTTGATTTAACAAGACACTAAGAAGAGTATGAAAAGAGGACAAATAAAGAAGAATACTGAAGAAAACTGTATAAAAATATACAACATACAATGTCTGAATGCAACCAAGAAATCACATAACATTATTAAAAAATAATTTCTATTATTCTGATAAAATATCAGGGATGGTTCAGATTATTAAAATAAAATGCTAAGTTTTATGATAAGAATTATGAATTATGTAAAACCACTTCTGTATAGTCTGTGCTCAAACCTCAAGCCTCAACAATCAATGCATTTTGAATAGTTCCTACGGGATAAAAAGAGAGAGAAAAAAAAAAAACAGGTCCAATGAAAATTTTAAATACAATAATTAATATAATGTCTAGTAATCAGGAATGATTTTGATGGGGATTGCCAGCCTTCCAAGAACAATATGAAATTTATTTCGTTTAAGCATAGATCTTGTCAATGTTTCTTGGCTCCTGTTGCTCCTCATGAAGAGGTCTAAAATATTCACGGTTTTAGATGCATTTCTTCGAGCTGATTTACCTGGAGTAGTTATTTTTACTTTGGGTTTATTAGAGTGTAATCTTTTCTTGTCAGTTGATTTACTAGACACAGTTGTGTTGGCAAACTCCTCAGCTTGGCTGGACCTGAAGTCTGATGCAGCTCTTGCTTCATGAGAAGGAACAAACTTATTTTGCTTAGAGGACTTAGTCTTAGAATGTCTAGCCTTTGTTTGGACCTTGTGAGAAGGTTTACTGATATTTGTGGCTGTTTTAGATGGTTTCACTTCCAAATTATTTCTGTGTATTTTCATAGATTTGAATGATTCTTTTGAAGGAACATGTCCCCCTTTTTGTGGTTTGCTTGATGGCTTGGAAGATTCAGCTGCGATTTTTGTATGAGATGGAGGAGGAATCTGAAATTTAGTTGCATTTAGTTCTTCCTTTACTTGTGGCTTTGTAGGTGAGCGGGATAGTTGGTCATGTTTCCTTGTAGCGTTTTGAGACTTACCATTTACCTTTGGACTATATTTGTAGTGTTTTTGAGGAGTTACAGAAACTTCAGTTGGTGCCTTTCTTTTTTGTTGATTCTGTTGCGATTCATTGGAGGTCCTTTTAGAGGATGTAGTAAGGGGACGTCTGACAATACCTTTGAGAACTGTTGATCTCCTTGAAGATTTACTATGATATTTTTTGTCCGCCTTAGATGTGAAATTGGTTTGAAATTGTCTACTTGTCGATACTGGTTGAATCCCTTTAGTTGAGAACTTTACTCGACTCTTATTTGAACTTTCATTCTTCTGGGAACGGCCAGATGCGAAGCTAGTCATGGAGATAGTACGAGGAGTTGGCAGTGTTTTGGGAATAACAGGCCTCCTTTGAAATACTCTGGTAGACATGCGAGTAATCCATGCTGTAGTCAAGACAGGAATCAGGGTGGTAGCAACCACAGCGGTTTCTCTGTGATCCTGTGGTGGACGAGCCACATGACGTGCACGTTTGACTTTGTCTAACTCTTGTGCTAAGGCAGTGAAGCCATCAATTAGTATCTCAAGTTTGTGCTCTAATTTACTTAGCCTTGTTTTAATGTCTGTATACTTGCTGGCCATATCATTAATTCTGTCTTTCTGCTCATTTGGAGATAAAACACCAGGTAGCATCTTCAGTTGAGAGCTGAAGCGACTGTGCTGCTTCCTTATGTTCTCGAGGCTGTCTTTCATGTCCAAAGTGTTGCTCTCAAGCATACCGAGGCGTTGGTTGAAGCGATTCGTGTGCATTCTCAATAGCAGCTGGAAACTCTGCTGTTGCACCTCAGGACTTTGTGTGTAAAGCAGGGGCCCACGAGTCCAACGGTGACTTAAACTACGTATAGTTGTTGACAGCAAAGATCTTGTAGTTCTTTCAGGTCCTGAAAAGCTACTACCTTCTCTACTATCAAAGTTTTCTTCAGTCTCATGGTCAGTCATTTCCGGGACTTGTTTCTTTCCAGGGCTGAGGTAGAAAGCATCATCACATGTAGTCGGAAGGAAACCTTTTGATTCCTCAAGGTAAAAGTCTCCGCAGTTGGAAATGCTGAGAGTCATGATGAGACAGCGCAAGTTGGAACCAATTTTGTTTTTTTAAATAAACATTTTTTATTCATCCCAGACACCCAAAAGCTTTTGCCCTTTGAGCAAGTGACAAGGATCCAAAATCCATGTCATCAACTTGTTTATGCTTCAGTATGGAAAGCATAAACAACCTTAGAGACCCACAAATGTCTAGAAGAAGAGTTTGAAATAGGAAAAAGTTGCTCAAAATGCAGCAAAGGCTTTACAAAGATGCACTGAAGCATTAAAAACGAGTGACATTATGCAACTAATTACTTCAACACCTTCAAAAAGACATCTTAGCCTTGCTGACAGTAAGAAGGAAACTTTACTCT
Organism: Enteromius unitaeniatus; assembly: GCA_032359435.1. Classification (NCBI taxonomy): domain Eukaryota; kingdom Metazoa; phylum Chordata; class Actinopteri; order Cypriniformes; family Cyprinidae; genus Enteromius; species Enteromius unitaeniatus. The sequence continues at coordinate 10,675,334 of JAUMHI010000069.1, forward strand.
CACAGTAGAGAAGTGAAACCTTTACACATGAAAAAGGTGCCTTTTTCAAATAGATTAATACTTTAATATTTAGTACAATACATTTATATTTTATTCCCCACTGCGTCCACTTATAAACACCTTCAGTCAATGACACTTGGTATGGGTGGCACTGATTCAAGGCTTGCTTCTCCCATACCACCAGACAAATGCCATTCAATCACAAATGGTTGAAGAGATGCTGGAAAGCAACAGACACATGCTTTCGGGCAGTAGAAAAAGGAATGCCAATCACCAGTTTGGCCAGCCCAGCTTTACTAAATGGGAGGTTTACCCTCTCATTGGACCATAGACACTTACCTTTCACAGTGTCTTCCAGTATAACCAGCAGGACATTCACATGTGGGCTGTCGATCTGAGTCCAAGTAACAAGATGAAGGCCTTTGGAAGAAGAGAAGCATTAGACTGGATGAATATGAAGTATAGGTTATGCCTAGGATAAATTCTTTATTTGAAAAAATGTCTTTGATAATGTTAGAGAAAGACAAACTCACTGGCTACTGGAGTGCCCTAGACAAGGACAGGATCTACATGCCTGTGGATCATTAGTCTTTGGATTGCCATAGAAACCAGGAAGGCAGTTTTCACAACGCCGCCCAACTGTGTTATGTTGGCAATTCTAAATCATGAGAAAAGGGAGTGTGTTATAAATCATTCTATATTAGGAATGGTTCAACTAGTCAGAATAGTGTATTTTTTCTTATATTCTTTCAGTAATACAGACTTTCCTGACTAGACCCAACAACTGGTTGATTAAAGGAACGGTTCACCCAAAAATGAAAATTCTGTCATCATATCGGTCATCAATTCTGAACCTCAAGTAGTTCCAAATCTACGTGAATGTATTTGTTCTGCTGAACATAAAGGAAGATATTTTGTTCAAACCAGGTTATTTTGGGTTCCATAAAAAAAAAAAAAACCAAGGGAGGGAGTCAGCGGTGACCCAAAACAGCCTGGTTGCAAACTTTTTTTTTTTTTAATTTTTGTAAAAATATCTCCCTTTGTGTTAAGCAGAACAAAAAAATATGTTTGGAACTACTTGACGATGAGTAAATGATGACAGAATTTTCCTTTTTGGGTCAACTACTATTTTAAGGAATTTATTTAATTATTTTTACTCATATACATTTAATTCTAATATATTATTTGGTCTTTAATTTTATTGATGATAGTCAAAGAGTCAACCATAGTCAAATAATCAATAGTTTATCCAATAACTATTCCAATAATTATTCAGGCTGATCAAATTGAGGAGTTCAATTGTTTCGATTTTAGTCACGATAGTCAACCAGTAGTAACTGACTAAACTAATGTAATTATTGAGAATTTATAAATAGATACATTTTATATACTTTATATTATTTTATATACTTATTGCTTTTATTTTAATTTTCATAGTGGTGAACTAGTTGACTTGTCATTCAAAAACTAACTAGTGAATTAGCTCAGGTAGACTTTTTTCCATAGATATGCTTTCTTTAACTGTTTTTGAACAACCCCTGTAATCTCCCTGCTAAGAAACAAATCCAACTGGTGTCAGACGAACACAAATCCAGATTAATTATACAGTGCTTCCAGTTACAACTGATTAGTTGATTTTGAATATTTTGTTCAACCCTACTTCACACAAACTCCATCAATCATCCAGAAACATCATAATCACTGCAATGGAAAAAAGGTTAACTCACCAGGCAATCTCCAGACTCTGAGTCACAGCCGCTGGCATGCCCGTGGCAGTCACACTTCTCACAGGTGCCAAGATAAAGTCCAGGTGTACGGGTGTAGCCGACATCACAGTCCTGCGAACAATGGGTGAGTCAAAGGTGGCTGGGTTCACAGGTGTCTATGGGTGAAACTCTGCACCCATTCTTATCATTGACTTAAAATTTTCCATGAGTTGTGAAGAACTTCAATTTAGAGATCAAGAAAAATAAATAAAAGGCTGTTTTAACACGAACCTCAGGGAAAGGTTTCTGCATCAACTCAGAGTGTTGCTTTTTAAAGTTGCAATATACCTGGCAAGAAGGTCCTGTGTATCCTTGAGGGCAGGCACATTCCTCCACCTCCAGAGCCCTTTCGTTTCCTGTAGAGTGGGGCACTGCAATGTCCATTTGTATATTGGAGATACTGAACAGGAGAGATTGAAATTAAACACTAATATCCTGTTCACAAATCAGTTAAGCGACAGATAGGAACCTAAGAGATGCATATTTAAAGGACATCAAAAGTCAGTGAATAATAAATGAGCAAGAGCAGAACTAAGTTACCTGCTCTCAGCCAAATTGTCTGCATATGTGGCTCTGATCATAAAGACGCTGACATCTGCCAAAGCCATCAACAGGTGCTCTCTAGTACATGGCTGTCCATCCGACCGTCTCCATGCAGACTGAGAGGATTACAGGCAATGAAAACTCATATAGCGAATCAAGACAGATCAAGTGTCACCTTACAGTATTTAAAAAAAAAAAAAAAAGTGTAATAATATAAGATGTTATTATTATTTTTATTAGTAGTAGTAATAATGGTGGTAAAAGTCAAAAATCAATTAATAAATATACTGTAGCACCCAAACATTGTAACAAAAAATGTGGTAACACTTTACAACAAATTTTTTTAACATTAGTGTATGTACAGTATTAACTAACATGAACAAGCAATAAACAATACATTTATAACAGTATTTATTCATCATTGTTAAACATTAATTCATAAAATAAAATCATTCTTTGTTTATTCATGTTAGCTCACAGTGCATTAATTAATGTTAACAAACACAACTTGATTTTAATAATGCATTAGTCAATGCTGAAATTAACATTAACTAAGATTGTTAATCGTTGTATAAGTATTGTTCATTCTTAGTTCATGTTAACTAAGGTTAACTAATGAACCTTATTGTAAAGTGCTACCAAAATATTTTCTTTGAACCACCTAATAAGGAGATCAAAAAAATACATATCTAATTAAAAAATGCATATATTTTTTGCAACACACCTCTCTGAAAGGCACAGTGATGGTGGCTGGTACTTTAGGAAGTGGTTTGGTCTGTGAATAATGCTCCAGGAAGATGCTGTTGCCTTGGAGAACCACATCTGGTCGTCCATCAATCACTAGCGAACGCGCCTGAGGCTCAAAACCAATATTGTACTGCAGTTCTCCGCCATATGCTGTGACCTTTACACAGAACAGGAAAATATGTTTTGAAAAGCAGCACACTGACATGTGCTATATTTTACAAAGGCCAAATTGTAAATATGGCATAGCAATTGTAAAAATCCCGTACAGGATGTTCTCACCTTGTCCCCTCTAAAATTCTGAGGCAGGACCCAGTAGTAGATGTCATTAGGAATTCTGCTGAAGGATCGGTAGACCACCTCTGCACTGCCTCTCTGGGTGATGCCCTCAGAGATGGTCCTAGTGTTTGCTGCATTGGAAAGGGTGAAGAGCTGGCCATTGACACCACCTCGAACCTTCAGATTAACCAACAAACATAAGCAAAAAAACCTTTCAATAATATCTTAAAGGTATAATTAGAGGATTTGGTTACCTGATCTCTACTCCAGGTTGAACTAGCACACTGTTTAGTCACTCCCATACAGAAACACTGCAAGCAACCTTCAGGATTATCAGCCGCCAAATTAAAAGCACCATTCTTACACTCATCGCAAAGAGCACCAACCACATTGGCCTGCACAGAAGAGCAAACACTGCTTGAACATTTATATATGCATATGTTTTCAACACTGATAATAATGCAGCAAATCAGCAAATTAGAATGATTTCTGCAGGATAATGTGTCACTGAAGACTGGAGAAACGGATGGGAAAAAAAAAAAAAAGAAGAAATCACATTTTAAAATACATAATAATAGAAAATAGTTGTTTTCAATTGAACTTATAATTCAAAATATTACTATTTATTTTTTATTAAATATATGCAGTTTAAGAGATTTCTATCAAAAACATATTATAAATAATATATTCTGACCACAAACGTCTTAATGGTGGTGTATTAAAAAAAGGAATTATATTACAATTGAATACCTTGCAATAGCACGGTTTGCTGATGGGATTGATGGTTCCTCTGTTATCACACTTGGTAATCGCTGAACAGGGATAAGAACACCATATGGTTGACAATTACATCTGGAATGCTTTGAACATCCTGGTCACAAACAGCTGGCATTCCAACATGCAGCGCATTGAGTGTTAATCATTATCTAAAGCTTCACTTGACCTTCAGGGTAAAATGAGGCAGAAATTCCAAGAAAAGAAATTGCTCGAGGCAAACAAATAAATCTTGAAGCTAATATTAATCTAACAAATCATTTACTACAACTGTAAACAAAAATAAAGGAAAAAACGCTCACGGCTAGCAGCAGGGATACATTGGCCATTGGGCTGAAGAGGGTTGCCGACATATCCTTGAGCACACCTGTGGCAAAAAATGAAAGAGACATAGATTATGACATACTGTATATGTTTAATACACATATAAACTCAGCGGCAAAAAAGTAGAGCTGCAACATTACTTCTCACAACGTCGTCCGGTATAACCAACTCTGCAGGCGTCACATGTTGCCTGGTTGTCATGGTCCAGGAAGCAAGTATGAGAAAACCTTTGAACGCATCAACATTTAGTTTTGTCAAAATTCCATCCCCAAAAATTATATACTATTTAGTATTACTAAGTTTAACTGTATTATATTAGATTTCTTTATTTATATACACAGGTGCGATATATTTACCGTCGAGATGTCTCTGTGTATGGACAAGGACAGGGTTTGCAGTCATCGTATCGTCCTCGACTTGGGTCACCGAAGTAGCCAGGCTTGCATTTGTCACACTGAGGTCCTTCTGTGTTATGCTGACAACTCTGCCACATGACATTTACACCTTAGTGTGTGGCATACAGTAGTCTACCAATGCAGTGTATAGATTATTTACATACAGTATTTATAAAAACACATTTTTACCAGGCAGTGTCCACTAATAGGGTCACATGCACTGGCATGGCCATTACAGCTGCAGCCAGCACAGATGCCCAGGAAGGGTCCAGGTGCCCGCTCGAAACCAGGGTTGCAGGACTCACAAGACAGGCCTGAATACCCGGCAGGACATCTGTGTGAGATTAACAGTTTACATAGATTCATACTTTCACACAGTATTCTCAAAAAACAAAAACAATAACAAAATCAGTATCTGGGGTACAAAGCAAACAAACATTTGGCTTACTCTTAATTACTATTACCCCCGTAAACGTAAATCTGATGAAACTTGCACCGAATGATCTTAAAACATGTCAGTGCCTTTGTTTTGTCTTAAGATGTACACCAGTAATGTTTTTTATGGCATGCTAATAAAAATTACTTAAATGTCCTAATTGAACTTTGGCCCAATCCTGGCTTAGGTTAAGCGCTGTCTATGAAACCGGTCCTCAGTGTCCACAGAACATATTAAATTGCAAACAGAAGGCAAATATTTGAAGGTTTTAGCCAACAACACGGGGTATAATCATTTTTATTCAGGGGAACATGAACTCCCAGCACTGCGAGAGGTGATTTGAGAGAAGCTTTATATTTATATTTTCTGACAGGCCTGTAATCCTATCTGTTGATTTAAAGGCACACTAACCTGCACTCCTCCACGTCTCTCGGGTTCCCCTGCTGGGTGAACTCTTTGGTGGTGGTATCCATGCTGATGTCCCTCAGGCCCACATTGTCCATGTGATTGTCATAAATGGTGCGAATATGGATGCTCTCCAAATTGGCCAAGGTCATCATAAGGTCATCACGAGTTGCAGCCCGTCCTGAGGAGTGCTGCCAGTTTTCCTGGGACACAGTAACAGAGAGGTGAACAACCTCGCATAACACTAAAAAGAAACGTTGCTGCAAAACTGAGAATCATGAATTTAAGTTACTTTTATACAGTTTTATATATCAGTCTTATACCAATGTTTGAGCAGTGTAGAGCTGACTACTGCAAATTCATTACAAATATATTATTATTTGCTTTATTGTTTTAAATATAATGAAATAACTCTGTATTCTGTTGACAGCTCTTCTATGAGCAAGTGCATGCCATGGATATGTAAAAAAGAAAAAAATATACTGTTTTCAAATGTGAAAATAATAAAAATAATCAACATTTGAGTGATTTCTGAATAATTTGAACATTTTTAGAATAAAAAAGTTATTTAAAAAAAACAACTATATATCACAACATTAATGCTTTACTGTCTTTGCTTTGGTGAGAAGAATATCATATGTATATCACATACATGCAATGTAGTAATGCAATAGTAATGCAATACAGAGCATTAATAAAAATACATTTGCATTATTTATTAGTTTTATAATCAAGCATTTCAGATATATGGCTCACCTCTGTAAATTTGATCTGTCTATGGTTGATTATGCCAGGTAAAGTTGGGCTGCCGATACGGTAAATGAATTTCTGCCCGCTGCCACTCAGCACAACATCGGGTTTCTCCTTTGGTTCTGATCCACGTCGCCGATCATACCTTACCTTAAAACTTAGGTAACCTCCATACAAGTCAACCTGCACAACACAGACACAATGTCCAGAATACCAAGATACTAAAGCGCTTCAATTCACAGTTCACACATGCCTCCCAAGCTTTCAGAGACTATCAAACTACCACATTTAAATATTCACGGTAACAAAGAGAGGAAACGCACAAAAACAGGAAGATATGGATTACTCAATGTTTTATTGAGCTTCTACAGTATCTATATTTGTTCAGTCGAGTATTGCGGAGGGGAGAGAAACCTTGTTTCCCAGGAACTGGCGAGGCAGAGTCCAATAGGAGTCTTGATCACTGAAACGGCGAGACAGATCCACAAGCTGAAACTCCTCTGTCTCTGGATCGATCATCATCTGAGTGAGGGAGATTGGTTGGGTGACTGGATGACTAGGAGATGTCACATTGACGCCTGTGGATAAAAAGATAGACAGAGAGACAGAAAGACAGTGTATTATATTTTCAATACCAGTGTATTTGTTACTTTAAAGAGAGCTCAACCAAAAATAAAAATTCTGTCATTAATTATTCACTTTACACACAGCATGTGTAACCATGTTCAAGACCCAGACATGTAGCAAGGACATTGTTAAAATAGTCCATCAGTGCTTTAATCATAATTTTATGAATCTATGAGAATAAAAAAAAACGAAAAACAATGTCTTTATTTTATTGCTACATTTCTGTGCCTTAAGCATTTCAGTTGCTTTGCTGTCTATTCATGGTGATAAACTCTCGAATTTCATTAAAAATCTTAATTAGAAAATGAAATGACAGGTTTGGAATTAGGGTCTCTAAATTATCAACATGATCTAAACTTCACATAATAAACTCACATGTCTTTTGCTGTAAGTAAATATAAGAACATCCTTTCTATTCTTAGCAATATTTCTATATTAGCACTTGCTACACTGAAACAACAATATTGTGCTAAATTGTATCAAATGTGATGTATCAAGCTTTTGATGTCCATTCAGCCTTTCAGATTTTTTTCCTTGAGCCAGGATCACTCTACAAAAAACATGTGTATTTTTTATATATCATGTCTGAAGGTTCAATAAACTGTTACATTAAATAAAATTTAATTACATGTCTGGCTAACAGGGCTAGTGACAATTGTCATGTGACCCACACCAAAAGTTGCCACAACAACAACATTCTCTAAATCCATGAACATAAATGCAAAAATCTGAATTTTTAATTAGTCGAGTACCTTTGAAATCCTCTTCCTCTGTGAAGCGCAGTGTGATTTGGCTGCGGTAGCGACCGGTGCTCTGACAGTGCTTTGTGATGCCAAAACAGAAGCATGGCATGCAGTGATCGCCCACGCTAAAGTGTCCATCACGGCAGTTACCTGCTAACGCGTACAGAGAGGATGACACAACTGGACAAGAACGACATGGAAGACAAAGGATGGTAAGACCACCACCATCAGATTTGAGCTGCCCCACAGTCATGAGACAACAATGTCACAACATGCGGTCAAAGAACAGCAGGATAACCTGTGTCTCGCAAATAAAAGATGACACCCATAGTCTCTTTGGAAAAGAAAGACGAGAACAAACATATAATACAGAACACGCAGTAATCCAAAGATGTTGACAGCACTTGGAGCTGATGCAGTACCTGGGTTTGGTCTCTGAGACAAGCTGAGGACCCCGTCAGGAATGGCAAACACCAGGCCTTTAGCGTTAATGGCCTCGCAGGTGTACGCACCCTGGTCACCCTCCTTCACGTCACGGATGGTGAGCGTTCCTCGCCCATTCTCACTGCTCATTGTGATTCTGTCAAGAGAATCATTATTAAATCCGAGCGGTTTCGAGAGTCCACAATTTGTCTCGCACAAGAACATTGTAGCCGAAACTACTTTTTATATCTATGGCGAATAAAGCAGGTACTGGGCTACTCCACAGCGGTACCTACTGTACATGAACCAGTTTATAATAGTCCTAATATAAATGTTTATTATGGGTATATAGTGATTTAGAAAAAGCCAAAAACAGTTTGGAAAATGAATTCAAGGTGCACTCGCTTATTACAGAAATGTTGCACATTTTGAACAGAAAAAAAGTTTCAGACTACAGCTTTAAGATCAATAGTGTGTTTGTTTAAGTTGTTCATTTAAATAATAATCATTTATTGCAATAAGTAATAAATACATCTAACACATTATTAACTAACATTAGTTTATTATTTACTGTTATTTACACATTTGTGTTTTTATGTACAGTATTCAGTTGTTTTTTTAAATTGTATTTTATTTTACTGTTTTAATTTGTAATTATTTGGGGTTTTGTTCATAGAACAATGATGTAACAAAATGGATCAGCTATCGGTATACTTATTAGTCCATGTAGAAAAAAAACTGCATTGTATATGGAAAATAAATAAATAAATAAAATCACATATGACAGAAAATAACCTACAATAGCCTAGGAAATGATTATACAGAAAGAGAGCACATGCTGAGGAGCAAATTAAAAACAGCTCTCTGGTTAAATATTAATAATGACCAATATTATGACACATAATAATGGAAAAGCAACTTTACATTAACTCTTTGAGATTCAATAATTGTAAAAAAGAGAGTTCACAACCTTTTTGCCAAAACAGACAGCCTGTTTCTCATTGAGTACATGAATTATTGCCCCCTGTTTTCATTTAGACTAGTGCTAAAGTTATTTCATTATTTATAGAGTTCAGCACAGAGAGTTCTGGGAATGGATGAAACCACAAGTATTCCTTACTTTGCATTTAATCAGTCTTTAACAGAATAATGGGCTGTATGAGTTTAACCCAGATTGTGGACATCTTGATCATTCTGGAGTATTTAATCCACAATGCTTATTACATCCTAACCTACCTGCTATTGGCTGGTATGTGTCCCCAATTAAGACGCCATGTGATGATGGGAACAGGCACACCAATGGCAGAACAAGTAAAAGTCACAGTGTCACCCCGCGCAGCCGTGATGGACTCTTCCGGCGAGGCGGTTACAGTGGGAGGTGCTTAGGTACAATAAAAACATACAGTATAATAATTTAAAAATCAATTACAATCCACATATATAACTGTAACTGTATTATATAAATGCTAATAGTAAAAGAGTAAAACACATATACACACACACAGCAAATCTTTGATTCTAAATTGGCAGCCTGTGACAGCACAAGTTTTTTTTGGCAGATTCATTCAGTGAGATTAGCCAACCAGAGCCGGAGGCACTGACGGCAGAAACAACACCAAAGCCGCCTGTTAAATAAGCTACAAGCACAAGATCTATGGGAGATGAGATCTAGATATTATAGAAAAGCTGTATGAGTGCAGCAAAACACAAGTCTTTCTTTGCTGACCATAAACACATAACTTTAGAAGCAGGATTACTGCAAAGTGAGTGTGACGGTAAAAGAAAAGTGGAGCCATAAGAGTTAGAGTGTTTGCAATGGTATGACAAACCATGTTTACTTGTTAAAGATTAATTTGATTGTAATGCCTTACCACAACCATATTCATCAGAGCGGTCAGCACAGTCCGGCTCATCGTCACACTGGTAACTGGCAGGAATGCATGCGCGGTCAGACAAACACACAAACTGCTCCGGGGCACATGTGTCCCCTGGACTTTTAGTGGCTGAAGGAATAAGAAAACAATCAGTTATTAGCAAGGTGTGTCATTTCTGTGCCTCTAGTGGCGACAACAGTAGTGACATCTGTGGATGGAAGCTCAGCTCTGACTTACGGCAGTTCATCTCATCGGAGTTGTCTTGACAGTCGTTATCTCCATCACAACGCCACAGTTTCAGAGCACAGCGGCCGTTTTGACATTTAAACTCATTGGGTTCACAGGGAGATGGAGTTCCTTTGTAATTAAAAATATAGTTGTATAATAAATACAGAGAAGAGACAAATATCACCAGCGTAACGTGCTTGGTTATAAAGTGTTTCCAATACTATGGTAAATTAAATGGTTCCAGCGCACTGCCGTTTGTCCTACCACAACTGAATTCATCGCTGCTGTCAGCGCAGTCCGTTTCGCCATCACAAAGATAGTCTCGTGAGATACACTGTCCATTCTGACAGGTGGCCTGGTCTGCACGGCAGGGTCCCAGGCCAGGTAGAGGTCTGGTTTTAGGAGGCGTAGGTGGAGTAGGGCGTACAGGAACAGCTTTGAAAATAAACAATATAATGAGGGCTGTCAATTCATTATAAACAAATCAAATTGAATACATGCTGATCATTTGAAATCATTATGATGGCAAGCATTGTAAACCATGAACATACACTATAAAAGTCAATACTTATCTATGCAGTGTGTTATATTAATATGTTAAACAGCATTAAAATAAAATTCAAATATATATCTTTTTCTTTTTCTTAAAAATATGTATTAACAATATCAAATGCAGATTTGAAGTGCATCTAGTTGGTGTTTGTCAGTTAAATTGAACTCATTTCTGAGACAAATGAGGACGCAATCTCACTCACGACAATTCATCTCATCACTGAAGTCATTGCAGTCAGGCCGTTTGTCACACACATACTCCCGAGGGATGCACGCCAGCCCATCCTGACATCTGAACTCGCCAGACAAGCATTCTCTGGGAACGGGAATCACTGAGGTGGCAGACAGACATATATACACTTATGTGATGCACTGCAATTAATGCAACGCGGGGGTATAAGAAAAACTTTACATGACGCTTTGTTGCAAGATGTTTCAATGATTCAATGCAAGCCTATCATTGCCTTGTCATGCTGGACCTGCCATTTTAAGAGAACAGGCTTTGTTCACGCGCACAGCAAAAATGTTCGTTTTTAGTTTTTATAGTTTCTGAATAGCTATATAAAAAAAAATCAGATACTAAATTCATATGTCTTGAATCCAATTGAAGTGCGTTTCTTTTTCAGTTTGTTTTGTTTTTTTTAATGCAGTCTGAAGGTCAGGTTTGAAGTTTTTATTTTTTTTGAAGTCAGTCCTGAAGATCAGATTTAAAAATCAAATCAGATTTTTGTGCAGTATGAACAAAGCCAAAGTGCAAATCTGTACAATGTTCATCTAATCTATTCAGTCTTGAATTCTCGTCTCCGTTACCCTAATCTGAAAGTAAAAAATATGGAAAGATCGTATGGCAAAAATTCAATTCCAACATGAAAAACAAAAGTAGATACTGCAAACACAAACATGTCACATTCTCTGAAAACGATACTTCAGGAGGTGCATTCCTGACATCAGCTTCACTTCAATTCAATGACAAGCCATGCAAAGCCTTTTGTTCTTCTTGTCATACTCAGGTCTTCATCAGAGTGCAAACATGCATAAAAGCTTCATTCTTTATCCAGCCACTACATATGCTGAGAATTCCTTCATTTCTCGTAAGTAAACAAGACTGGACTGTGTTCTAAAGCACTATAGTCTCCATGCAGCAGACCTGTTTAAGGACAAACCTGGAACAGTGATGGGCTCCACAGGAGGGGGAGTATCAGCTATGAACCAGACCATAACCAAACAACATTATCTAAACTACATTATTGAATCATAACTAGTCCCACACAAAACTACAAGAATTGATAGTTATATAAACTATGTGCTAAAAACAAGGGTATAAAAATATGTGTGGATTTTACAATAATTCAGTTTAACATTTGAAAATTTAACACATATTATAAAGTTTACTAGTGATTAATGCCAATCCCATCTTCATGGTGTTAATGTTTTTTTAAATATAGCATACAAGTTCAATACATATCTCCAAATAAAATGTTGTGTTTTAACATTTAAAACAGCTCAGTCCAGTAATATACTGTATGTTTAACAGTGTCATGAAGGCATAATGGTGGTTCTTCACCTTTCATTATATAATGGGAATTTTGAATGACCTAAACAGTACCTAGTAAAAAGTACTTGATGATCATACAAAGATTTGAAATTACTTACTCTAGAATTGATTTAATAAAACATTGTGTTGTAAACAACATTTATCCCATTTCCTCTGGCATTTGTTATTAATATAAGAGTTTATTACAAGTCTAAGATAATTTTAGTTGTTAATAATAATAATAATAATAATAATAAAAAAAAAAAAGCCTGAACATACCTTCTCCAAGCCGTCTGAATTGGAAACCCATTACCGAAGTATCGTAGGAGGCAATGGTACCCTCTTTAACCACTGAGAACAGGACATTTCTGATCTGCGTTTCATTAGAGTTATTATCTGAGCCCACATCCAGCTCCACAAACACATCTTTGCCGATTTTCCTGCAAATGTACACAGAGCACACTTAATCAAAACAACAGTCCAAACAAACTAACCACATAAACCAACTTAATATGGTTTGTTGGTATCCCAGTCTGGTCTGGAGGGTTTGGACACCAGCTTGGCCAGGCTTGAACACCAGCTGGTTTAAGATGATCATAATAAGTCTCATAATGCAAAAAAACAAAACAAAACAGGAGTATTTGACACTTTGAAAGGAATTTCTTAATGAAAAAAAGTAAACTGACTATATTTTATACAGTGTTTCAAGCTAAAAATGTTGCTTACTTAATGAGAACCACATTGACGGTCTGCTGTCCCTGTATCTTGTTGTAGTCAGACTCAAGCTGTGGAGAAGATAAACACCATTAATCGCCTTATACTGGCCTTGCCTTACAAAGTACTTTAGTCATTCTGTACTACATTTTAGTTTTACAGCTAAATACAGACACAGCCTAAACATTAACACAGTAATCAGAGGAAAGGCATGTGATCAATAATATGACCCAACACGCAGGTGGAGCACACCATTAATTATTACTGTGAAAACTCTGTTGATGGCATTTCTTAGGCTCACAATCCTTGAGTAAATGCACATACCGTATCGACAACAGCAGATGATATCTCGAGAAAAGCAGCAGAGAAGATGTCATCAAGTTCAGGCCCATACTGGAATGAGTTGGTGAAGTTCACCAGGGCCCGATAGTAAACTAAAAACAAGAAGGCGGCTGTCAGACTCTCAATAACAGCACAGGCAATAATCATTATAGTAATGTAATAAGCACTATAAAAGCAAGTCTTTTGTTTCTATAAAAATATCTCTCAATAACATTTCACTTGACAAACACAATATACAAACTACACACAAATCAATATTGTTATCAATATTAATTTATTACAATAATTCTTAATGTAATTTTACCAACGTACTGTATATCTAGATTAAATATTATATATAAACGAATAACATTAACTATTATTATACAAAAGCTAGCTCTAAGGATGCGATGTTATTAAAATGATGAAAGAAAGCTGATTATTAATTTCATGCTATGACAAATAATAAAATATATGGACTATAAATGTCCAATATTAACATTCTTCACTGTTTTGTCTAAATAAATATAAAAGCATTAAAAATGTAAATAAATCATTTTAAATTCACTACAAAGTTTTACATTAACCAGCTTTATTCATACACCTTTTGTTTTCGTCTGTGTGTTGCAGCCTCAACTGTTTGTGAGGGACTACATTGTTTAGCGGAATTCACTGATAATTGCATACGTATTTATACGCACATAAATTCTCCCGAAAACTTTCCGCCTACTTCACAACACCTGCGTACGCATATGAGTTCTTTGTTCTTAAACTTGTTCTTCTGTTAGTGAACTAGTAGGCTTCTCAATGAGCTCCCATATGCACGAGGTTAGCAATTTGCATAATACACGCCCAAACCAGCTCCATATAAAGGTTTTTCCAAAAAGCGGCACTCGTACAGAAAAAGACAATTTTGTACCGAAACAAAAGACAAAGAAAAAGAACTTTAACAATAATGAGAGTGAGGTTTATCACTGTTTATATAAGGATAGATCAGGTGATTGAAGGGGTTTTAGGCACTAAACAATGCCCCTTAGCTGGTATAAATTTACTGTAAACCATGGCTTCCTGGGGCTTATTGCTTTAATGTTCTACGTATATATCTGATGTATCAAAAACGAATTAAAACCAATACATTTAAATGATAAAAATAATAATTATATCAACAATATATACTACTAGTATAGAAAACAGCTTATATGCTGGTTTTACATTTTCTGGCCATTTTTCAGCCCGGAAGACCACCTGGCTTGACCATCTAACTCAGCTGAGCAGGAGAGACCAGAAAGACCAGCCTAAACAAACTAAAACCTAAAAGAGGACATGAATAAAAATGTAGGTGAATGGCAAAATCAAACATGTCCCTAAAAACAATTGTCGGGTGAAGGCACATGTACAGTAAAGTTGAATTGGGTCATAAAAAGGTCAATAATCATTGAAAAAGTGCAGCACCATAAAATGAAAAGGTTTCAGCATCGACAGCACCAATTCCTCAGCAAAAGCTTCCGTTCGATAACAAAAACAAATACACGCTATTAGCTTATACCCACGGCTTCACAGTACGCCAACCTTTAAAGAGCTCCAGCCCTTTTACTGCCCTCCCGGCAGCTTGCCTGGGTGGCTTCACCCGATCTCAGTTTGTCAAACTGAATTGAGAAAGGAAGTCAATATTTGAGCTTTTTCTTGCAGTTAGCTGCCACTCGCCACAGTTCTCCAGCAGAGTTGTGTTTAATGTGCCTCGCGGCTCATATACACAGTCACATACATCCCGAACTGACTCTTCTGACCTTTTACTCCTCTTAATGCCTTTATAGATTTATTACAATTGATAAAATATCACCGAAATTAATTAACTTACTTTTTACACCATCTGGACACCTGCTGTCACAGTCCGGTCAAAATGTATTTGCCATGCACACATGGTTTATTGGAAATTAGCACTTACAGCTGACAGGATTTGAGAAAGAGAGTGACCCAGAGCTAAATTTTTTCTAATTGCGCAATATATTGATACACGGCCGCCTGCTTCCTTAATGGCAACCTCTAGTCCTGCTCTCATTACGACGAAAAAAAAAAAAAAAAAAAAACTTAAGTTAACTTTGGTCAGTAAGAAACAGAGTAAAAGAGTCAGAAGGTCTTGACTGACTGCCTTTGTCCAGGCTCTAATAGTCTGGCCTTGGTGACGTAACAGGAAAGAGAACATCAAAAAGTCCCGTCAAAGTGTTAGCACTGACCCGTTAATCAAATCGCTGGTGTGGGCACACTGTAAAAGCATCAGCCTCTCTCTTTCGGTGGCTCAGTCTGCCCAGCACCCATAATCTCATCTCGGTAGTTTTCACTAATAAGGCTGCAGCTCAGAAAATAACATTCTCACTCAAAAAACAGGGCAAAGCCCCATTCAGTCTTTCCGTTTAGGAAATCCCCAGTCGAAAGCCAGCGAGGACTCTGAAACCGCTTTCGGACAAGAGAAAATACTTCCAAATGCTGAATTCATAAATTCTTCTTGCTATACAACAGCATAACTTTGCCAGCTTTGTGGGCCGAGCCCTCGACGGGACACATAGAGGCCTGCGCAGAAGACAAAGAGCTGATTGAGCCAATGCGGCCCGTCTGGCTTTAAAAGCATGAGTCTTTCAACTCGACCTTCATTCCCTTCTCTTCTCTTCTCCTCCTCCCACCAAGAAGCCTTCACACTGAATCAAACACTCAAAGTAGTCTTCTTGTCTTATTTTGCAGCTCTGGAATGCACTTGGATGGGAATTTGCAGATTTTTCACCAGGCTATTCTCAGATCATCCAAATGTCAAATGTGCATTTGCGAGAGGAAAACCTCCATCCATCATAATGCCACAAAGCCAGCTGGCGGGGCATCTTGTTGTCGTTCTGGTACTAAACAGAATTTCACACTCCGAGCATGGCAACGCGTAACCGGTTTAGCTTGTGTTTACTGCTCTGAGATCACACAAGCAAATGTGTGAATGCATAAATTAGAGTGTAGAAGTGAAAAATAATGTTGGGGAGCCAACAAAGAAAGACAGGAAATCATGTCATTACTGTTTTTTAACCTATGTGACAAAAGTAAACGTTTACAGGTATTATTAATATGACAGACTGTTTTTTTTATTTATTCATAAATGAATTATATCAATGTATTATTAAAATTGTTGAATTATTAAAATGTCATTTTATTCATTTTTATTCATGTCATTTGTCTTTCTTGTAAGTACTTGGATATAGCGCAAAACAGGGTGTTACAAACCTATTTAAATATGGAGCTGCGATTCAATGGTTCCATTGTTTGAAAGAAACCATATTGAATAATTAGCAACATAACTGACGAGTTCAGCTGAGAACACGACCTACTGTACTCATGCTGCCCAGGGGCCAATATGTCCCCAAGAGGACTGAGATATGCAAAAAAAACAAAAAAAGGAAAAAAACTATTATATCAGGAATTAGAGTCAAGGGTCAATGGAAAATCATTGTGCACAGAGTGAATGGAACGAGAGAGAGAGAGACAGGAAGAGTATGGAGGAGTTTCAAGGACAGTAGCGATTAAAGAACAACAAGAAAATAGGCACATTTGAGAATGTCTCAGACAGATGAGAATTAGAAGTTTAGATTCATATAAACAGCTATGATATATCACAGCTTTTTAAGAGATATGAGATTCTGTAAAAATACCCCAGCTGGAGAAGTCACGGTTTAATTGACTCATGTTTTTTATTTTGAATGGCAGATCTTGATTTGTGCGTGTTTAAGAGTCGCATTCCTCTGGAACTGCAGAACACTGACAGTGAAGCACTGAGCCAGAGGCGACGCGGCATATGATCAACATCTGTCTGTGAAGACACGGATCGCTGCCAGAACTCTCTCAGCCCGGTTTAATGCCAGCTACAGTTATCTTGGTAGAATCTCATTAAGTCATTGTAGTTTGCAGGATATCCTCCACTCCAGCCAGTAACCATACTTCCACTATCTGCATTTAACTCTTCAACGTGTGTATCTGTGAAAGAGAAAAGGTATATTCTGGGCAACTAATGGGAGGGCCACATCCTGTTATTATTTAAGAAAACGGCAAAGATAATTGGTCTTGACGTCAAAATATTCTGATTAACAATTTCTGGTTCCCAGCTGAGAATATTTTGTCATTATTTACTCATCTTTATTGTGTTTCAAACCTGTACGACATTGTCTTCTGCAAAAACACAAAATTTGATATTTCAAGAATTTTTTTACTTGTGAAAGTTAAAAGAACAATGGAGTCCCAGTTTATTATTCATTTTAGTATAATATTTAGTATTTCTTAATAATTTGAATTCGCTTTTTTGCCATATTCATTTGAATTTTATGTATTTTTATGTTTCATAAATTTTGTATGTTTTATCAATTTCATATACATTTGTCATTTTTATAAGTTGGCAGTAACTAACCGAATTAAAATAAGTTTTCATCTATAATTTGATTTTGAAGATTTTTTTTTTACATTTAACAAATTAGTAATATTGCCTCAGCAACTTATTTTCATCTATAATTTATATTTTATTTTCCCTTTGTTTTTTAATTATTGAAAAATATTTTGAATAGTTTGTTTTTTTAAAACCCCACCCCACTGACTTTTATTTTATGCAAACGAACAAACAAACAAACAAAAAGGCTCACATTTTAGATCTGAAAAAGTATGCAAATAATAACCAACAAAAAAAAAACAATTATTGGAGAACTGTCCCTTTAAATCCACATAGAAACGAGATGCAATTAACCTAAATATTCTAGTCTCAAGATCTATCATCTTTCAGTCTAAATCCTCTGCTGTGACTGCACTACAAGACATTCAAAGAAACCATGCCATCAATAATTAAAGTATTTTGAAACAATCTGGGATTCTTATCAATCTCTAAACAGGCACCTGTGTGAATACCAGCAAATTTGCACAAACTTTCTATGAAAGATAACATAAAAGCACATCCATCTGAGTAATCGCATTCACATAGTCAGTACAGAGCCGTAATGTGGTTGAGAGATAGTTTCCGTAATTGCTATGATTGTGTATTGCTGTTCATTCCATCCCACGCTAAGTGGTGTTAATGAGGTATCCACAAATTCAAAGCCGTCCTGCATCAAAATCAAAGTAGCGAGTTGAAAGAAGCGACACTATTAGAACTGTCCTTTTATGTACTGAACTGCTACAGACAATTTCACACTACAAAGCCCTCAGTGTGCTATCACAGAGAGACAAAGCAAGCACTCTTTATTCCTTTAAAGATAAAACAAGCGCAAACACACTTCATTCTTTCTCTCTCTTCATCCATCTCCCACTGTCTCGCTACTGTATCTTCCACAGTTCTTTTGATCGCTTGAACAATGAATATTATTTATTTAGTTTAGCCACTGGAAGCCAAGCTGCGAATTGTTTTATAAATCCCATAAGATGGATTATTACTTTCATTATGACCACTCCCAGGCCTTCTGGAGGAAACCCCTGAAGCACAATAAAAACGCTCGACTGGAGTGAAATGCAAGGATGTTTCCATTAGCAGTAAAATGAGCTCATTCACTGGAGGTCAACTAATGCAATCATCATAACTATCTGCATGTATTACAGATGTGGAGGATTATTTTTCAACAATGGGTTAGAAGCTCAGTGCCTTTCTGTATCTTTGTGAATCTCATATTGTAAGGACATTTGTGATTGCAAATGTGTCCAGTGAGAGAAATGAAGCAATGTTTCCTACGGAGGACGAGATTTTCCAAGGCAACGCATATGTTGCTGCCATAACAATGAGTGGCAGTGTCCAAGCATGAAAGCTAAAAATCATGAGGAAAGATTTTTAGGAAGTAAACTAGTGATTCTCAACTGGTTTTGCTTCGGATCTTACATTAAAAAGTGGTACACTGTTAAAAAAAATAAAATAAAAAAAAAATAAAAAAAAAAAAGTGTTAAAATGCTACTCTAAAAACCTGTTAAATAGTTAACGGTAAATTCATTGTAAAATAATTCATTCAAAATCACTATGTTTCTCCTTAGTTTTTCTTATGTATTATAAGTTATGTATTTTAGGGTTGTATGTTACATGTAATGTTGTTGAATGAATTTTTATTGCATATTTGAGTGTAACGAGTCTCACCATGATGGTGTTTAGTGTTTATGTGAATGATTCTGAGCACCTTCTATACATGTTCATATTTAAAAGCTGCTTGTAATGGGCTTTGGTTCTTCATGTGACTTTCTCATCACCTGCATTTGGTGCTTATCAGTGTATATCAAAGATACAAAACAGATTTCAGTACTTTAATAGCTTGGTATATTAACATTATGTAAGTTAACGAAATTACAGTATTTAACTGTAAATTTAACTTAAAACCATATTTTTAATTGTAGAATTCCAGCAACCACAGCTGCCAGTTTTTCACTGTACATTTTACAGAATTAAGCAGTCTACTAAAAAAAACATTAAAATCATAATTATAATAAGCCTTCCTCAAAATGTCTTCTTTGCACTGTGAGAGAAAGAGAATTGGGGTACATAATTGTGTTTCTTAACATTTCTTTGTAATTATTTGTAAAATGACCAGAAACTTTTTGAAAGTGAAAATAAGGTGAAATTACTTCTGAACTGGCTTGATTTTGCTGAGTTAATACTAAAAATATACATATATTAAAAAAAAAAAAAACAATGAAAAAGTAAAATGGAATTAATGGTAATAAAAGCAACATTTTAAAAGCACAATACTAGTTGTATATAACAATTATATTAACGCTGTCAAACAATGTGTGTATTTATTTCAATTTATATATGATATAACTTGGAACATAAATATATATGTAAAAACATTATTCAAACTAAATTCGCAATTAATCATTTGACAGCATAAAAATATATTACTGCACAGTCACACTAACATATATATATATATATATATGTATATGCAAAATTATGTATATCTTCTTGTAATAGTTATTAATTTATTTCAATGTCTATTTAAATTAATTTATCGCTGTTCATGACCCTATCAGAACAAACGTGTGCCCGTTTTTAGTTCATGACCCACCAAGTCAAAAATACTGCTCTCTACATTCTCTTAATTTTCTCAACTCTTTCTCTTTTCTCTTTCTGACACAATGTATATGGCCTCCACTGAGAAGGCTGCACCACAACAACATAGAAACCAAAATAACCGCAGCTGCCCCTCCACATCTCCCAATCCTGCTGTATGACTATCATCTTTGCAGCCCTTACACACAACATTACATCAACTCCACCACCAGGACAGCCAGAAATGGAAAGCTGGGTGGCCTTTTTACTGGAAGGTTTTAGGACTCTATACACTTATACATCTTTCATCAGATGTTCTGACATCTGCTCAATTTTTGCATAGCTCCAGTCATGCACAAGCGACACTCAATCTTTGTGTGCAAGGGACCATTTTACCTCAGTAATAGGACTGAGATAAATTCTACAAATGTAGAATCTTTCCAAAAGATAAAATCAAAATAGACATGCATACACATACATACAAACACACTATATAGACAGAAAACTGCAGCGTTTTATTTATGACGTGCTGAAACAAATTCCAAATGGTTTTCAATGGTTGCTTTATCGCGTCCAGTGTAGACAGACTTAGGGCCGATGTGTGCGTCACTTTCCACTTTCCTCTTTTTAAATTATACTCAATCACGGATTAGTGCGGATACACGAGCTCGACACATGCGCAATGCCATCTACTTGTGGCACTCTTTCAGCATTCTTCTAGCCCATACACAAGACCCTCTGTCCACAAGACCCTCCTGATGATGAAACGTATATGACTAAGTATACTTTGGCCTTTAACCTGGCGCGGCATTTGCTGTTTGTTTTGGTATTTGGCCTGACTGAAGGTTTTTTGAAAAATCGATTACCCTGCTTGTAAATGGATATTTCAGTTATTTGTTTTTGTTTATTTATATTGTTTATACCTTTTGTGTAATTACTTGCCTGTTTGCTGCAAAATATTTTCAGTGTTCGAATGTTATTCACTACAGATGTAACAAAATTTCACGGTACGGTAATACCTCAGTATGAATGACATGGTATGGTATTTATTGAATCATTTACATAAAAAACAAAACTAATTAAGAGGCTCAAAAAAAAGTGCCAGAAGTG
>JAUMHI010000069.1:10704179-10714262 GCA_032359435.1 Enteromius unitaeniatus
AAGTTAATTGTGACCCTGGACCACAAAACAAGTCTTAAGTGTAAATTTTTTTAAATTACACATCAGATAAATCAGCTTTCCAGTGATGTGTGGATTGTTAGGAAAGGACGATATTTGGCAGGGATACAAAAATGTGAATATCTGGAATCTGAGGGTGCAAAAAAAAAAAATGATATTGAGAGAATCACATTTAAAGTTTTTATTATTAATGCATATTACTAATAAAAAATGTTGATTTGTAAAGTTTTTATATATTTACAGTAAGAAATGTACAATATATCTTAATGTAACATGATCTTTACCTAATATCCTAATGATTTTGGCATAAAGCAAAATCCATAATTTTGACCCATACAATGTATTTTTGGCTACTGCTACAAAAATACCCCAGTGACTTAAGACTTAAGGTTTTGTGGCCTAGCGTTACATTTTTAAATGTTTCGTTTTACTAGTATTACTTATTAATAACTTGGTAATAACCAAGTAGCTAAAAGTTACTAAAAAGCTCCAGCAAACTGCAATTTCAGTAACATGAAGAAAGAGGGCAGCACTCTCTTTATAAATACAATGTTGCACAGAGTAACTGATGCATAGTGTTGCACGTTTGAAGGAGGAAATTAATGGGGGATTCTAAGCTGCATTTTGCCAAAAATAGTCTTATATAAGCAGAGTTTATTATGTTGTGGTTACCTGGATACGATCAGGAACACCTGTGCTGTCCATGCGACTGGCCACATTCACCGTGTTGCCCCATATGTCATACTGAGGCTTTCTGGCTCCAATCACACCAGCAACCACTGGCCCAATGTTCAAACCTGCGGTGAAAATACATTTGTCACCGTCTGCTCTAACAAACCCCGAGCCTCTGAGTTCTGCAAGCCAATTCATAAACACTGTCTCTGCATTTTCCAAGTTAAATATATCAGGTGAAGTTCACGGTGAAGACCTACTTACCTATCTTCATCTGAAAGTTGTTGAATGAGTGTTCGTTGATGTACTTCATCTGTTCTCGTAGCCTCATGGCATAGTCAGCAAGAGCTAGAATGTGTGTCCGCCCCTCTTTGTCGTACGTCGAGTCGTTCAATCCAGATGCTGCCATGTAAGTACTACCAATAGTTTTGATCTTCTCCAGCTGCTTATATTTCTCTTCCGAAATTATCTATTAACATTAAACAACAACATTTTTGGTGGCAGCCATGTTTTATTTGCTTTGTCTTGGTAACCTCCACATTTGGTCATGGAGGAAGTTAGTCATGGATGATGAATACTTTAACTTATACAGTGGAATTGCTTTTACATTGATTTTTGGTCTCCACGCCAGTAGGTGTCAGTATAAATCAGTCTTCTGAAATTCTGACATCACAAAATGATACTTGCATTTCAGAAGTAATTGAAACAATGTCCTTACCTCATCAAAGTCAGCGATGATCTCATTAAGCAGTCTCAAGCACTCCACACCCTCATTGTTGGCCTCCAGTTCAGTGTAAAATTCTGAGAAGTTGCTAATGGAGGCAAACATAACTGCCACACATTCACATGACTGGTAGTAGAGCTCATCGTTTCGGCGCTCTCGCGCGAGGAAGTGGGCAGCCACATCTTTGGGCAGGATGTTGTGAAGAAGACGACGGTTGTAGGCCTGCAGCTCCTCCATCTCTTCTTTTTCTTCAGTGGCCTGGTGAAGAATGACAGCGAGTAAGTCATGGGCTATGCTGGGATCCTACTGGAAATGTATTTTCGCTAAGTGATCGATTCGGAGACTGAATACACACCTGTAGCTTCCACAGGAAGTCAAGGCGTGCGGTGGACTCGACCTGCTGTGCGTGCAGATAGAGAGCCAGTACAAATACAGTGAGGATGACTGGAATCGACACCCTCAGAGACACTTTAGACACCGTTTCCTGGCTGTGTGGGAAAACAACAACATGTACAGATTGGACTTTGTCAGATATGGAGCAAAAAACCTGATGCGTATTAGAGTAAAGTTTCTGTGTTGTACCCTTTATTACAGTTAACTCATATATACAGTAAATAGGGTATATATTGGTACTGGACAAATACAAACTACATATTTTGACAGTCATAGTGCAAAAAAAGCATGAACTCACCAATAATTAGTTTCATTGAAAGAATACCTGTGTAAAAACAGACATATTTCCATTAGTGACCAACATGACCCACTAAAAATAAAATATGGGTCATTTACATTAAAAGGTTATGTGCCCACATACATTATTTCATGTAATACATTTAAACAGGCTAATTTAAATTTAATTTCAAACAAACAAATCTTACATTAAATGCCATTACATTTTACAATAAGTAGCTTCAGTCCAAATTTGCATGTGCCCATTCATCACCATTACATTTTCATTTGTTTTGATGGGAAAATTCTACATAATTATTTTAAATATTTAACTAAAATGTAATTTAACAATAAAACTGCATGCTTTAACTGTTAAATGTTTTTGATCATCACTTTTAACCTTCGTCATTTTATTAGAAATTGAAGGATGTTTTTCTTTTTTAAATATGATTTTACATATAATCTGTCTTTTCAAGATAAACCCAAAACAAATAATGATTGTGAATAATGTGTTTCAAACACTGGTCATTTTAGCAGGTCTTAAACCCCCAAAAAGGCACAAAATGTGCTTTTTAACACAGAAATGTCTTGGATTATAATGTTTTTTTCCATTATAATGTTTAACTCAAAATCTAAACCAATGCCACAGCAAAAAAAAGCTACATAATACACTATTATTTTAAGACTTTATTAACATCAATATTAATTAATAACATTGTCTTTTTCTTGTGAATACAGTTTCCTTTTTTAGACATATTTTATTAATATGTAGATATGCAGCAGTACTGTACTGATGATCATGCTGTAGTTTCTAGTCATTTTAGTATTGACCTAATGCCACATACTTACAAGATGAATTTTACATATCCACTCTACATGTTTGTGGAGAATAACACTCACATTGCATTGGCGGTGACCAGCAGGTCAGCGTTGTCTAGCAGCGTGACTAGAGGCCACTCCACTAGCAGCAGGAAGCAGACCTGGATGAAGAGCATGAGGACCAGCTTGCCTATACTGCTGATGTGCAGGAACACGGAGCAGCACAGCAGAGTCAGCAGCACACTGTGTGTGAAATACTACAAGTACAAGAGCAACACCATCACACAACATGTCTTTACCATGAAAACAAGGGCCAGTTTTTGCACAAGTTAACATTTGCTTAAAAAAAGGGTTTTGTGAGCAAGAAACTGTTGATGCAGAAGGTTGACATATGAGCATATATATGCACATTATACATATACAGATGGACACACACTGACCTCGGGTAAAGGACATGCTGAAGGCTGCCCAGGACACAAGAATGGCTCTATTAGTTCAGTCAGATTATACAGCTGACACAGTGTGAGCGAATCAGAAATATTCAACTGTTCAGTCACACATTTAAGCAGATCCCCCCGGTCACAGGTAAACTGACAGAGAAATAATAAAAAAAACACATTTAGTGCACAATAATAGAAAAGGTGCACATCATACTGTCACTAAATGGGTCATAAACAGTAAGTTTAAATAACTTACATAGCATAAACAGTTTCCTTTGTTCACTTCATTTTACAGTAGATGTGTTTACAAACGAGGCACAATTCAATGTGGGTCTTTTAGGAAGATTGAAATGAAAAGACGCTAATGTTCCGACTACATAAAGTATGAGTAACTTTTTTTTTTTACTTTAATATGCATTGTTTTTGGCCTCACATCACAGCGGTGTTCATTTGTTACCGATGTAGGCTGTCAATCATATATGATATTAAATGATTAAATCTTCAAAAAAGTATTTTATCTGGAAACGCTGAGAATACTCAACCCAATTCTTTTTTTTTTTAAATATAGGCTAGTGTTTTGTTCATGTGTTAGACTAAATACCAGCTTAATTTTACAAAACAATAATTTCAGGCGCATGGTGAGTTACAGGCTAATGTTTTTCTTCTGTGCGTTGTAATGAAAGCTTTGTGAAACTGCACAGCTTTTTGAGCTTTTTAAACAACACAATCCGTTCGTGTGTATGCCTATGAAAGACGACCGAACCAATCGGAGTAGGAATCGTGCAAAATCATGGCAGGTTCGTAGAGAAGGACCTTCCTGCAGCCTGCAGATCGGGGCGGGACCTGAGGCAAGGGTGCTTGTGTCTGCAGACAGGTCCTTCTCTTCAAACCTGCCATGATTATTCAAACAGACCGTTTTGATGAGGGGGTTAAAAACAGGACAGAAAATAGTTTCCAAATTATATTTTTAAAAGTAAAAATCTTAACGAAATTATAAGTGGACATCAGAGAACAGAACAAAATAAAAAACAAAACAAAAACAAAGGCAGGTCCATGACCTGCATGAAAACAAGTGTTTCCAGCAAGGAATCAGCAGAAAAAAACATCAATAAAATTTATTTTTATGTTACGCAAATTTTAGCCAATTGACCTTTAATCATTGTTAAACTTCCAATAATATTTTTCAGTGGATTTTTTTAATGGATTACAGAGCTACAGTATACACTAGTCAACGTTTGAAGTGGATCATAAAACTTCAAAGTTGTCAAGAAACGTATTGTTTTTGATTTTAGGACAAATTTGATGAAAGGTTTTGATCCACTTCGAATGTTGAATATTATTTTTTTATTACTATAGGAGAGGATGGCAGTAACAGCATATCCAGATAAAAAATTTGGAGTATATACATTTTAATTCGCTGTTCATTTTAAATCTGGAAGAATAATGTCATCTTCACCTGTTTAAATAAATAAATAAATAAACCAAAACTAATCAAAGTGACACTAAATTGAGTTTGAAAGCCAAGATCAACTTGGGAAATTAGTGCTCATGCTAGTGTAGAATTACAGTGACATACAGGGAAAAAAGAAAAGAAAAAACTGACAAAGGATTTTTTTTACCCAGCAAGTCTCAAATTCCTACCATATTAACAAAGGCAGAGATGAAGAGAAGCAGAATTGTAAAGACTCCGACGAGAGTGCTGTTGACACGGGACTGAACAATTCTCTTTGACACTGTCTGCAAGGTAACTGGGAAAAGCTGAAAGAGACAAAAAAAAAATCTGTATAACACTGGAAATCATTGATTACACATTAGCTTTATTTGAAAATGTAAGCATAAATGTTTAGGATTGAAGGACATAGTAACTGACCTTAACACAGGAGTAAATGGCACATATAAAGAGGACATGGGCGAGAATAATAAAGATGCTGATGAACATGCCCAGCATTAATGGTGTACTGCAAGGCAAAATACATGGCACAAATTCAATATATAATAAAACTAATATATATATTAACATTTAATCAATAAAGAACACTACTTCACTCACTGTGGAAATATGATGATTTGTATAAAAACAATAAAGCAGAAGACGACTAGTGTACAGGCCACATAACCACCAAAACGATCATCCACCTTTTTTGAATACTAAAAGCAGAAAAAGTTGCTATTGTTAGCGGTTCTGTTTTTTTTCCAGTACTTGTGAGTTTATAAATGTTGTGTCAGTGCTGTACAGTGTTAAACCCATTTTACAAGCTGTCTACAGACCTTTTTCTCCAGAAAAGGTGTTTGGAATGTGAGCAGGAACTTCTTGACATGGTCTTTCCGCAGCTGGTCAATGCTTCGAGCATCGATGGCACGTCCTAAAAACTCATCGACCTCGTCCTCTGGGTTTAAGGCCTCTTGGGCACAGCGGCTGTAGAGAGCAAAAAAAAAAGCTACATCATTGTAAATCATTAGTGTACTGCATAAAATGTTGATTTTATGAATATTGAGATAATATGAATATTATCTCCTCATTAGCGGTGGCCAAACTTGCTTGAAACTTACTCTACACCATACATTTGATGTTGGCTTCTATTCAAAAGCAACTCACAGATTGTGAAAACAGCCTGTGAAATCTAACCCGTAAGCCCCTTCAGAGCCAGAGAGAATGGATTTGTGTCCTAATAAAAGCAGAACTCACTTATCTTTGCTGGAGGCTTCATCTATGCCCTGAAAACAGACAGGTAGATTAGTTACAGTGGGTAGTAAAAACACAGTGGAAGTAGAAAAACACATTCTGGGTTTCATCTCAGACAGCTCCAAAGCCAACCCCACAGAGCCACTGCTGCTTTAATTAACACTCAGGGACTTCAAATTACATTCAGAGCGAGAGAGTGAGAACATGACAGAGACAAGGAATGAGTCTTACACTGCAAATAATCACGTTCTTTTTTCCAGAAAAATGTCTGAACATTCTTAAAAAAAAAACAAAAGCAAAACTGGAAAATTGTATGAATGACGTGTGTATATATGTACTTTGCATGTGAAAATATGTGGATATGTCAATCTTAGCCTTTGTATAATAACTTCTTCCCTTTGGTTTGGGGACTGGGGGGTAGGGAGTTAAGATATATTATATATCTATATGTATATTTATCTTTACTACAATAAAATGTTTTTTTTTTAATCGTAAGTACAAACATGCTGCAAAACTACTGAAAAACAAATTCATTCTCTACAAATAAACTTCTATTTGAAATAATAATCTTTATCAATATTGTGCACTTGTTCTTTTCTTATTAAAGCTGTCTGACGCAATATTTATTTGTCACATTTTACTGTTCCTGCTTTTTTTTTTGTGTGACACTGATGGAAATCTGAAAAGTCATCGCCTGGAAAGGGAAAAAGCAATTCACACATAGGCACTGCCAAGCTCCGGAGAAAATTGCTTCAATTATGACTTGTTGCTACACTCATGAAGAAGCGCAGGGGAGATCAGGTGGCATGAGCTGTCAGAGGCGGAGCGGACCTCACCATCTGCCTGAAGACTTTGGAATCTTTAGTCCTGGAGAAAGATCTGTCAGGAACCCACCGCGACATCAGACCCTCTGAAGAGTTGGCTCTAGCCCGCTGCATCTTAGCCATCATTGCTTTTTCCTCTTTCTGCAAAAGAAATTTGCCACAAGGACACACACAGGAAATTAAACCGTACTCCAGCAAACTCAAATAAATAGAAACTTTATTGATCCCCAAAGGGAAATTCAGTCATTTGTATCAAGGCACAACAAAACACAGCCCTCACCTTCAAATATTATGCAATCAAGATCCCGTTTTATTAATTTGCAGGGATCATTCTTTTGCAACGAGCTTCTGTATAAACAATGTTCATATGATTACATTTGACTGACCCTTTTTTGACTGCAGCCCAGGACAAAAAACGTCTCGATGTTTTTGTCTTTCAAGTATGCATTTCTCTCCCCTCCAAAACCAGGTTCCACTTCATAGTCACCATTTAAA
Organism: Enteromius unitaeniatus; assembly: GCA_032359435.1. NCBI lineage: Eukaryota > Metazoa > Chordata > Actinopteri > Cypriniformes > Cyprinidae > Enteromius > Enteromius unitaeniatus. Next base: position 10,711,524 of record JAUMHI010000069.1, read on the forward strand.
TACTGCAGTGTGGCTTTGGTGATGTGGATCCGCCTGTAAACGTTCACAACAGTAGGATTTTAGGTTTGACTACTAATAGGAATGTGTCACCAAATAAATGAAAACTCACCCTCAAGCCATCAAAACATAGAGAAGTTTGTTTTTCATAGAAACGTTTGTTCAAATTTAGCATTACGTCGCTTGCTCACCAATGGATCCTCTGCAGTGTATGGGTGCCGTCAGAATGAAAGCACTAAAAAGTAGTGTTGCTAAACAATTAATTACAAATATATATATGTATGTATATAAATATAGATTTGTTATGCATATATAAACACAGAGTATATATTTTGAAAATATTCACATGCATAAACACATTTATATATTTATATTACTAAATATACACACACATATATATATATATATATATATATATATTTTATTTTTTGCTTATATAATGTGTGTGTACTGTGTATATTTATTATGTATATATAAATACACACACATGCATGCATATAAGAAAAATAATATTGTTATATCTAAAACATATGCTGATATAAAATAAACTATATCAATATAAATATATAAAATTAAATATTTATTTTCTAAAGTTATAGGTGTATGTGTATGTATTAACATATACACAATAAATATACACAGTAAACATACATATATTATGTTAACAAAAACTTATTTCATAACTTATGCATATATTAATATATATATTATATAATTAATATATATTAATATATATCATATATATTAATATACATATATTATATAAAAACGTTTATTTTGGATGCAATTAATCGTTTGATAGCACTAATAAAAACATAATCATAAGTAATCCACACTACTCCAGTCTGTCTTGTGAAGTGAAGAGGTCATGCGTTTATAAGAAACAAATCCTTTAGGATGTTTTATTCTTAAATGATCTCTTCTGGACAAAATATGAATGACTAATCCACAATAACGCTTCTCCAGAGAAAAAGTCCTTCCAAATCCACCAACTATTTTCACTGGAGACAGCAATGTTATGGATAGAGGACTTCTATTTTAGCCAGAAGTGATGGTTTAAAGGTTTAAACGTCTTAATGAAGGATTGTTTATTATAAACATTCAGCTTTTCACTTCTCAAGATACTAACTGACAGAATGAAGTCACATGGATTATTATTCTAATGCTTTTATTTCAGCTGTTTGGTCTCTCATTCTGACGCCACCCATTCACTACAGAGGATCCACTGATGAGCAAATGATGATGAAATGCTTCAATATCTCCAAATCTCAAAATACAGATGCATCTACATTTTGGAAGGCCTGAGGCTGAAGACATTTTCAGTTTGGAAAACACAAAACTCTACATATTTTACAGCCAACTTCGAATAAAAACAATTAATACTGATTAGATTGTTGATGGGTGGTGTTCACTTTTACCCTGCTTGACCTCCCGCCTCCATCTGGTTGGCCAGTGTAACATCGTTGGACCAGACATCGAACTGCCATTTGCGTAGGCCGAGCACCCCGCAGTGCACACGACCGCTATGTATTCCCACACGCATGTTCACATTCACACCCGTGACCTCTCGTACCAATCTGCACATGTAACAACACGCATGCGTTTGAATTGAAAAATATGTTGATGAGGAAAACAGATCGATGTAGTCAATGATGTGAAGAACAACGTACGAGATGGCCTCAATCATGTCCACTCCCATCTCCACACAGCAGTGTGCGTGATCTGCCCTTGCCTCCGGAAGCCCAGACACACAGTAATAACAGTCCCCCAGGATCTTGATCCGCAGACAGTGGTTTTCCTAAGAATTCAGACATAACACAGCACATTTATGCAACTCTTATTGCGGAAATCCTCACTAATAGAATGTTATGATGTTAGCATCTTCGTGGGTGGCTGCTAGGGCTGGCTATATGCTCGTTTAGTCATTTTTATTAACATATCATCTGTTTTTCTTTGAGGATTGTTTTTTAATTTTATCAGCATATTTGGTAACACTTTATTTTAAGGTATCCTTGTTACATGTTACATGTACTTCAATGTATAATTACACTGTAACACCTTAAAATAAAGTGTAACCACATATTTGTGCATGTCCATTGTTTGCATGTGCGGTCATCTCGCACTCACATAAAGTTGATCTTTAAAAATAAATAAGTAATAACTGTAATAAATGTAAATTGCAAACATCAAAATAATTATCCATACTTTAACATGTTACAATGGCTAAATCTTCTAGCATTAAAACAACTTTTTTATTTGCTTTTATTTTTTTTTAAAACAAAAATCTCTAAATATTTTATATAGGCAAAAAGACACATTTATTTATGTATGTATGTACTATATGGATTTATGCATATTTGTTTGTTTTATATTAGCAACAATGGCTATATTCATCGCAATATTAACAATATAATTTCATTACATCATTTACAATAATGTAACACTTTCTTGAGAAACAAATAATAAACAAAATGTCATTTAATATATTTCTTAATTACATGTAATATTTAAACTAGATATTAAATTAAGATACGTTTTTCACTTCAAATTCTTAATTCAAAATTATCTATCACCATCTTGTGACAAACACTGGACAACATAAGGTGCAATTTAATACTTGTAAATAACTAAAATACATCCGTTATTGTATATTGTTATAAATTCACTTACTAACGTTTGAATGTTAGTCACGTGGTACTATATAGTTTCGCGGAAGGATGAAAATGTTAATTTAAAACAAAT
>JAUMHI010000069.1:10715980-10770637 GCA_032359435.1 Enteromius unitaeniatus
AATACTTTTGGTAGTTTTGGTACATTTTCATTTTACTTTAAACGCTTCTGAAACATTTTTGGTGATAAATTTAAATAATAATTTAAAATTTAACTGCCTATTTTATAATGCATTACTTTCATTTCGAATGCATTGCGCTAAATGAAAACGTTAAAAACCGACAGCTCTTATATTTCACATATAGCATGTGTGTCTGAGTATTTATCACATAACGGCCCCTCAGCTGAAAGCATCCTTTAAATGCATCTGTCTCGCATCAGCACGCATTAGTGGATATGCCAAGAGCCAGGCAGAATGCTGGAGCTGGATTCAATATTCTCTCCCTGAAGTGGAGCTGACAGAGCTTCAGACTCACAGACGAGAGAACACTACGTCCAGAGTTCAACAACATAATGACATCAAACTGGGTCATGAGACGTGCTGCAAAGAACTCAAGAACACTGAACTTTTAAATCATCGATCGCATTCGTACAGACGTAAAACACAACACAAACCATGCATGCTCGCATATTTTGTGCATTTGTTCATGACAGAACGCAGCATGAAGACAAATCCGCTCCTCATCGAGATCCACAAAGAGGTCACAGAGATTGGAAGTTTCTATTCCTATTTGGAAATGAATGTGCTGGGATCTGAAATTAGGATTCGTCGATTTAAACTGTAAAAAAAGACCCAATTAAAGTTAAATTAAAATTAAAGTTGGGTTTAGACACGGCAGCAGAGATATATGACTATTGTTCAGTGGAATGTACATAATAGGCTATTAAAATAGTATTTCTTCAGTGTTTTAAACTGTAATATAAAATCCCCTTTATTTTCCAACAATAAAATGAAATCTTCATTAATTAAAAGACTAATGTTTTATGCCTTAAAAATTTAATACACAATTTTTAGAGGGTAAAATTATTATTTTTATTATTAACTAATATTTAATTATTTTATTAAATATTATTTATATTATTAATTAAGGCTATTGTAAAAAAATAAATAATAATGCACTAGTGTAAAGGCAGCATAACATGTGCAAACGAAGTCTACAACCCACACAAGTGGCTCAGGTAACGCAGCTCATCCAGAATGACACATCAATGCGAGCTGTGGCAGAAAGGTTTGTTGTGTCTGTCAGCGTAGTATCCAGAGCATGAATGCGCTACCAGGAGACAGGCCAGTACATCAGGAGACGTGGAGGAGACCGTAGTAGGGCAAGAACCCAGCAGCAGGAATGCTACCTCCGCCTTTGTGCAAGGAGGAACAGGAGGAGCCCTGCAAAATGACCTCCAGCAGGCAATAAATGTGCATGTGTCTGCTCAAACGGTCAGAAACAGACTCCATTAATGGAGTTATGAGGGCCTGACATCCACAGGTGGGGGTTGAGCTTACAGCCCAACACCGTGCAGGACGTTTGGCATTTGCCAAAGAAAACCAAGATTGGCAAATTCGCCAGTGGTGCCCTGTGCTCTTCACAGATGAAAGCAGGTTCACACTGAGCACATGTGACAGAAGGGACAGAGTCTGGAGACGCCGTGGAGTGCCTGCAACATCCTCCAGCATGAGCCGTATTGGCAGTGGGTCAGTATTGATGTGGGGTGGCATTTCTTTGGAGGACCGCACAGCCCTCCATGGGCTCGCCAGAGGTAGCCTGACTGCCATTAGGTACCAAGATGAGATCCTCAGACCCCTTGTGAGAGCATATGCCGGTGTGGTTGGCCTTGGGTTCCTCCTAATACAAGACAATGCTAGACCTCATGTGGCTGCAGTGTGTCAGCAGTTCCTCCAAAACGAAGGCATTGATGCTATGGATTGGCCCGCCTGTTCCTCAGACCTAAATCCAACTGAGCACATCTGGGACATCATGTCTCACTCCATCCACCAATGCCACGTTTGCACCACAGTGGGCGGATGTTTTAGTCCAGGTCTGGGAGGAGATCCCTCAGAAGACCATCCACCACCTCATCAGGAGCATGCCCAGGTGTTGTAGGGAGGTCATACAGGCACGTGGAGGCCACACACACTACTGAGCCTCATTTTGACTTCTTTTAAGGACATTACATAAAAGCTGGATCAGCCTGTAGTGTGTTTTTACACTTCATTTTTGAGTGTGACTCCAAATCCAGACCTCCATGGGCTAATACATTTGATTTCCATTTATAATTTTTGTGTGATTTTGTTGTCAGCACATTCAACTATGTAAAGAACCAAGTATTTAATAAGAATATCTCATTCATTCAGACCTAGGATGTGTTATTTTAGTGTTCCCTTTATTTTTTGAGCATTGTATATATATTATATATACACACACACACACACACACACACAAACACACATACACAGTATATACAAACAAAATTCTATATGTATATAGCTACCTACCTACTGTAACTATTAGTTTATCTCATTAACTTTATTTGTAAAAACGACTTAATGTTGTCCACTTACCCATGCCAATTTATCAAAGCGGGCAAAAAGCTCATTAAGGGTCATCACAAGCTCCTGAGCCGTGCACTGAGACGCCAAACTGGTGAAGCCCTCGATGTCCGCAAACAGAATACTGTTGCATGAACAGACAGAAAGACAGACAGACAGAGAAAATGAGATCAATAATCAGTGAGCACCTTGTCTGGGTCACTGAAGTTGGTTTGATGGGCTAACCGAGAAAAAACATTGATTCAGTTCACTTTCTGAATAGAGGGTGGCCACTCTCAATACTTTAGTCTATCCTTCAATTAGAAAAAGCAGGACTCGGCAGGTGTCCTTAAAGGCCTCCTAGCCATGAGGAGGATAGATGGTCATCAACTACAATTTAAGACATGACAGAATGGACACACGGTTACGGACACATTATCGTCCGACAACAGATGGCACTGTTGCCTTCATAAACGGCTGATAAAATTCACATTTGGAAAGCAGGATCCCTAAACCGCCTGTGATATCTAGCATTTTCCCACATCCAAGTTTTCCTAGCACAGATGCTTCGAGCTGGCTGGGATTACGCATGACAACGTGTTGAATTCCATGCGCTCCAAACTTGTAACTGCATTACTAAAGTGGCTTGCTGTCATTTCACGCAGCTTTCTGTTAATTGATTGTGAAACTTCTGGTACATCACAACAAGCAGCCACAACCCAGCTTGACCCTCAGAAAAGTTACGTCTCAAGGACTAGCGAGTACACTAATCCGCGTTTAAGCATTCAACATCACTTCAGCCTTGGGAAAGATAACCTTAAGCGGTATCAGTGTCTAACATGTCTGTTTTATCCAGGCTTGTCGCCTGCTTTAATCACGTGGGGACTGTGTGTTGTAACACTGTCGGTTCTCATACTGGAGGTGTGAGGACAACATTGGCAACCGTATCTGTATGACACCATGTGCTGGTCTTGGCATTTGTGTACCTGACATTGTCGTGCTTCTGGATGTAGATCTTGTGGAACATCATATCCTCTTTCTTGGCGTTGATGTCTGCCTTCATCTCCATGGCAACGTGCCTCGGCAAAACAGAGAGCAGCAGGCGCTCCTGGATCAGGTTTGAGATGACACCAGTGAGAATGTGTATTTATATGAACACATAAATGTGTATGTAGGTAGTTGGCAACTTTTTTTTGATGAACTTTCAAAATTTAGGGGATAAAATGCACAAACACATACATTTAATTGTTTTTTTTTAATACACACAGTACACACACATCTAGCTCTATATGCATTTAAGGCTGTCCTCGACAAGGGATTTTTCTGGTCGACTAGTAGCCTTTTTAAACATTAGTCAATCAATCGCACAATTATTCGGCCAATCACAACACACTGGATAGTTGACCAATCAGAGCACACCTTGCTTTTTTAGAACAATGAGATTTGTACAAATCGACCCGTTCCCGAAGGCGGTGCTTAGAGGAGAAACAATGTACAGTATGTGGAAAAGAATGTGTTTTTTTACATTACACCAAATACACAAAATACTGTTCTTTTCAGCAACATCATATGACCTCTTTAATATAGGCCGACCTACGCATGATTTGCTCTGTGCGATCACGTCTCTGGACTGGAGACAAAGTCTAATCAGACAGTTCGCGTGACAATGCAAATCCAGATCTCATTTGCCCCAATCAAAAGCTTATTTAGAATGCCTGAATCGGTCCCTATTGCCTAAATTGTGCCATTCACTGTACAGAAAATACAAACACTGTGAACAAGTGACCGATCTCAGCTGCAGTTTCATCGTATTTTTAAAGTGTAGGGGGCGGGCACTTCAAATTCTAGAGAGCATTTTCAAAAGTTCAAGTTCAAAAAAGTGACAGAACTGCAAGTTTTGAACACTTTTATCTTCTAAATGCAGATTCACTGTTTTGAAGCACACTGGCTTAAAGATAACCTTAAGACTAACACCCAGATTCAGGAGGACTTTAATATTTTAATGTTTTGATCAACTAGTGCTTTCTTTGTTCTCAGTTAAAGAGATGAAGTCAACGATATTCATCTCCACAGTAGTGATGTGCCTGTATGCATGTTTCATACAGACTACATCATTTGAGATCATTTCATCATATATATATATATATATATATATATTTGTTAAGGATACTTGTTAAGGGCTATCATAATTATTTTATATAAATTACTCTGAACAATATCTAGCCTATGCAACAAATGCATATTTAATGTCAAATATCTATATCTATCTATCTTTTATATATATATACATATACATATACACACATACCTACCAATATATACTTTTAATAATTTAGACTACATTTAAGAACCAAATGAGTTGGACTAAAAACATTTACAGTTCTCAAGACTGAAGTTTTTATAGTTATAGTACTATTATTAACTTGACACAATGTTTGAAAGCCTTGTGTATGCCTGAAGCAGCGGTGCTTTAAAGTATGATTTTAAAGTTGTAACTTTTTTCACAAGGTTTTACAGTCTCACAAGGTTTTACTAAGAGCTAAAGCACAGCATGTTATCAGCATGCTTCATGCACATTCATGAGGTAAACAAGTGTCGGGCGGGTTGGTGTGTTTGTTTACTCAAGCGCTTGCCAACCTGCTGCTGGTTCTCTCTCTGAAGGTGTATTCTGGCTTGGATGTATCCTCTGGTCTCCTTGAAGGCCTGTCTCTGAGACACCTCTGCTGGATAGTGTGTGCAGATGCCAATGATGTTGGTGCACAGGAAAATCATCGCATTGGCACATAACTGCACAGAGAAACAAAGAAGGGGAATAAAACAAGAAATTTTGGATGTGAGAAAAAGTTAAGACTATTTTTGTTTGCAATCCATGGTAAAGATCATTACGAGTCTCACTTTGCTTTAAGAACAGACATGATTTTTGAGCTGAATTTTACACATTTATAAGCTTAGCTCTAGATCCTATTAATCAGGGAATATTAGTTTTATTCAAGCTGTACTTTCATAACACACATGGTTTGCTGACTGAAATATTAACTGACTATGTTCTGGAGAAATCAAATGAGATTTTTAACAGATGTTACGAAATAAATCTTAATATTTTTAACAACATTTTTATATATTTTTTAATTTTTATCATCAAATAGTTAGGAAATACTTTTAGATTTTGATGGGACTTGATTTTTGTGTATGTTAAACACAATGTAAAATATATTTTACATTTAAATAAAATATTTTAATATTTCATATTTTTATCTTTTTTTTTACATTTATGTTTTAAATACTTTCGAATATTTTTAGATTTTGATGGGACTTTTTTTTTTTTACACACACACACACACACACACACACAATTATGATATTGTGACATATTGACAGCAAATAAATATGACTATGCTCTGCACATCTGTTTGGGTAAAAAAGGACATGCTCAGTCAGCCAGTAATAAATCTTTTCCAGTCCAGAGGGAAACCAAGAAAGACTGATGTCTTTCTAATTTAACCATGTCTGGCTACATATCACAAACATTTTTGGCCTTATTTAATGGCAAAAAGATGACTCAGGTCCTAAATGTCCTCTCTCATTCTCTTCAATCCTCTTGATCTATGAGCATCTATCAGTAATCAACAGAGGACATAAAGACAACGAAACAACTATGAACTTCAGAGAGTTGGGGTGAGGTACTGAGGGCTGTCTTACTGTCTGTATTACAGCATTCAAGCAAAAAATAAAATTAAATTAAAAAAAAAAAAATCAATCATACAAAATTTCAGGGATTTATAAAAGAAATTTGTGTGTGGAAAGATTCTATATCAAAAAGAAGGTTGCATCCGGACACTGAAAAACTAAATCTCAGAAAAGTGGACACTGGAAAAAGTTTGTGTCCAGAAGCAAGTCAAAGCACTCTTCCAGCACCGGACAGTTTCCAGCATGTTTATTGGAGAAAAATATTGATTCTTGCCAGTCAATCACTGAAACTGCTTATCATTTTCAATCATTATTCAGCATTTCAGTGCCATCGGCGATTGACATTTAAACCAGCACAACACAAAAGCACAAAGAACTGGTCCAAACAGCTAAAGACCAATTAACATAACAGTATAAGGAATTATCTACCTACTTTCTGCAATAACATGAAAAGCATCCAGCAAGCAGCTTTGTGTTTCAGGTCTTTTATCTCTACATCAGTACAAGTGATTCAATGGTATGCGGTCAAACCTGTGTGTTTAAGAGAACTTAAGATGGTTTGTGGTTTTACTGCAAATGGTTTCCGAGAATAGCGTAAGAGGTATATTATGGACTGCAAGTTAATCTTACAAAAACATATAAAGGTCACAAGTCACAACCAATTAAAGTAAATTATATTTTGCATAAACAAAGTCAAGCCTATTTTAAAACCATTAAGCACATTTTACACAATTTATTCAATTGTGATTTCTATTGTTAGACGTCTGCTTCATTTGGACAATACCTTAGAGATACAATACAATAGAGATTATGTCACGTCCTGTCTCTTCCTGGTATCCTGATATAGATATGTTATCTGGGATACATGGTAACAACATGAGTTGAAATACTGAATATGACAATATAATATGAGCACGCAAGGTGAATCCGTGATTATCACATAAGAGTATGCTTCTACTATTGACACCCAAGCAAACAGTTATCATTTTCTATCAGTCAGAAACAGCCTGCCTAAGAGAATTTGTTGAGGCCCATTTCTCTGCGACAAGCATTTTCTTCTTTGCCGAAGAGAAACGCTCTTTATTTATCCACTTGACAAGAAATGGCACGACAGAGCTTTAGAAAAATAGCTCCACTCCCTCTTTTAAGTGCCCCTAGAGTGAATGTGCAAACATCTTCAGATTTTAGAGTTCAAGAAGAAAAGCCAGACCCATCAGGCATCCATTTGTTCAGATGACGTTATCGGTTTGCGTAATATCAGCATTAAGGTGGGTTGTGTGGTCCTTTTTCAAAAGTTTTCCAAAAACTAAAATAAGGCAGTTTCTATTCCAGGGACTCACTAACACCCACGATCCAATCCACCGAGATGATTAGACATGGAAAATGTGGCGATGTGGCAAACACGACAGATTGCTAATTCTCCATGTGTGGACAGAAAATGTCTACAACAGGATGTGCAGACTGAAATAAACTAGTTGAGCAAGCAGTCAACCAGCAAAGTACTACTAAAATATTCAATTCCTCTAATCAATCTGCCACTGAGATCCTCACCTAAACTGACCTTACAACAAAATGCATGGGTTGATTCTGTAGATGTGTCATAAGATTTCAGCTTTCACGTTTAGCAATATTTCGATTCATAAAGTATAACTGATCCTTATTGGAGTCATTTTTCATATCAGACCTGTATTAGTGTGCTGGCAGACTGCATTTTCTCGCTGCAGGGCCTGTTGTTAGACTTGTGAAGTTATAAAAATGAGCTGGTCTTTATATAGACAGAATTTGTGCATTTGTGGATTATCCTAATGATGGCAGTTTAATTTTCTAATGGGATCCCAAAGCACTAGGTGAGTAATTATTTATAATCTTGTTTTTAATTAAATGCATATTGTTCATTCATTTAAAAGCAAAGCATAGCCTGATGTTTTTGAAAACGCAATCAGTGATGTAGCATTTGAAAATACACTATATATACTCCCTATCCACCTAAACACAGAAGTGAGGCTTCCGGTTTGTTAGACGCTATAGGTAAATAACGAGGAGAACAAGAACGTGCAGTAAACAGTAAAACTATTTGCACTACAAACAAGTGTGTTCATAATTAAGATAATGCGTTAAAATAACATAGGCTGTGCGATAATTGCGAACGATATGCGTATCTCGTCAGTAAAGCTGGTTCTCTGATTAGCGGTAAATCTCCATCACCGGTTTTCAAATGGAGCGCGAGTTAAAGCACAGAGCCATAGATCACTGACAAGCTACGCATTCAGTGTCGTGGGTGATTTGTTTTGTACAGCTAAAAATAGCTGGATGCGGATAAGACCGGAAGCTATACCCATAGAATTTACAAATGGCAGCATACGCTTTTACGTCAGGAAAAAAGATGGAAACACTACCATTTAAAGGATTTCAATAAAAACTCAACAAAAACATTAAAACCAGCTTTTTTGTTATTTTTTAATATATTAAGCTATAAAATATAATTTGTGTCTGTGATGGCGAAACTGAATTGTTAATATTCCGATTTGCTGCTCAAGAAAAATTTATTATTGGTGACAAAAGTTGTGCTGCTTAATATTATGTGTATTTTTTCAGGATTATTTGATGAATAGACGTTTTAAAAGAACAACATTTTTGACCAGAAACACCATCAACAGATAGCATTAGCATACACTGCAAAAGACAACCCTGACAGAAGAAATGTCACATGCTTTTACCTCACAGCAAAACTGATTAAATAAGACTGTTAGATCACTCACTGAGCATGCGTGTGTGTGTGTGTGTGTGTGAGAGAGAGAGAGAGAGAGACAACCAGCCACACATAGAGCAGTCAGCCTCTGTGTTAGATGACTGTGTGTTTAGAAATGTCAGAGAATAAAGAAACTGCTGTTTTATTTAATCCCCAAAATAAAGCTGACCTGAACTGACAAGGACTGGAAAACTTTTTTCTAAAAAAAGTATGGACATACAGCCAAACCAGACTAAGCCTTTCCAATCCTTTGTATTCATTACATGCACATGTGAAATTTTTTCTTACACTCAAGCAAGAACTTTTCTGTTTAAGGATTTGTATATAGTACACACAAATTCTGCATTTTTCCCAAAACATACCGCTCATAGTGTTGTTGACACATTGTATGGAGCAGGGCTGGTGTGGCAAGAGCAAGGGATGATGGGATTTTATTCACAAAGACACGTATTGCCTCCTTCTTTAACATGTACTCTTCCTTTCAAAGAGTCTAAACATTGTCTTATAAGGTCTGAACTTTCTTCTGCTACTAGCTCAATTTAGCTGTGCCACAAGGTTAGAAAATGTGAAGTAGAAACTGAAAGAAATCTAGACTAACAAAAGAAATATCTACACTGTGTGATCAAGAGAAGCTCTTGCCATCTCCTCTGAACAATGCAGATATATTTCACTGACTACGAAGTTATTACATCTTTCATTAATATGAAATAATGACAGCATTTAGGATTTAAATGTGCTGTGGGCTTACATGATTCAAGACTAAAGCAGAAATTCATCCAGATGTTGTTGCTGTCTTGGCAACCACAAGTTGAAAACATCAAGTTATATGGGGAGTGGTGTCACTTCCAGACGATTAACTTTGTCAAACATGACTTGTGCTAGGGTGGATTTACTCTCAGTTCACTTTGTCACTACGTTGGAACAAAGGAAGTAATGAAGTGAAGAAAATAAAAAAAAAAAATATGAGGGGAAAAAAATAATTGAAAAAACAGAGAAAAAAGTTTATTTTCTTGTTAAATTGTTTTAGTTTAAAATAATAAAGTTGTTTTTTAATGAATGTCCATTAAGGAAGGGAAGAATAAAGGAAAAAGAAAGAAAGAAAGAAAGAAAGAAACAATGAAAGAAAGATTAGGACTTGGACTCCAGTCTTTTTGGCACTGAACTAAGTCATAGTTTGGGCCAAACTAAAATTGGTCTCAGCTGAGCAGTGAAACCACGAGTGATCTTTGAGAAAAATGGCACCAAACACAATGGGCTCAGCAAATCTGGACCAATGCCATGCAATAGATAAAGAAAGAAATACTTCTGAAACATGATTCTAAAACATAAATGCATCTCTCAGAGACAAAGGGATATTTTCTAAAAGCTTTATGCTAATAGCCTTCATCAACCATCTTCCCTAATAGGATAATCTGAAAAAACAGTCATTGTTTTTTTTTTCCTTGATAAACCCCACCTATACAGCATCTCAATCCCAGCACAACACCATAAAGCTTTCCCAGGGAAGAGTGTGATTTCTTGACATTCAGTGCTGTAAGCTAAAGAGTACTGAAAGCCCTTGCGCTATATGGCCCCTCAACACATTCTCTGAGACAGAAACACTGATTACCAGCACTTGACCTGCTTCTATGCCCTGTCAGCGCTCCAAACGCCTCACAAAAGCTTGTTTCACACTAGACACATGTGAACTGTTTTCGCTTCGCTTGCAGTATGAAACAGACATAACCACTTAAACGTTGCATGCAAACGTTGCTTGTTTATATGTTGTTATCTTCCTTGCGATTCCTACGGTGGCAGAGAGAGCTCAACGAGATGCAATTTAAGAAAACAAATGCACATTAAGAAAACATTTTCATCAAGTTGACACAAGTGCTGCCAATCCTCACAACACATGCAAATTTTGCATTTGCATATGTAGTGCGTATACATACATCAACCAGAACGGAAATGTTTCAAAGGAAAACAAAAAAAGTGACAGACCCGCTAAGATTTGCATTCACTGGGATTATTCTGCTATTTATTTTGACAATTAATGAAGCACTACTGATTTATTTTCACTAACCTTGAAATTATATTTAGTTAAGAATATTAGTAATACAAGTATTTTTGTTAATTATTTTTATTTATTTTAATATATTTTAAATTATTTTTTTTCTCAATATTTTCAATGTTTAATTTATTAAATATAATCTATTAATTATATCCATTCTTTGTTTTGTTTTTTACTGTATTTCTTTGAACTTCTCCACAGACCTCCATAGCACTTCCTTACAGCTTAGGGCCCACTGGGGGTCCAAGGACCCCAGTTTAAAAACTCATCAAGCAGATTTCAGCAAAGCCTTGACCCACACAGCAACTAATTTTGTGTGACTAATTCTGATTCAGTGTGAATACACCTCCTAAATGCAAAGAATTGAATGACACAGTGCTAACCTAAAAAATATCCACATGTCATTACTAATGAAATTTAAGTGGTTATGTACTGAAACTAATTGGTCAGTATTTTGACAGTTGCTTGGACACTATAATTCTCAATATAATAATCTTGTTTGTGAAGGCAACACAGTCCAACTGTGCCAACTTGTATCAATTGACATGAGGGCGAGTAAACGATGACAGGTACTTTATTTTTTGAGTGAACAATTTTTTTAAAAAGTCCTTAAAAACTTTTCCATGGGTCAAAATCCACAGAAGCCCTGTATATACAGCTGCTATACCACAAGGATCAACTTTGTATCTTCCAGTCCTGATCTCAGGAGCCATTTCACAGAGCAAACAAACAAGATCAGAGAGAATTAGAGCAGGAGGAGTGGTGGAGAATAAGTGAGAGAGAAAAAAAGAGGCAGAACATCTAAATGAATATATAAGTAGGCAAAACAGTCAGTTTCTGGGAAGTCGCAGTCGAACAAAAGCTCTGGTTTCACAGGGCTGTTACATAAGAAAGCCAAAGCCCTACTCGCACTGGAACTCGGCCCAGAAACGTAACGTTATATACACACATATACGCACAGGACCTTACGCTAGGATTTACTTAAAGGTCCATTGAGGCCTATATCCAGAATTTAATCATTATGTTTATTTGAAGGGAATGTCGGATGTTGCTGGAGTGTTTGTGGCATGAATGAGAAGGCTTTTAAGGTTTAAGGGTGGTCTGTGAATTGCCTCACCAAGAAAATTCCTGGAAAGGCAAACTTATTAAAACATCTTTGACCTCAAATGAACTTGTCATATCTACTGAGGTCTCATCCCTACGGCAGTCAAAAGCAGGCATATGAAACGCAACTTTACTACCAGGCTTTTAAGCGATGATTTATGGCAACTAAATTGGAGTTTATGAGTATTTAAAGTCCACTAATAAACACTGAAAAAGCATTTACTATGCAAGCAAAATGAGGTTAAGGTTAAAGTTTGCCCAAATGCAGGCAGGAATATGAAGTACGCTATAAAGGTCATGTAGAATCTAATTCACTTCCTGTAGGTTCTACTATAAGAAATGGTTTATTTCTTTATCATTCATAACAGTTAGAAGCCCCGGGACCCTGATAAATTACCATGTCAGCCTCAAGAAAGAGCAAACTTACAAATAGGCCACAGAGTCAGTCGTGTGATTCTAGGCAATGAAAAGTGCCCTCAGTATGGCAAAAGATGCATTTGCCTATTATAGCACAATAATTATCTCATCAAAACAAACAGCTTCAAATTAGACATATTCAGCGATAGTACAATAGTCTTGATGCCTTTGGGCTCAGGACATATGACAGCTGTATACAAATGATCACAAACAGAAAGACAAGGGGAAACAAACTAGGATCCAAACAAACAAATTAGCACTGACCCAAAAAGCTTCAGTGTGTGAGACTGAAAATTGGAGTTTCTTTCACCCATTTGTGTAAGCCTAATAGGCTAGTTAAAGAAAATGCTCATCCTAAAATTAAAATTCTGTCATTTTTTAGTCACCCTCACCCTGCACTCAGTTACCACCTTCAGTCATCAACAGAGCGCTGCCCACCATCCACAACAATACTGAGTAACAATACGATCATATTTTTAATTTGAGGCTGTATTATGTCGATTCTTGCACCCAACTTCACAACAAGATGATATTTCAGGCTTCTTATGTAGCCGAATCTAAAATATCTAAAAACTATATATATATATATATATATATATATATATATATAAACACACTTTAGGACATCAACACCTAAAAGGAAACTGTGTACAATATGGGACCTTTAAAGTGGAACACAAAGAAGTTATGTTAGTTAGTTAGCTATACAATTATAAATTATAAGTATGATGACGCCTACATTTACTTGTAGCAGTGAATTTATATAACAATTATTTAAACAAAATACTATACAAGTTTAATATTGGCCAGAACATGAAAATAAATTACTGGTTTGGAATGAGTAAATAAATAAATAAATAAATAAACAGTAAGAAACTAATTGTATTAAACTGGTCAAATGTGACCATCAAGACATAAAAGTTTTTAAAGGCTGTCTGTCGATTTTGTATGTGGCAAAGATTAAAAAAAAAAAAAGTATGAGTTCAGTGTGAGGATTAAAATGTACTATATCAATAATCAATATTTCCTGAGCACCAAATTAGCATATTATAATGATTTGTGAAGGATCATGTTTCACTGAAGAAATTGTAATATTTTTTCATAAATGCAACAGTTTTTAATGAAATAATGCAGACTTGGTAAACATGAGATCATGTTTGAATTTTTATAAAAAAGTTTTATAAATTACATCATTATAAAATTCAAGGTATTGTATGGCTTCACAAGCCTGTGGTTACTATAAACTGTAAACATTTTAAAACTGCCTTTGCTCTAATAAAAACAACGAATGACTTGACTTGAAATGAACAAAATGACTTTGGAACATAAGGATGAGTAAGCAACATACTTTATTTTGGGGTTAACAGAAAGTTGACGACAAAAATCACAGAGACAAGTGGCTCGATGTTACATCTGAAGTCAAAAAATGTATAAATGTGTCCCTCATTTCTATTCTAAGCACTGTAATGATGTGCTCCAGGACTACACCAAGCTTGTCTGTAACAAGCACACAAGGTCAGACAAGCACAGTGATGCACGTGACAGGCACGTGACAGCCACCTCCTCCTCCCCGGCATTGACAGTAAGCATTGTTTACATAAATACAAAGAGGAACTGGTTTAAAAGAAAGTTCTCACAGAGAACCGCCATGTTCCTGAGAGACCTCAAAGCACCTCGTCAGTAACTTTTTATCATTATGATGAACTTGGAAAGGGCAAAATGACACTGGGTAGAGCTCGACAAATTCAAGTCGAACAGCAAACACAGCATTCCGTCACACAAATATACAAGTAAGCCAAAATAAAAATGGCAGGAAAATGAAGCCACCCTAATCTAAGGATTATGGACATTGAGTAAGTAGTCCCGAGTCACAGAATTTAAGCTTGGCGGCTGTGATGATAATTGCAGAGGCAAATCGTGCAATTTTCTACAAGCAAATAAGCCAAATGCAATGCCATACTGCTCTAAAATCCACCTAAAGCTTTGAGAGTCCTCAATTCTCCAATGCACAGCAAAAGCACACAGGTCGCCACAATGGCCTGAATCCAAAAAAAGATGGCCTGAAATCCCACAAAACATCAATTGGTCCCTGTGCAATGAAACATACACTGAAAGTTACAGACGTAAAGGTACAAAGGTGGAAAACAGGAGACAAAGAAGAGTGGAAATCAATAGTTTCCTCAGATGAAAAGGCAAGAATAAGGCAACACTTTAAAAGCACATCAATACTTGAATAATCCGAGATGATTAGATTTAGATGTCAAAGAAGCGTGAAAATGATCCTGATAAAACATCGAAACAATCCTCATTCTCTGATTATAAAAGGGTTTAATCACTAATGTCGTTAAAATCCTGTGACTTGTAAAAGAAGAGATTGTGGTAAATGTGAATGCTGCTCTTTTTTCATGCAACAACAAATTTTCAGGGGGGTAAACTTTGGTGAAATGTTATGACTCACCTTATTATTCTCTTTGTTTATCTAACCCTTTTCCAGTTGTCTCTTAAAATCAGAAAAAAAAAAAACATACAGTGAAATTCTTGAGAAATAAACAAGGGCGAAAAAGACTCACAGCTTGTGTGCCATGTTAATTAAAGTTTACCACCATTATTGGAATCCTAATACGTGCTATTTGGCAGTCAGAGCGGTAAATCACAGTATTTGTTCCGAGTGAGAAAGCCCCGGTCATTAGGAAACCATGATGTGATATGCCATTGAAATGTTATTATTAGCCATTCTATTATTATTACCTTTATCATCGCATGCGTATCGAAAGCAACATTGCACTTATCATTAGATCCTAATTTATGACACGTTCCTCGCTGATTAGTCAGGCACGGTGGTCACAAAGCTGAGTGCAGAGCAAGTGCTAATCTTGAGGTTGACCCGAGGTCAGCCAGGAGTTTTGATGGATCGCTCAGCTGGCAAAACAGCTGTAGGCACTACAATTGAGACTTTTGTTTGTTAGCTTTGCACTTTATTGCAATGTTGTTAGGCATCTCCAAAATGAAATTTGAAGAAAAAAAAAAAGACTGGAGAACAAATTGAGTGATTCTGAATCAAATTGTAACTAGACATTCCTGTTCCTTAAAGTGACGGTTGACCCAAAAATTAAAGCTCCATCATCATTTACTTAACCTTGTGTTGTTATTAACCATTCTTTCTTTTATTCACAGGATGAAAGTCAAAGGGATTCAAAATAACACCTCATGGACGAATTTGGAATGACATAACCGTGAATAAAAAACTGAATTTCCCCATTTCAACACAGTTGCTGCATGTGACCTTCACTGTATGCACAGCATTTCTTTATTTTTTTTCATTTAAACAACTATCGAGCCAAAATCATTCCAATACTCTTGAAATACTGCCATTTGATACTTCTCCAGCGCCACATTTTTTCATCATTCAGAAACCACACCCATCTATACACTGAGTTCAAGAATGTATCTACTGTACATATATGCATTCTTCATCAACAAACACTTTCTTGGTGTTCTTGATTACTGTTAAAACTTGCAATACTCAGACACGCTTAAACGCAGTTATCTGTTTCTCTGCCGCAGTGGAATGACCATCAGCGCATCTCCAAACAACTCACAGCATTGTACAATCAGGTTTTTCCCCCTGAGCTTGCTATCATACATGCTACAGGCATCTGGATAAAACTGCTCTTTTCTATTCACACAATTACAGGTATTAAGATGCTAACAAAAATTGATTTCAGAACTATCACCATGAATTTTCCTGGAATTTCGCTTTCAGGAATCAATGAAGTCTATATATTCAGTGTTCATCTGGCTATGCATCAGTTAATTTAGCTACTATACACAAGCGTGTAACCAGGTCTTGGGCTAAAAATAACACCTTCAGCTTGGTGTCTCTGAAAAAGGTGTTACATTTATGTCTCTAATTTGCTGGTCTCTTCATGAGCCTAGTTTAACCCCATGGGACAATGTTGGAACAAAAGCAACAGAACAGGTGCTCTTATAGACTGGAGTCACAGAGTGCCAGTGAAATCTCAGTGTCTGTCACCGCTCTATATGACAACCAAAAAACTTGCATCTCGGGACACAAACAATCCCACGCCTGCCAATAAGCAGTCCGACCATATTTTCCATTTGAACAGTGGGCTTGGTGTTTTGTTTTGTTTTGTATTGATTTTTAGCCATATATAGCTGTAAGAGGGCAATTCTCCATAATGTGACTTTATTTAATGAACTGAATGTATATTTACATGTTTGGGAATTGATTGAATGAGTGAAAACTGTGCATTACATGCCAAAGCCAAGATTTAGGACATAAACAGTCCCACACCTGCCAAAATACAGTTGGAGCAAGCGACCAAACATATTTTCCTTTTGACTGCCTTACATTTGTATCCATACACAGCAGCAAGTGGGCAATTGTCCATAACATGACCTCTTTGTGTATTACTTACCAAATCCAAAACTTAATACATTATTTAAATAAACAACATTATCCAACAGCCAGTTTGGCCTAAATAATGCAAAAGAAAGGCTGCATCGTCCTAAAATTTTTATTAAAAAAGACTGGTAAAAAAAAGATTCTTTTAATTTTGATTAGTCCTGTCAAACGATTAAAAACAATAAAAAGGTAAAAAAAAAAAAAAAGGGTTTTCTTTACATATTATATTTGTGTATACTAATATATATATATATATATATATTATATACATACACACACACACACATGCATGTATATATATATATATATATATATATACACACACACACACACACACACAAACACATGCATGTATATATAAACATTTTCAAATTATAAACGGTGTGTGTGTTTTAATATATATTTAATAAATAAACCATACAAATATCGTGTAAAGAAAAACTTATTTTGGATGTGACTAGGATTACAAAATACATAATTTTGCCTTGCCTACTTCATTTAAAAAGGCATTGCGGTTATTTAAAGTACTAAATATTATGTGTAATCTCTCATTTATTAAAGTTTTAAGGTGGATTTCAGAGCGGCAATGCATTTGTATTATTTGCATGTAGCTTGATTGCCGTATATTTATTTGATCATAATTTTAGATGAGCTGCAGAAGGGGACACCGCAGAACGTAGCAACTTTCCAAAAGTACTTCATGTCAATTACCCAGATCTGCAAAGCAAAATCAATTAAATACTTCCCTTCCTGCAATCAGGCCAGAAGTTTAAGAGAGCAGCAGTATGGAGCCTTTCACCCACACAGCGGCATGCCACGCACATAAAGCCTCTGCGGCTTCCATGACTGAGGGCCATCTCACAAGCCCTGTTGTGAAAAGGGAATTCGTGACTACAAGTGAGTGAGAGAGACAGAGAGAGCAAGCAAAAGAAAGGACTAGGCTGGCTGTCTTTTTTCAGCCCAGCATGTCAGTCCAGCGCTATTTCATACTGTCGATCCCCAGCCATTCCTGTCACCACATTCCGCCCCGCACCACCCCATCAGTGTGTATCTTCACAAAGACAGCTATTGTCCCGCTGGTGATCGCCCACTGACCTGCTCTATCTGCACTGCACTGCTGGTCATCTCGGAGGGACACGCAAACAGCACAGCGAGAAGGAGTGCAGGGGTGTGAGAGGGATGGTGGGGGACAGACAGAATGGAGAACGGAGAGAGATAAAGGGAATGAACAGTAGATGAGCTTTCTAAGGCACAGCTGCATTTCTCGGATTAGCCTGTTTGGCCAAAGGATGAAGAAGAAAAATCATGTGCTTATCCATACTATTCATCCAGTAACTAACTAGTAGATGCTTTATCTAAACTAGTTAAAGCACTAGTGTCGAATTTAGACACAACTTCTGAAAGAAAGTGTGAACATGAAAGAAAGTGTGAACGTCACATTTTAGCATGCATTATTTTCAACACCCCAAAACATTATTAAATATTAAAGCATATCAAGACATTGAATCACCTGCTGTAAATTAAATTCCCATTATTGCACATAATCTAAGGGTATTCATTTTTTGTGATGCCTGTGATATACTGGGGGGGGAATGATGTAGAAATGGCCCGAATTAAACATGAAAATATGATTGAGTAGATATACTGAAATTGCATTTTCTTAAATGTACTTCAATAATCTTTGAGTTTTTTAGGGTTTTTTTACACATTCAAACAGAATGTTATAGATAGATATTTAATTACTGTCTATCTTAAAGAGATGCAAATTTAGATCTGTAAAGTTTATCTAATAAATATAATCGTTAGCAATATCTTTAGCCCAAAACTAATTTAATTAATTCTAGGTAGCATTTGAAACAAATCATATAGCTTCTAGTGTGTGTTTGTGTTTATAAAAGTATACATTTATCCAATATCAGGCATTACATTAAAATGAAAATACTGCACTTTGTTTCTTTAAAATTATTTGGCATCAATTATCATCAATGGAGATATCAGTCACTTAATGTTTTTTGTGTTTATCAATATTTTTAAGATTCTTTAAGATATATATATATATATATATATATATATATATATATATATATATAAATAGAGTTATTTTTTATTATAAATGTCTTCACTGTCAGTTCATCATTTTAACCCACACTTGATTAACAAAAGCATTCATTTAAAAGAAAAACTACCAGACTTGTGAACTTTAGTGTATATTTTATAGGATAATATACAGTTCTTGTAACCAAATTGACAGGTCACTCTACATTTCTAAACTACACGAATACTGAACAACTCCTACCATCCTTAGGACAAGACTTTTCTCATCAATGTACTGAACAAAAGATCACAGAACAAACATGGAGGCATACCTTGCTCGCGCTCTGCGAGAGAGCATTTATATAAGGCACTAAACAGCCACACAACCAATGGACTTTTGTCCTGCATTGATTAACCACAGGGCTGGAACCTATCCCAAACATCTATGACGAGAATCTACAAGTACATGCTCTGGGCCATGGCCTGAGTCAATCAGCAGCCATTATCCCAATCCATTTCGATCATGCTGAGTGCCAAGTAGAGACCCCACAGCCCAGCTGTCTAAGGAGCAAACACGCAAAAGCCCAAGCTCACTGAACCAGTATTAACAGTGTCAGCACTAGATCACATAGAACGTGGAGCTGACACAATAGACGCGTTTTAGCCCCTGCATGGAAACACTGCATGTTAAATGCATCATATTAAGAGTAGCGAAGGACTAAGTAAAGTTTGAAAAGAGAAATTTTTTTTACATAGCAATCTGAAACCGTCATGCCAGGCATTCCTTTAAAAGTACTGGAACAATCAAAGCTTTCAAACAATAACCAATTATTCAATGAACTCTGTGACTCCAAAGAATGTGGAGATGTGAAAGATTGTGCCTTTTACTGATCAGTTACTTGGCGCTTATTCTCCACCACTGTGGATTTGCAACATGTGGTGTAAATAACATGTGGTGTAAATAATGTGACGTCTAGTGCTAATAATAAATTATTACAAATCTCTCATTTTCCTGTATATTAAAGAAATAATTCAACCACATCAAATATCCTGTCTTTATTAACTCGTTCTCACGCTGTTTTAAATTCATATGCTTCTTGTTATTTTCTGAGGAACCTTTTTGTTGCATTTTTGCACCGGCCAGAACTGACAAGCTCAATAAAGAAGAAAAAACCCAATAAACTATCATAAAATTGTATATGCAAATGAATCTCACCTCTAATTCTCAGTTAAGAATAAAAAGTAGAGTCCTATTTAGCAGCCTTCTTTACATAGTGTCAAAATTGTAAAACTAAACAAATAAATAAGAGGGAAAACGACAGCTTTGAAAATAACCAATCAAGAAATATAGTTATAAATAATTCCAAAAAAAAATGTAATTACTAATACATTAATGAACACATTTAGGCCTGTTTTTTCACTCACATGGCTTCAGAATACTTGGGATACAGTGCATAAGTGGAGCATTTTAGTGCATATGGACCACTTTTATGGTCTTTTTTTGTCCTTTTCGGAGCTTGAAATACATAGTAATGGAAAAGTTTTGCTGTATAGCAAGAGCTGGGTAATGATTCATTTAAAACTTCAACTTTTGTGTTTCACTGAACAAAAAAACAGCATGCCACAGGTAGGTTAAGTAAACAGCCTAAGTTTCACATTTGTACTCTTCCTCTTCATTTTAATGCATTAGAAGCATACAAATACCTGTTTAGTAAGGAAGTAATCCTCAAGGTTGAGTCTCCATGCCATAATCATATGAATAGTGGACAGCACAGCTCCAGTGATCACAGCTGCTCTCATTCGCACCGGCAGCAGTGTGTAGATGATGTAGATGAAGAACACCGTCCACCATATCCCTTCAGATGCACTGGGTGGCTCCACCATCAACAAGCCAAACACCTGCACCACCACTAACACTGCCATGACCAAATAGCTCACGATCCACATGTAGTCCTGGTGGAAGCCGTTTCTGTTACACACCACCATCAAGGCTAATAACAGGCCCATGGCTACGGAGAGCACAGAGGCGAACGCCACATCTGGTGAACCTTGGATGCAATGGAACGCCAGCATAACCCCACAAACCACAACCAGGACCCCCATGAGCATAGTAAGTGAGCTCTGGTTGAGTCTGAAGAAGTACCTTTGATAGAGTCGCTCGAGCTTGGCCGACTTAAACTTCTTGGACTGAAAAACTTGAGCCAGACGCAACAAGCAAGTCAAAAAGCACCTATCAGGACCCTTCCTCTCCTCTCCACTGTCATCTGGGTCCCCGGCATCTTTCATTTGCCTCATCTCAGAAGCTTCAAAGGCCAGGTCCACGGCTCTCAGACCCACATCACCTTTCCTGCCATAATGGTCTTCCTGCCAAACACAGCGTGTGCTGAAGTTGCTGCTGGGGGCGCCCCCTGCTGCACGGGAGTAGTGTTGTGACGGGGGCTCCATAAAGTCAGGGTCCCGTAGGCAGCTCATGTAGCGTGGGTTGCACAGGGACGAGCCCCTTTTACGCCTTGACTTCCTGCCATTGCGTTCACCCCATGCCGTCTTATGGTTGTCCACTCTTGCAGCTTTAAAGCCATTGACCCAAGACATTCTAAAAGCAAAAAGAAAATTCAATAAATATATTATATATTCAAAATAATAAAATACGCAATTAAACTTACTATAAACATACTATACAATATTTTTTTCATGAAAACCTCATGAGCTAATTTTTTTCCCCCATGTCTTTTAGACAATGCTGAAGAATTTCACATGCTTTTTCTTCTAAATTATTACAGAATTGTAATTTACACAATTAATTTCTAGCATTTAAGCATGAGTTTTAGATCAAAATGTTTTTAGAATCACATAGTCAAACTTTTAACTAGTAGCATATTTACACAGTGAAAGCTGACAAGTTGTTTAGTGAGGTTGACTTACCTGCGTGGCGGCACTGCTCTTTTTAGCAAGGCATTGCATTTACTCTAGCGTAGAGAGCTAAAATTACCAGCATTTTTCTCAGCACAGGGTTTGTCAAGTTCCACGACACCCACAGGGTCAACAGAAAACCCTCGTATAGCGCCAAGATCTCTGCATCTCTCGGTCACCTGAGTCTGCTGGTACAATACAAATAGAGCACATGCAGCATGAGTGAAGCGTGAAAAGGAAAAAAGGCAGAAGACAAACCTCTCTGAGATTATCAGTGTCTGATTACCGCTAATAACTTTCCCTAATAGCTGTTGCTGAATTCGCTGTTGACATTAATATGCGTTTATTCATGTTTATGCCTCAATAGGTTAGTAAAGAGTATTGATTTCAGGCTGTAATTAACTGGCTTTTCTGCTTTCTCAGAAATGTCAATTCACATAAGAGCAAATTAAAAGAGCTGAAAATAAAACAAGAGAAAATACTCTATAGCTAGAATTGACTTATTCTAAAAATAACAAATCAATCTCACAATAAAAAAAAAAGAGCATCACAAACATAAAGTTTGAAAAGACTTAATCCGATTGTCCAATTGCCTAGGATTTGACTTTCAAAGCTAACCACAAAAACGGTGTGTTTTAAGACAGGAACATTTTCCCCAAATATAAACACAGGCCGGTTTCTAGCTTGCTGTCTGACAACAAAGGACTTACGGCCTGTGTGTCATCATAAGTCAACGCTCTGTAATTCAGATTAAATTGTCCAAGCCTCCCCAAATTTGCTCAGATGAGTCACCACTTTACCTCATGTCAGCGGCATTAGGGACTTCAAACGTTTCTTTTTAGGACTAACTGTCTGGAAATTAAATAAGACGTAACCAACTGCAGTTTAAATTTGAAATACAGATTTTAACCACAATTACATCAAAACGCTTCAGCATGCAATTCACTTAAAAATATTTTTTTCCTCATATATATATATATATATATATATATATATATATATATATGCACACACAATTTATACATCGTATTGTATTAATTGTTTTTTGTTTGTTTTTTTTATTAAAAGAAATGTTGACAGTTCCAAAATAAACACTTCACCTAAAATGTATTTTCAATCTACAAACTTAATAAAAACATACATTTGTGGAACTAAAACCATCTACATGTCAAAATTCAACTCCCTTTAACGTGTATGCTTGAAAGGCTAAACGCACATTATTGATCAAAATCAAACACAGCTATCTAAATAAAGTTACGGTGGTCTGTGGGAAACACAGGCTGGTTTTTCCTTCATGGATCCCACTCCAGAGACATTGTGGCTTCACATTCGATTGCAAGCACTAATTTAACTTGGCCAGAAAATTCAACCATTCATTCAGTACTGACATGATGAAAAAAACTTAGCGAGGATAAAACGTTGAACTTTGCTGCAGAAAAACCATGAACAGTAATGTCTACGACTTTAACACCTCACACAAAATATTCATAGAGATGTATGATAAAACAATCACTGCAGCCCACTTATAAACTCAAAAGCAATACCACGAGAGAGACTACAAAGACTAGGCAATCTCTAGACCTATCCAGTGCAATGGCACGATTTAGTCACACTACATTTAAATGCTGCCACAGTTGCTAAACAAGTAATCACCATAAACAAACTCCGAAATGTGAAGAATGTGTCTGGTTTCTAGTGCAGTGCGTTACAGAGCTCCTTTGCAGTAAGGTTACTGCAAGCTCAACATACCTGCTCTTGAAGAGACTGATCTTAAAATACAAACGCAGCTATCCTTACTCTACTGTTCGTTCGCTTTCATCTACGACTGCTGCAAAGTGTAACGTGTTGCCCGAGGTTCTTACGCCGCTGCTAACAAGCCCCACAACACACTGCAAAACAAACACACATTTCAAGAGTAAGCGAAAGCACATCCGTAGGGCAAGCAGCACTCACCGAAAGCCCCCGTGAATCAGCGGCGCAACGTGCTTCAATCGCGGAACGGAACCGTCGCTTGTCCGGGAGCCTGTTTCACCGCGAGTGACTGACTGGGCGATGGTTACATTCTCGCGCACGCTGCTGATAATGTCACGTTCGTCTTCATGCTTCTTCACGCGCTGCTACTATCCACTGAAGTCTGGAGTCCCCCTAGAGGTGCAGCCTCTGTGTGTGTGTGTGTGTGTGTGTGTGTGTGTGTGGCTTTGGTGTTGCCTACATTGTGGGGAGCAAATGTCTGCACATAAACAGTAAAACCAGCTACATATTTGACATTGTGGTGACCAGCCCAAATAGCACGACGGCAGGCTTAATAAACAGGCTAAATAGAAATGATAACGTAGAAATTCAAAAAGGTTTCGATGTGGGGGTAGGGGTAGGGATATGGTAAGACATGAGGTCTTAAAAACTGTAATATATAATGGAAAGTCCTTACTGTGGAAAAAAACACTTGTACACTTGCAGAAGTGTATTTTATATATCTACAATGCAAAAAGCTACACATTTTCAAATTTAGTTGAAATGAAAGTTATTTAAATGTAGTTAAAAAAACCAGACTTAAACTGAAATTCAAATAAGAGCTATGTTATATTTGTATGACTGAAACAATTGCGATTTCAAAGAAAATTTTAAGTTGGCTTGACCAAATTTTGTTGAATGTTTGAAAACATGTAAATAATCATATTCAATAAATTAGCAGTCCCCGTGTTGCTTTTTTATGTGAAGGAAACATGTTAAATTAATCATTTTTTGTTTGTGTTTTGTGTTACAGATTGTATGTTACCTAGAAACAGACATGTACTCAAACATAAAAACATCAATACGTCCTACTGAAGTGCACATAACATGTTTTGACTCAAATCTAATATAGTAGTCAACATTTGAAGTGGATCAAAAAATGTGATCCAAGTTGCCCTAAGTGCACATTTGGGTTTTATGTTTTAGGACAATTAGTTAATAGGGTTTAGAGGTGTAGGCTACAGTAAACCAGTAATATAAATAAGCAAACATTGCACCTCTTACAGCCCATCACTAATGTAGCTTCTCAGTTTTCTACTTTATGTGTTTGTGCTAAAACAGAGGATGGAATAT
Organism: Enteromius unitaeniatus; assembly: GCA_032359435.1. Classification (NCBI taxonomy): domain Eukaryota; kingdom Metazoa; phylum Chordata; class Actinopteri; order Cypriniformes; family Cyprinidae; genus Enteromius; species Enteromius unitaeniatus. Next base: position 10,740,845 of record JAUMHI010000069.1, read on the forward strand.
CATACATATGGGATGTTTCACACATTCCCCCTGCTGACACTAGAGATGTTTAATTGCTGTATGTTGTGTAAACACACACTACCAGCCACAGCTTTGGACACGCTTGACTGATTTCATGGTTCTCATAAATAAATGTAAATGAATAAATATTGTAGGATATAGTGTTGTTTGTATATGAATTCCTTCACAAATGTGTCTTATAAAATGTGAAATAATAATTATAAAAGAAAAGCAGGCAACAGGTGATGTATAGATATTCATTTGTTTAAGAGTTGACTGGGGAAGCCAAGTGTATGCAGAGCTACGGTCTAGGTAGTCTGGATTTGTTTAACTTTGTTCAGCTCACAACATAAATGCTTCCATTTGTGTTTTTATGGTATTATTCTAAAAGGTTAAAAATAGTAAAAGTAAAGAATGAGTAGGTGTGTCCCAACAGTTGACTGGTAGTGTATGTTTTTCATCAGAATAATTACATGACAGTACATGACAAACCGACTTGTGGCTTCACTACCTTTTAAAGTGGTTGTTCTGGACAGTGTTTTTTTTCTGTTTTGCTTTTTGAAACGCCATTGTGAGCCTTGCCTGAGGATTCTACGCTGATAAAAAACAATATGTGCTTGTGTGTGTGTGTGACTAGTTAGTGGCCTCACTATGCAAATAAAGCTTTATTTGTTCTGTTTACAGAACACATAACCTTTGAGTGCAGTTTGGTCTCCTTGTCAAAGCTGTGACTAGTGTCCTCTTTGGTTGTGCTTTAGGATTGTATCTGTTTTTACTGAGGCAAATCCTACTTTCATGTTAACATGTTTAATTTACAATCATTGGCTGATTTATTTAAACCAGGCTCATGAACAGATAATAGAAAAATCTAAACACATGAAATGTTTTCCATGTGATTGGACAGAAAAGTGCACAGATTTCATTCCTTTTGCACTCACAGCAACCAGGTGTTGAAAAACATATTCGCTAGCCTGGCTTTCATTTACAATACTGATTTCCATGATGAAAACTACCGCTTTTAGTCAGAGGGACTGACCATCTAACAATAGCATAAACATGCACCAGTCTTCTTACAATCATGGAAAAATGGAAATATCCAGGAAAAACCTAGATAATTACCTTTATATTGCATTTTATAGTAAATATACCTTTCTACTTATATTTAATGTTTAAATATTAAATTAAAGTAGTCAACGTTTGAAGTGCACTCTTAAAAATAAAGATTCTTCAAAATGATGCCATAGAAGATTTTTGGTTCCACAAAGAACCGTTCAATCAAAGGTCCTTTAAAGAACCATCTATTTCATAAAAAAAATAAATTAATTAAATCTAAAGAACTTTCTTTCACCAAAGAAGGAAACTTTTGTAAAACAGAAAAGTTTTTCAGATGTAAAAGTTTATGGAACCTATGGCATCGTGAAGCACCTTTATTTTTAAAAGTGTGGATCAAAAAAAGACAAGAATGCATTTTAGGTTATAGGACAACTTTGATAAAATGTTTGGCTCCAGATTAAATGTTGATTACAACGATACTAATTAAGAACAGAATAGAATAGAACAGAACAGAACAGAATAGAATTGGATTTTGTGAGTGCAATCTATATTATAAGAAATCATAGGTCAAAAGATAAGGGGAATCTTTTTCCTCAATGTCCTATGACATTCAAGCAAAAATGATAAGACAGATGCTAATAATTAGAAAAAAAAGTCCAACATGTGTACAATTTGACACTAACCTATTATTCTATTATAAGCAAACAATAACATAAACAGACAAAAATAACCCCTCTGCATATTTGAGTCCACTCAAATACTCCAAACATAATGTCACTTTAAATAAACACTTCCTCCCCTAACAGTAAAGTGCCACGCAGATCAATAACTGTTCTTGCAAACACACACTTTAACTTTCCATTAAACCTTTACCCTGCTTTTACAACAAGAATGAAAATATTTTAGGATATGAACTTTGAGTTATTAGTGCTTTGGCCTTCCACACCAACTCCCACACTAGTTTCCCTGCACTTTATTTTCCTCCGACTCCTCCTTCCAGCACATCTACCTTCTGCAAGCCTCTGTTCTGACTCGGTTCTGTCTGAAGTTTTAATTTCCTGTCTTAAATCTTCAGCAGCCCCAAGCAAAGCATGAAATTGGAGGTCAGAGGAAAAACTACACTTGTCTTTCTGCAGATTCTATCGGTGACAAAACATCAGCTTTAAAACGGTATTATTGCAGTGTTTTATGTGTATTTTGTTTCTGTTGCATTAATGGATTTGTCCTACAAAAACCACACATCTTATCACGTGCCTCCTCTCACCCATTTGTGCTGCTATTAAATAGTCAATGCTCGCCTTTCACTGGTAGTTTTTTCCAATAATTAATGCCACACTGTGATGGCATACTACATGTTCATCTGACAATATTTAACATTTATACAGACAGTAAGTCAGCATTCTATGGGGGCAATGCAGCAAAGGAAATAATGATTTGATCATACATCATTATTAAATTTGCCAGGAGACATAACTTTTAGTTACTTTAGAGACTTTATTATGCGAGTACGAAATGGCAAATAACACACTGAATGTATGGCATTTTCAAGTAGAAAATCTGTAATAGTATTTATCGTAGAACTTCTTTGTTCTGTTTTCTGCCTTGAAAATGTATGTTTTGCAGTGTACTGCCATCTAGGGTTTATAAAAGTGCAATCGCATACTCGATTGACAATGACAAACTTCATTATATGATTCTTTATAGTTCGCTCTTCTCAAGGTAAGTGTAGTGTGTTTTATACATATGTAGGATTTGATTCATTTGCCTCATGATTTGATTCAATGTTTGCAAATGAGTTTTCCCTCAAGTGTCCCGAAACTTTTCTTCGACAAGAACAAGCAATCAGAGTACAGAGTTTGAGGTTTCAGCAATTACTAATGCATGAATAAATGAAATGGCTTTCCATTTAATTCTAATGTAATTCATCTAAATGTGTGTCATATTAATTGCACATTTGCAGTTTTTCAAAATGTTCGCCAGAGGGCAGCAATAACTAAGTCTTGCCTGGTGTTCATGGCTTCATGAAAAATCCCTTCTAGCTTACACCGATTTCACTAAAATAGTTTTCATCACACAATACAGCATGTACACAGTTCTTATCTGTGATGTTTCAGGAACATGATATTCTGTGCATGTTACAAAATGTGAATATGTAAAATATAGACGTATAGGTTTATTTGTCATACAGGCCTATCTGAAAATTGGTAAGAGAAATAGTGCGTGTGTGGGTTTATGTGGTTTATGAGGACACAAATTTGTATAATGACTTGGGTATGACATAGGTATTATAATATGTAGGTGTTTTATGAGGACATTTTCAGTGTCCCCGTAATCCAAAAGGCTTAAAAAACATACTAAACGGTGTTTTTTTGAAAATCTAAAAATGCACAGTTTCCTGTAAGGGGTAGGTTTAGGTGTAGGGTCAGTGTAGGGCAATACCACAAACAGTCTGTACAGTATAAACACCATTACGCCTATGGAGAGTCCCCATAAATCACAAAAACCAACGTGTGTGAGAGAGAGAGATAGAGACAAACAGCTTACAAAACTCCTTTGTCTATTTGACATTGACATAACCTCCTTCAAAAGTCGATAGTTCAATCTAAAATAGACAGCACTGCAAGTAGCCTACTGTTCCCATCCAAAGTGCCAGATCAGTGAAAAACGAGAGGAGCTATAGTATCCTTGTGCCCGCACAACTAAAGATACTTACTCTAGCTGTCCCTGAAGCATCATGGGAAACAGATTGGAACATGTTGTACAATTATTGCTCTTTGTTCCATTGTGGCTAACATAACATGCTGCAGACACAACCAGTGACATGCTATGAAACATTTTCCTTGTATTTTTTGTATGATCAGTCTGCATGAAATTTTATGATCTCTACATAAAATATTTGGCATGTTTAAAATGCATTTGACACCAACAGGAAAAATAAAGGAAAAAAGTTACCAAAAACACTTAACTTTACACTTTATAGGAACAGTCCACCCAAAAAATGCTAAATAACATACAAACAAACAAATAAATAAAATTCTCAGCCTCAGGCCATACAAAATGTAAATGAGTTAGTATCTTAATCGAACAGATTTAGAGAAAGTTAACATTACATCACTTGCTCACCAATGCACCCTCTGTAGTAAATGGGTGCCGTAAGAATGAGAGTTTAAACAGTTGATACAAACATCACAACAATCCACAAGTGATCCAGTTGACTCCAGTCCAACATCTTATAAAGCAAAAAAGCTGCATGTTTGTAAGAAACAACTGCATCCATAAGACATTTTTGATTTTAAACTGCTGCTTTTAGATATAATACACTATCCATAATATCGCTTTCGCATAAAAAAAGGAAAGTAAAAGTTGTCTTGTCTGAATTAGAAGAAAAATATGCACAGACCAGGTTGAACTTGATCAGCTCATATTAGATCAAACCACCTCTATGAGTGCTGTTCCATTATTTATGAGGAATAGGGCAATCCAATCCTTCCTTTCACCAGTGCATTGTGTTTGCCGTCAATGATGAATTCACACAAGCCCGATTCAAACCTGTAACATTAAAAATGCAGGTTACCTATGGGTGTTTATTCAGAAAGAATAGCTGCGTGGCCATGATGCTGGAAATGCAGTAAACCACAGTCAGAGAGGTACAAGTGATGTTTAGAACATGGTGCCTATGTAGGCCGCATGGGTAAAGATACAGTAGTGAAGATTTAATCACTACAAATCTGATTAAAAATCCTTGTCTGTTTATCGATCTTTTACTTATAGTTTTGTCCAGACCCTGTACATACTAGAAAGAAAAAATGCACCTGTTAGTGTCTCATTCATTAACCGTTAGTGTTTAGAACGTGAACAGTGTTAACTTGTATTAAAATGGTTCTACCCTCCACAGAGAAAGAACAGTCCAGTCGTTGCTTTTTGTGTAGTGTTCCCTGTTAATTCCCAACTGTTTACTGTGTGTTTGCTCCCTTGAGAGAGAGTAGAACAACACAAACACGTTATGCAACACCTGACTCAGTCCACATTATGTCTTCTGCTTCTTTGTAGTTTATTTTAGTTTAAACAGCAGTGTTTCTCTTGATATTACTCTAAAGAGTCTAAAAACATCTTTCCTGTTCATTCTCTTTAGTGTGAAGCCGCAGCAGGAACAGATGTTTCTCTTTATATTACTCTCTTTCTCTGTGTGTGTGTTATTTGAGCATGTTCATTTTCAATTGCTCAAACCCATTTTGTCAATTGTGATTTGCTATTTGTTTGTTTAATCATTCATTCTCATCATTTACAGATGTGGAGGTTGTCCTCCCTGAGGTCTTTGTGGGCTTTTACAATGACTAAGGAAAACAGTTGCCACAGCCCGCAATTTCAAAAAAGTTTTAAACCCCGAACTCAAGCTCTTAAGAGGTTTCATACATAATGCATGCCAGAGGGTTCAACCAAGTGAGCAAGTCCATGGGACAGGACTGACAGACACAAGGACTGAATGAGCTTATAGGGCTGCCAACATCCTGCCAGAAATTTAGCCTGCTCTCTTTCCGTCTCTGCTCTGATAACATTGTGGATTTCAAGCCTCTATTCATGTTTTATTCACATGAACCACTCATATGGAACTCAAATTGATGGGCCCCCTCCTTTGCTCTCCATGCCTGACTGTTCAGAGCAACATGTCCTCATCTATTATGGATCTTATATCTACTGGACAGTGGAAATTAAAAGTTATATGAGAACCACCATCTGCTATCAACTCCTTCTCGGTATAGGTCTATTGTCATTGAACAAGTTAATGTATTTGCTTATGTGTTTTATTTTATAGGTTTAATTATTATATAGACATACGCTTCATTATCCCTCCTTCTTTTAAAGTATTTGTAATAATCATTAATATACAGTCATATTTTTGTAATATTTAAATTTATATGTAAACATTTTGACTTATATTGTATTCATAAATTGTATCATTACATTATTTCATGTAATAATGTAATATTTCAAGTATTTGTTTTTGATTTAAATATGTATATTATATTTATAAATAATGTTACTTTTTGTAACTGCAGTGCCTGTCTAAATCTTTTCCAAAACTGTGTTGGCCAAGAATGTGTGTGTGTGTGTGTGTGTTACAGTGTACTTCTGAGCTATGTATTTGTGATTTCTCAGCTTTCTGAGTACTGCTTTGGAGCCACAGTTTGATAAGAACTGTTCTGCCATGCATCTCTAAGCTCAGCAGCACAGAGAGCATTTAAGACAGCCTCGTCTCACTGCAATAACACACATGGGACATGTTCACATCTTTGACATAAACACAGAAAAAAGAGACACCTGACAGCCCAGCATTCTCTCCCAAACCACAGCACTGTCACTGGATCAGACCTGTTTTCTAAGAAATATCTCAGCCGTTTTAAACATATTTTTCAAATTACATAGATTTTTCCTGTAATCCAGAAAAGCACACAATGTAGAGTATTAATATAATTTTTCCTTATTGAACAGGTGTTTTACCTGCATTTTTAATTTTGCATTGAACTGCATTGTCTTTTAGGGTTTACAGAAATGTCCATAAAGTTAATGCAAAATTAAAAGGTACGTATTTTTTAACATAGGGTGTTTTATGTATAAATGCATTTGATGTTTCAATTGAAGTGTCAAAATCTGGGTTATAAAAATAAAACGCATTACTTGTATTGCAAAAAATGTATTTCTAAAAAGAAAATGACCATTTCACAGCTAAAGAGACATTGTAACAATGGGTTGTTGAAGCGTCTAGTCAGTTAAGTTTTCCAGTGGACACGGAGACTCGGAGGCATGAGTTCTCTTGCTAAAAGTGACATTTAATGACAAAGAATAGAACAGGAAAAAGCACCGACACAAACCACATCCGTGCAAAACTCTGGACGTTACTTTAAGAACTAACGAAGATACAGAACATGGGGCATGGTTAAAATACACAGACAATCAAAGACATAACGCAGGATACCTGGAACACACAGCTGGCAAAGAATCAAACGCTAATGGCAAGGGGCGGAGTTACAGATTAGGGGAAGACACGAGGGAACAGGTATGTAAACAAACAGAGCACATGGACAGGGAAAACATAAACACAAGGCACACCTATGACAGACATAATGAAGATTTAAATAAATGAGAAAGTTTATCTAAGATAATTCAACATAACATAACATGCAGTTATGCAGGAGTCTTTAACAGGGTCAATTTTGTCAATTAATTTTTTTAAATATGACACAACAAAACACAACATTATGCATGCTAAATTGCCACTTAATGTCACATTATGCCTTCTTTAATCAAAGGATTAGATTTCTTAAAGAATTGAGTATTAATATGTAAATGTAATGTACATGAATATGACTTTACATATTAAAAATGAAATTTGAATAGCTTTACAATATGATCAGTATATGATCTCTATTCACAAAGGGGTCCTTGGACTCAAAAAGGTAGAAGGCCCTTGCTATAGAGCTACAAAATTAAAGTGTTCTTGGATATATTTGATTGGTTCGTATCTGACATTTTATTAGAAACTTTAATATCTTGGAGAATCCAAAAATAAACAATAGCATAGATCTGATATATAACCTTCATAGAACTCTGAGTCAGTGTGGTGCGAAAAAAATGAGAGAGCACAAAAGCATAAAGGACTAAGTGGCGTGAAAGAGAGGGAGACAGAGCAAGAGAGAGAGAGAAGGGGAGGGAGCTGAGAAAGGAATAAGACAGAGAGAATATGAGATAGATGCTGCCTAATGTGCAGGGGGAGGGGGAATGAGAGAGGGAGCCGGAGTTGGTACAGTACACTTCACTTCTGCCCTGGAGAGGGAGCGCACCATGACCAGCTAGCTGTGAGAGTGTGCACTCTCTCCACACCTCCAACTGAGTGAGTACTGCCACTTCTCTAACCTTTAGCACAACCAAAATGCTTAAAGTGTGTGCTTAGTGGCTGCATCACAGCCTTTGGGATGAATATTCACTTTGGTTTAGCGGCGTGGTTGGAAAAACCTTTTAAATATGAAATATTCAATGCAATAAAAATAGGATCTTAAGCAAGTGGACAAATAACAGCTTGCTTTAGCAGAATTGAAGCAGCTTGACGTGCCACTTATTGAGGCCAGAATGTTATTTTGACTCTGCTGAGGTTGTAACTATTTCTCTCAGTCTCTCCGTCTAAAGGAAATACATTTGTGATGCTGTTATCGTGCAGATTCATGTGGAATACGCATAGGTTTCTGTTTTATCGTGGTGTCTGTGGAGCTGTTGGCATACTTGCAGGCACTCATGGTGTTTCTTTTGTGCTGGGGGAAGGAGTGCATTTGGAACCGCTGGGCTTCCTGTGTGGGGTCAATTAAATACTGCATGAGACTAGAGCACTAAAAGCCTGTCCCGTGAGGAGAGGAGTGCTTAGCGTGTGTGTGTGTGTGCAGTAGAGCATCAACGTGCAAAGCCTTGATTAAATTTGATAACCCAGCAAGGTTTTTAGAGGTGAAGACATTTCCTTTTAATCGGTTTTATTGAAACGGATGCGTGTTTTTTTTTTTTTATTATTTAACAGGAAGCAGGAATAAAAGTTAGAATTAAGTGGCATGGAAAAGCAGACATTTGGTACAGTATAATGCAATATGCAGTATATTTTTGGATAATAGTTATTAAAGTCTGTTTTTATCAGACAAATTATATATGTACTGAACATTTCTGTTTTATTATAGAGTTTTATCTGTATAGTGACAGTACAAAAACATACTTTTAACTATAACAAGCATTGTGCTTAGAGATTATGTGCAACTCTGTCCCCCAGAATGTATTAATATAGTATATAATATAGAAAATAAATATGTATATATATATATATTTCAAATTACAATTATTTTGATAAGCATAGCCTATTTTACATTTTTAAATCAGAAACTGATTGATCGATTATGTTACGAATGCTAAAAGTGTGTGTGTGGTGAAATATTTGCTGTTGTATTTTAATCCAGTGATTAATCATTACTTTGTGACACCAAAATATTATTTGTTTTTAAATTAGATACAATTTTACATTTATTTTGCATTTGATTTACAAGTAATTTATTTCAAACAATAAAACTCTTCCAATTTAAATGCAAATTCTTGATCTAACCCTCACTTTCCAAGCTTCTCCAAATCAAAAACTGCTGAAGATGTGCTGCTTGATTTTCTTCCCCTTCACACACACACACACACACACTTACATTACTGTACTCTTATACTTTACCGCTGTGCAATTCTAGCACTCCCTTGAAATTTGGTACGGTTGAACCATAAAGACTACAGCATATGCTAAATTAATAAATGTAAATGTAAGTATGGGTGTTGTAGATTAAGTTGCCCTTTATTACCTTTTTTGCTGTCTTGATATACAGGTATAGTTGCTCGCTCATGCCATTTGATCAGTAAGGGTCAATGCCATGGTGCTGCTACACTGTGTGTTGTGTGGGCCGAAGTACATCTATAACTCTCATATTGCTGCTGTCATCTCATTTTGGTGACTTGCGTCATTCTGGTGTCCATATTCCACTTTCACTGCTTGTGGTTGAAATACAAGATGCTATTTCTATTTTTATCACCTTGCGCAGATATCAGCGGGAACTCATCTTTGATAGGAATTGTGTCCTTGGTACAATAACAAGACATGTGGGAATTCAGGATATACTGTGTAATTAAGAGAGACAGAGTTAAATAAGCAGTGGGCTCTTATTTACAAAAAGAAAGTAAGATGAAACTTTGCAAGATAACACAAGGACAGGAAGTTCTCACCCGGATAGGATGAGGTATCAGTCTATTTGCTGCTGGTATTGATTTATCCTGTTGTAATCTGAAATAGTAACAAGAGGTTACCGAATTTAAGTCCTCACTGGGACTGGTTTTCATCAACCACATGTAAGCTCATTTCAGCATTATTACAGGGATAGTTCACTCCAAGTTGTTCCCAACATGTAAAGAAGATACTTTGAAAAATGTTCGGAACCAAACAGCTGACAATGGCCATCCACTTCCATAGCATGGAAAAATTCTATGGAAGTGAATGGGTACCATGAACTGATTATCAAAAATATCTTCTTTTGTGTTCATCAGAAAGAAACATACAAGTTTGGAAAAACTTAAGGGTGAGTAAATGAACTGAGTGTAGTCAAAATATATACTTAACATGTGAATTTGGTCATGGATATTTGCATATGGTAGCAGAGTTTAGCCTCTGTGAGGGCTTCTACCTTACGCAGCCCACCCTTCTGTTCCTCATGGGTCATCAGTCTACATTCAGGCAGCTTTCTGTACGCACCCAGCAGAAGAAAAGCAAGCAGAGTGGAAGAAAAGCTATATTTAGATCAACAGCACACACACAAAAAAACATGTACCATCTTCCTACATTGCTTAGGCAGAGATGGAGTGACATCCTCACTTTCTGTCCCTCCACTCACCTTCATGATTTTCTTCACCTCAAGCTCTGTCGCTTTTTTCCCCTCATGTTTTTCTCCCTTTAAGCTGTTCTCTTGTTCAAGCGATACCTGATTTACGTCTAATATCTACTAGCTGTTTTTACTTAGATGGAACTTAAGTATATAAAAATTATTATATAAACTAGTTTTATTTCAGTAGGGTTAATGTACTACTATAGTTTTTGTTTATATTTTAAAGTGCCCCCATTATGGATAAAAAAAAAAAAACTCTAAGTGAACGAAAACATCCTGCAAAGTTTTAAATATGAAAGTGTTTAAAGTTAGTGCCTCTCAACAGAAAGAGTCGACTCTGAATCATTGAAACGAATTTCAAGCCGTGTCAGGTTAACATCAAAATGAAACATTTGCATATTTCCAATAATGTCTGTCTGTAAAATAATTTTTGGCCACTATGCTTTTGGCGCGTTAAAAGCTCACAAACACTGCTTTAAATTTAAATTACCGATTACTGGAGGGGTTTGGAAAAATGAATTGTTGAAAGAATCGTTTGGAACAAATAAGAGCCCCCCTCAAAAAAAGCATATTATAAGAAAATGAACTATTTTTTTTACCTTCTATGGATGTCAACATGATGGTTTAGTAATTTCGTTTGTTTGTTAAAGTAAACAAATAAATAGAAACATTTCCCTTGCAACAGCTATATATATATATATATATATATATATACATATCCTCTATATGATCTATAATAATGAAGCTCAAATTTTAGTATTCCAATGTACTTCTATTAAATAATTCTGTTACGTAATAGCTTCCCAGTGCTCCGGGTATGTGTGTTTGTCCATTACTTACTGTGTGTGCACTTGAATAGAAATTTAGCCAAATTCTGAATGTGGGACACCATACTTTGCCACCTTTCTTTTGCTTAAAATGATAACAGCTGAGGTATGTAAGTGGCCTTGTGTTTGTTTTCAAGCTCACCCACTTGCAAGCATGTGTATAAAGTATATAAAAGAGTAACATAACAGCAGCAATATAGCCTCAAGATACGCAGCTCTAAAAGCCACAGCGGACAAAGTTGAATTAAGAAAGAGCACAAGCTTCCAGTAGCTATAATGGAGTCCAGAAAGAGGTCCAAACAACCGGGGGCAGCCTCAGGCCTCCGTTAGCCTGCTGATTTAATACAACGTGAAGAGGAAAAGAGTTCGTATTCATGATTGAGTTTCGGTGGTTATGACGGTGTGTGCGTGCGAGCTGACTCACCATGTGTTCGTGGGGTGTTCTGCATCATGCTATTGTCAGGACAGCAACGCTGCTGTGAAGGCATCCATCCCCAACCTTATTGGGCGGAACAGATTTACTCTCAGTGGGACCAGGCCTGGAGAGACTAACAGACAGAGAGAGGTTATCTAGATCAAGACTCCCAGGGAGTTTGTGTGAAAATCTTACAGTGCTGTGAAGGATACAAAGCAATGTAATCATAACGGACCGGTAAATCCTTTTAGTGCCATAACAAAAAAAGACTGCCTGAATTCGGCAGCCAATAGAACCAACCGAGACACAAACAGTACAATAAACAAGAAGTGAAAACTGAATATCTAAACAACACACAATAGTGGCAGTCTGTAGTCTCTGTTTAGTCAAAATATATACTTAACATGTGAATTTGGTCATGGATATTTGCATATGGTAGCAGAGTTTAGCCTCTGTGAGGGCTTCTACCTTACGCAGCCCACCCTTCTGTTCCTCATGGGTCATCAGTCTACATCCAGCCAGCTTTCTGTACGCACCCAGCAGAAGAAAAGCAAGCAAGCTGTAGTCTCTGTGATTCGATTTCGAAGTCACTTGTGTCGTTGATATATGAGTCATGTGTTTGAATGAATCAGTTGACTGAATGATTCAAAGATTCACTCATTAAAGTCACTTGTTGCAGAACCATGGGTAGTTTTATCATGTTTTAACTACAAAGCCATTGAATTTGAGTGGTCTCTGCTGTTTTTATAATCATTTATTGCCGCTGGGGTCAAAACACTGATTGTTCTTTTTAAGTGTATTATCATCCATTTACATAGGATTTAGAAAACACTTCATTTACTTTTAATCCACTGTTCCCCATTATAGGGCATCAAAGGCATTAGTGCAATTGGTTTCCCAGCTGTTTCTCATCAGGCAGATGTGTTTGTTTGTATTGTTAATTCATGCACAAGTGAGCTTTCAGTGTCTGGTCCTGATTTAACATTTGCATTAGCTTTTGGAGTCTTCTGCTGGTGTCGGAGTCTTCTGCTCATTGAAACATGCAGGAAATGAAATGATTAGAGCATCCAGGGAAATACTATCATACGGTACATTAGTGCCGTAATCAGATTAATTCACAAAAGGTTTTGCAATTTATTAAGTCATTTAACAATGGTGAAGCAAAGTGTCAGTGCATTTAAAAACTGGGATCACGGATTGGTTAACAGTAACAGACTGTTTGGCATATTTAAACTATGTTTTAACAAAACTTGTCATCCTAAATTATGAAATGGACCTTAATTAATTTAGATTAATTATAGTGATTATAGTTTTTTTAGTTTAAGTTGATAGCTATAAATGTGAGTTCTGAAACAAAGATCCATGATGTAATTGTTGAGCTGGATATTTTTAATTAAATAAAAAATATGCATATATATATATATATATATATATTTGGTATACAGAATGGTAAGTAAAATACGTTATTTGACATTTTTAAATATAGATTTTTGATATTTAGATTATTGAATTTAAATATAATGGCAAATTTTTAACTTATAAATGAGGAATATAAATTTTATTATACAAAACAATAGCCAAAAATGACATAATAACAAAATCTGCATGTTATAGGTATCCTACTCAATAGTTTACCAACTATGTGGCAAAAAGCTACAATGTTTTCTCTCACATAATGAACATGAACATTATCTAGGAGTCTTTGCCCAAGAGAAAGACAGGCCATGCCAGATCAGGGCATGTAAAATAAATGCCATTTCATTTAAAATGTAACGTTTTTCAATTAGTTTTACACCTATATCTAATATTCCTTTCCACAATAACATAACGGACCCGGGAGTTTGACTCCACACATCCCACTTGCAAAGCACCTGTTTGTCCTGCTGCAGGAGAATGAGATGTGAGAGGAGGTAAACATCTCCTCCCCCGCTGCAAGGGCTGCAGAAGCGCATCTCCAGTGTTGTGTGGAGCGGGACAAAATGGAGCCTGATTGAACGTGAGAGCAGGCGGAAGAAAGGCAGCAGTGGCAGAGGGAGGGCGTTTGCTCTCAGTGAACAGCACAACTCGGCTGCTGCAGTCAGGGCATCAATTTTGTATAGGCGTTGAGTGCAGTACCAGAGCGTTCCCCTCTCTTTACCGCTGACCATGGAGAGCTCGCGTCTCTCTCGACCAAGGAGAGAGTGATGGGGGGCGATACGAGCCGTCTCTATAGGCATGTCGGCGTCCGATTCTAGTGCAGCGCTGCTCAGCTGCAAGGTAGGGATAGTTAGCCCTCACATGCGCTTTATCTCTGTCACTCTTTCTCACTCTCTCTCTCTCTTTTGCTCGCTCGCTCACGCACTGATTTTCTCCCGCGCGCGCTCTCTCTCTCTCTCTCTCTCTCTCTCTCTCTCTCTCTCTCTCTCTCTATTACATTTTCACTCCATGTGATTCTGTAATCAATCAGCGCTGCTTTGGTGGGGTGAATGAATTTTGCATGCATTCTGCCTGGGTCATAGTCTATTAATATCCTCGTGTAAGCCTTTTTTTTATGAATAAATTATTTTCAGTCGAGATGCACGCCTTAGCTTTTCGGCCAGCAGGCTCATCATCAAATGCGTTCGGCTGCATTGATTGTTTAATTGACAATGTGTAGTGTTAGTAGGCTATTTCTTTGACTTTCTCGTATATTTCTGTATGTGGTTTCAAATAGCACTGCAAGTTGTTGATATGCCGTTTGTGTTAGGGGTAAAAAGCATATGGATTTGTTGCAACACCCAGAAAAGGCATAAATGTCTATTTTAGTGGTTGGAGTAGTTTGTTTATAACCTGCAAACCATGGTCAGAATTCAACCAGTTTTAGGTAAAAAAAAAAAAGCGAATGAAAAATTACATGCACAGACAAATAAAATATCAAATATTATATTGTATTTGACATTTTAAAATCCATTTGCAAATGAATTCTAGGGGCAAATATCTTATAATAATAATAATTATTATATTATTATTCTGTAATAAATAAATATATATAATAAGTAACTTCACTGGCTGCATATATATATATATATATATATATACATACATACTACAGCCAATGTAGTTCAACCTTCCTTCTGAGACTGATTATTAATGTAATGTAATGCAAAATGTGCACACTGAATGTGTTTGAAGTTGTTGATTCCCGTGGGGAAGTTCACTGACAACTTGCCAGGACAAGGCCAGGGGGAGCTGGAAATCCATGCTTCTCCATATTAGAGACTGGGAATCAGATTCTGACAATATGAATGAAAATAGGGCACAAAACTGTGAAATATAAAAGAATGAATGACTATTATCTAACAAGCCATGTAAATATAGAGAGGTTCGTTTTTACGCTCCCTGTTGGCTGTGTGCTGCTATTGCAAAACAAATTGTGAATCTCACAATTCTGACTTTAAATATCAGGTTCCTGAGATTTTTCTCATTAGGAGAAAATTCAAATTCAGATGCACTAATTCTTACTTCCATTTGAAGCTCAAGATAGATAATTCTAAAAAAAGACATTAGGTTTTACACAAACTTGTGGAGTTAATGCAGCTCTAATGAACAAAATAAAACAAAAGCAATGTAACAGAATACTAAAAATGTTTTTAAAAAAAAGCTATTGCAGCTTTATTTAAGCTACATACTGTAAACATTATATGCAGCCTTTTCTGGGAATGTCTGATGGTTAAAATGTGCTTTGTAAGTGGAATATGGGGTGAGGTGTTGTGGAAACACACTTAGCAATGTGTCTTTTAAAGGATTACATTACTCTATCGATCCAAGTACTGACCGAAAAAATGCTTGGTCTGTCGGGATATCTGAAAATGACTCCAAGTTAATGCACACTGCTTGTCCGAAACACAAAATGTGTGTCACGGCCTTGCGGGTAGTGATGTTTATGTAGGCAACCCCTGCATCACTATTACTGATAAAAGTGGCAAAAAATAAATGTTTGATATAGTGTGTTGTTGTACTTCAAAGCCCTACTCTATTTTTCTTTTCATTTATTTCTAAGCCGAACACATGAAAGAGATAAACACCGTGTAGATCATCTGAGACTTGGTTCAGGACAGCTCTGTGATGGAGATGCCTCCCATAGCATGGCTGGCTTTTAATTAACACGTTCATTTAGACGAGAGATATATTTTAATAGCACATAAGAATCTTATCTTAGCCGGCGTCTGCATCATTATGCTTTATCTCTTAATCATTTGGTGTCGCAGACACCTGCGCCCTGTGGCTGCCTTTGATATTTAAATCATATCCTCACTGTGTTCTGGATTTTGGAAGGAAAAAAAAACAAAGAGAAAGGCTGGTCTGGAGAGGAGATCAGAGGGATGTAGTAAAGGTTTTTGTGATGCTTGTTATGGTCACTAGGTCTTTTGTTATTGGTACATTTGGTGATTTAGTTGTGCCAATAATGCTTTATTGGGATGAAAAATATTTATATGTTTATATCGCCAAAGCATTTGCAGCAATTGCTGTTAAAACTGTGTAAAATGAGAATAGTGCAAAACAGATCTCATTTATTCATTAATATGTAGATTTGTATTTATATGCACAGCAGAACTTCTCACAAAACATTCTAGCTTTCTTCATGAATTTGATTTTAACCTTAAACAGTTCACCCAAAAAATGAAAATCAGCTAAAAGTGTACTCGCCCTTAAGCAATCTAAGATATAGATGAGTTTGTGTCTTCAACAGAACAGATTTGGAAAAATTTCCCTACATCACTGGCTCTGCAGTGAATGGGTGCCGTCAGAATGAAAGTCCAAGCAGCTGCATAAATATAAAAACATCACAATAATCCACAAGCAATCCACACAACTACCATCCATCAGTTAACACATTGTAAAGTAAAATGTTTCGGATAGATTTTTTTTTAAACCACTGTTTCCAGCTAATTAACCGTGAGCAATGTCAAGCGTGCCATCCTCAAAACCAGTTAAAACATACCTTTAATACAGACCAAGATAACAGGCCTCTCATTAGCCAGCTGTAAATATGTGTACGTAGCTGCTTATGATTTCATGATTCGTTCATGAACTTGATTGCATGTATTTTTAAGCAGAAATTTGTTGCTTAGTGAATAAGACACTAACAATTGTAATAGTAAAATGTAAAAGAGCAACTTTTATGTTTTTTGTCCTTTTTGCAGAGTTCTGCTGATTCTTACACGAGTAGACCATCGGATTCCGACCTGTCCCTGGAGGAGGACAAGGAGGCGTCTCGGCGTGAGGCCGAGCGCCAGGCCCTGCTCCAGCTCGAGAGAGCCAAGGTTCATCTTCTCAGACAGATACACTGTCAATTACCTCTCCTCTTAACATAATATTTACTCTTTTCTTTGTTGTCGTGTAGACCAAACCTGTGGCGTTTGCAGTGAGAACCAATGTCAGCTACTGCGGGGCTCTCGATGAAGACTGCCCGGTTCAGGGTGCTGCCATCAACTTTGAAACCAAAGATTTTCTACACATAAAAGAGGTGGGAAGCAACCAATCAGTTGAAGTTAAGAGTTAGCTTATGCTTCACTGTGATATTTTTTGAGCACATTGTCTCCCCTCCTACAGAAGTATAATAATGACTGGTGGATTGGGAGGCTTGTGAAGGAGGGGGCAGATATTGCCTTCATCCCCAGTCCTGTCAAACTGGAGGCCATGCGGATCAAGCAGGAACAGAAAGCAGCTCAGAGGTCTGCAGCTGCATCTCATCATATAGTTGTTATTCAGTACTGAGTAAATTAGCATTTAAAGCAATAGTTCACCCAAATATGAAAGTATGCAGAAAAAGGTATTGAAGAAATGTAGCATTACTTGCTCACCAACAAATCCTCTGCAGTGAATGGGTGCCGTCAGAATGAGACTTCAAACAGGTCATAAAAACATCTTTTGCTTTCATATAAAATAACAGTCCATAAGTAATGAAAAAGTGCATCAATGTAGCACTTTCACATCAAAATACACCAACTTATTTGTTTAGAACAATTTTGGAGTATTTCGGTTTTCTTGATCTGTGCACACTTCTCTCGTAATTCAGACAAGGTGACTTTGTCTTTATTGTATATAGAGGATTCAGATTAGTTACCTCTAATTATAGATAGGGGTTTTTTTACATGTTGTTTTTTTTCTTACTATATAGTATGGCAGTATGCATATTCAAATAATTTAATCATTGTGATTTAATAATTGACGATTACTAGTTATAATTAAAATTTTTATTAATTATTTTTTATTTCTCTCCGTAATTGAGAAATAAATACTTACCCTAAGTTGCTATGATGTGCCATTATCACTTGCTATTTATAAAAAAATACATAAGCAAATACATTCAGCTTGGAATTTTAGTTGAAGGCATTAAATATATTATATACATGTCTCATCCTGTAATTTCTAAAGTGTTTTTGTGTTGGTAATAGGAAAATGGGTGGAAATGCTTCATCTGGTGGCTGGAGGTCTACTCCTCCTTCTGCAGGTGAGAGGTATTTAAATACTGTCTTACTGTAACGCTAGTACTGTTGAGCCACTACTATTCCTCTGCATTTCCCTACTCTTTTATCTGTCAGAATTTACAAAATATTTCAGTAAGAAATTGTTTTACTATTATGAATACAAAGAACCTGTTTAGATTTTCTTAAGCACATTTTTTTTTTGTTTTAAACAAGCCAAACAGAAGCAGAAGCAGGTAGGTGGCTAAAGTTGCTTTATTGCTTTCTATGTGCAACACAGTCCCTTAAAAAATGCTATTAAATATTCACAGTTTGTGTCTGGCCTCTCAGACGATTCTCTGAGAGATTTTAATGCTGTGTTATTGAAACTGCATCCCTTGAGGCTACTCATTAGATGTTGAGAAATGTTAGTTAAGGTTCAAAGCTCGTGAGACATAATAGTGTGTGTGTGTGTTGTAGACAGAGCATGTTCCACCCTATGATGTAGTTCCATCCATGAGGCCTGTTGTTCTGGTCGGCCCCTCGCTGAAAGGCTATGAGGTAAATGATATTAAATTTGATCATCATGGCTGTTAAAAGACAGGCCTGTTGTTCTATGCTGTTCTGTGTTGTTCTATTAATTAATAAAATTAATTAATTTTCAGTTTTAGTAATATTCAATTATGTTACAGTGGGCACAGAACGTATTCGTCAATTTGTTGTTACAATGCAGCCATTTGCTAAAATCATTTAAGCTCAGTTTTTTCTCATGAATGTACACACAGCACCCCCTATTGACAGGAAAATACAGAATTGTTGCCATTTTTGCAGATTTTTAGAAAAAAAAAACTTAAATATCATATGTCCTAAGTATTCAGACCCTTTGCTTAGTATTTAGTAGAAGCACTCTTTTGATCAAATACAGCCATGAGCCTTTTTGGGAAAAATGCAACAAGTTTTTCACATCTGGGTTTGAGGATTCTCTGCCATTCCTCCTTGCAGATACGTTCCAGTTTTTAGGTCTCTCCAGAGATGCTCAATTGGGTTTAAGTCAGTGCTCTGGCTGGGCCATTCAAGAACAGTGACAGAGTTGTTGTGAAGCCTCTCCTTTGTTATTTTAGCTGTGTGCTTAGAGTCATTGTCTTGTTGGAAGGTAAACCTTCGGCCCAGTGACTGAGATCCTGAGCACTCTGGAGAAGGATATTCCTGTACTTGGCCGCATTCATCTTTCCCTCGACTGCAACCAGTCGGCTTGTCCCTGCAGCTGAGAAACACCCCCACAGCAGGATGCTGCCAGCACCATGCTTCACTGTTGGGACTGTATTGGACAGGTGATGAGCAGTGCCTGGTTTTCTCCACACATACCGCTTAGAATTAAGGCCAAAGACAATCTGCCATAAAGCCCCGACTGGTGGAGGGGTACAGCGATGGTTGACTTTCTACAACTTTCTCCCATCTCCCGATTGCATCTCTGGAGCTCAGCCACAGTGATCTTTAGGTTCTTCTTTACCTCTCTCACCAAGGCTCTTCTCCCCTGATAGCTCAGTTTGGACGGACGGCCAGCTCTAGGAAGGGTTCTGGTCATTCCAAACATCTTCCATTTAAGGATTATGGTGGCCACTGTGCTCTTAGGAACCTTAAGTGCAGCAGAATATTTTTCTTGTAACCTTGGCCTTGGCCTTTGCCACAATTCTGTCTCTGAGCTCTTCATGCAGTTTGACCTCATGATTTGAATTTGCTCTGAAATGCATTGTGAGCTGTAAGGTCTTATATTGATAGGTGTGTGGCTTTCCTAAGAAATGGACAGCTCCTGAGTCAAATATATGAGTGTCACAGCAATATTTATGTGATATTTCATTTTTTCTTTTTTAATAAATCTGTAAAAATGTCAACAATTCTGTTTTTCTGTCAACGTGGGGTGCTGTGTGTACATTAATGAGGGAAAACTGAGCTTAAATGATTTTACCAAATGGCTGCAATATAACAAAAAATTTACAAATTTAAGGGGGTCTGAATTCTTTCCGTACCCACTGTATGTTAAGTTATACATATTATATACATATATATATATATATATATATTTTGTATATAAATATATTTAGTATATAAACATAACACTTTTCTTAAATATATACATGCACGTGTGTATTTATATATATGTAATATACATAGTGCACATACACATACTGTATATCATGTAAACTTTTGGATGCGACTATTCGAGATGAACTATTTGACAGCACTAATTATTATACTTAATAAAATAATGCAAAATTCAGTTTTATGGCCTATGACAGTCTGTAAATTTACTATTGGCAATCATGGTAAAAAGCTAATTTTGGATCCTTGTTGTATATGACTGAGAGAGGATTCACAAACATGAAATATTTAAGTCCAGCTTTGGTACGGTGGTCTGGACACATTTGTCAGTCAGCTCTTTAATAGAGACACCAGGGACCTGCTTCCCCTGCTGACTCTCTGCCCTCTATTTCTGGAGTCATTCATTTTTCACCCGTATCTAAATAAAACCACATCACCTCATCCGAACCATATTAGCCTTATACAAGACTTATTTTCCCTCTACGATCCTTAAACAACAAAATCACTGGGTGGATGTTAACACTATTAATAGTCTCTAAACTACCTCAGATTGACAGGTTGATTACACATGAAATGTTTCTGGTCGAATGTAGAATGAATGTTTTCTTTTGATGCAGGTGACTGATATGATGCAGAAAGCCTTGTTTGACTTTCTGAAACACAGGTTTGATGGGAGGTGAGTGAAGAAAATGTTTGTTTTGCTGGTTTAGAACTTAAAAGTTAAAGTGTTACTCTTAAAGCAACAGTTACCCTGAAAATGTGCCTTTGTAAAAATGTAAATAAATCATTTATCTACCTTTTTTCTTCTGTAAAATATCATAAAAGTGGTCCATACTTCTTGTGTGCTGTGTTTTTTTTTGGTATGTGGTTTCATGGCAGGATTTCTATCACACGGGTGACTGCAGATCTGTCTTTGGCCAAGAGGTCTGTACTGAACAAGAAAGCTATCATGGAGAGGTCAAACACACGTTCCAGTTTGGGTGAGTAAAAACATTCAAGGGTAAAGCGGAATAGTACATGATTATAAAGTGTTATCCAGTATATTTGTATGAATGACTTAATATGGAATGATTTGTTGTTTCATTATTAATGTGGCTCATGTTATCATGCCTGTCTCTCTCAGCCGAGGTGCAGAGCGAGATTGAGAGAATATTTGAACTGGCTAAAAGCCTGCAGTTGGTGGTCTTGGATGCAGATACAATCAACCACCCTGCACAGCTTCTCAAGACCTCCCTCGCCCCCATCATTGTCTACGTCAAAGTGTCCTCTCCAAAGGTACAACAATATTTAAACAGTCAATGAATCACTTATTCTTAAAAAACTACCGATGGTTGTTTCTCAAATTACAGATTTTTATTTAAACTAAAACTAACTTTTCTTTTATTAAAAATAAATACAATTATGACATTTAATTAGTAAATTATTGTGACTTTGAACACCATAAAATTGGACAATAAACTAATTATTATTTGAAATGATCATTTTAGACTTAGTTTGTCCCTTTCCCATTTTCACCACAACCAGAATTATTGTATTCTTTAAATATTTGTCTGAAAATGATCATTAAAGTGTTTTAGCATGACCAATGAGTGTTTCAAATCAGAGAAAGTTATCCAAAATAAAAAACATCATTACAGCTGTGGTGGAAATTACATTTGCTGGTTCAGAAAAAATAGTTTTTATGTGATGCATGTACAATATATCTACTTTTGAACATGGATGATAGACTAACTAAAGTTCCCTCAAAAAGGAAAATTCTTTTATCATTTAGTCACCTTTGAGTAGTTCCAAACCTGTATGAATTTCTTTGTTCTGCCGAACACAAAGGAAGATATTTTGAAGAGAGTTTGTTACCAGGCTGTTTTGGGTCACCATTAAATTACTATTGAATTACAAACTTTCTTCAAAATATCTTTCCTTGTGTTTAGCATAACAAAGAAATTCAAACAGGTATGGAAGGGTGAGGAAATGAGGAACTATCCCTTAAAGCTTAATAGGATTACAGTTAAACCACTGATATCACATGAACTATTGTCCTTACTATCCTTTTTGGGCCTATGCAAGGTCAGAGATCTCTTGGATTTAACAAATCCAACAAACAAAGGTCTTATGGGTTCGGAACGACATGAATTTTCATTTTTGGGTGAACTAACCCTTCAAATATGGTTTGAAATATGAAAAGTCAGTTTATTTTAAAGTTGAGAAAAATACAAAATATAATGCCAAATAATCACCAAATGAAATGCAAAGTTAAAGGTCATTTAAACAAATATGTATTCCTGAAGATGTGCACTAACAAAAAAGTGACTGTGCAATCACACATTATAGTCCTTGCTGAACTATCTTTAATGTTATTTATAAGTCCACAGAGCTAAAAGTGTTGTTTTGCTTATTTAAATGATATAGAGCTATAGAGGTAGGTTCAGATTTCCCTGAAGAAACGTGTCCCTCATTTTCTCAGTGTTACTCATTCTATCCCAGGTTCTTCAAAGACTCATTAAGTCCAGAGGGAAATCTCAAAGCAAACATCTCAACGTGCAAATGATGGCTGGAGATAAACTAGCACAGTGCCCACCAGTGAGTCCCATTACTGCACACATTCCTGTCAATATACATGCGATATTTTGCATTAATGCTGTTTGTCTTCACTGCGTTTATCATGCATTAGGAAATGTTTGATGTAATACTGGATGAGAATCAGTTAGAGGATGCCTGTGAACACCTGGCTGAATATTTAGATATATACTGGCGTGCCACTCACCTGCCAGGCTCCGCACCCCTGAACCCTCTAGTGGAGCAAAATGTAGTTACACCACCCTCAGCCAACTCTAGCCAACAGGTGTGTTAAAATGTTAACTGCATGAACCTCACTTGTTGTGATGAAGCGTAAATAATGTTAAACGCTCTGTCATCCTCTTCCTCTAGTTCTCAGAGACACAGGAGCTAATTGAATGAGCACTACCACAAATAGGGTAAGTGTTGGATTGATTTTCATCTGCCAGTCAAAATTATTATTGGGAATGTGTATTTTTCTAAGAAACAACAATCAGGTTAACAAATCAAATAAATACTAATTTAATTTAGCCATTTGTTTTAGTAATTTTGTTGTTTTGTTAATAGCGTTAATAGCTATTAAGCTTAGTTTATTTTTTATCAATGTGAATTCAATACATTTATATTTTTATTTTACTTTTAGTAATTTTAGTACTTCAGCACATTTCAAAACAAGACAACATCCCTAAATTTTATTTTATGTTTTCATCTAATATTTCTTTTCTTATTATTCAATTTTATCTTTATTTTAATTAACAAAAAACATATCTATTTTGTCTTATTTAATGACATCACTGTAACAAAAAAAAATGCATGACACTACAACAAATCCACCAGATGTCAATATGATATTACATATAAAAATATTGAGTGCACCTTAAATAATGACAGAAAGCAGAAACAGAAAGCTTGTGGCCTGGGTGTTTAATCAGAATGATCACTTCCTCCACTGCTCTCTGGTTGCTATAGAGTGACACAGAACATTCCAGAACAACCCCCAGAATATTCCTCAAAGGCCAGCCACTCACTGCCCTAGAATGAGACCGGAGCAGTTGCCCCCCAGATGAGAAAGAGGAGGAACGGAGGAACAGAGAAAGAGATGAGGGCCAGCGGGGAAGTGGACCAATCCCAGCCTCACTGACAGTGACAGCACACTCTCTCCTGCACTAACACATGTGTCGTCCTTTACATCTCAGGACCACTCTGCTGCAGGCCTTCAGCCAAACACACACACACACACACACACACACAGGTATACACACATTCAACTGGTCTGAATGTCCCTGCAGAACCCCACGCTGAGATCAACAGGGGTTTCCCCAGCCCCTTGGTGGTGCCGTCTGTCTGCCAGGTTCTGCCAGCCTGACTCTGGCACTGGCATCAGAGCATCCACACCATGCCTCACAAAGAAGGACACCACATGCAACTAACATCCCTCTCACTCAGCCTTCACCTCCTGCATCGCTTTTGGTTTGCACAATACACTTCATTTCAATCGATCGTCAAATACAGTTCACTCATAATTAATAACCCAAATGGCTTTATGTAGCACAACCCTCAAATAACTAATCCATATATTGAAACCACACTAGGGACTTTTAAACTGATTTTTTTTCCCTTTACTGTTATATCCAGTTCCATTATTCTTGTGTCTTTTTATCGACTGGAAACGTTAGGTTTACGTCAACCAGGGCAAATCAACTAGTACAGTAGTCATCAGTATATACACACTGCACTAATATCACCCTTTCAGATCAATGAAAAGCAGACCACATGAATGTTTGTACATCTTTTGCCTAGATCTCAGTATTGCACTAAACAGCCTAACATATTATTCATTTTGTCCAACAGTTTTTCTCAAAATGAGACCTGTTCTGATTGGACATGCGATAAAACTATGCTAAACGCACAGAATAAAATGCAACTAATGTTTGAATCATGCATAGTTAGAATGATAAGACTCGTTAAGTTTTAAAAAGAGAAAATTGTATGGCATTTTGACGCAAATTCACCTATAACCAAATAAATTAGGTAGATAACAACATGGATTCACTGGATGACCCACTAAGAAAACATCAAAATATATTCAATGATATTTGTAGTGAAGCGAGACGTGGTTTGTGCCCCAATGTTTTATAAGCTATTGATTTTGATTAAGTCAATTATAAAAATAAAAAAGTAGCACATTTTAATATTTGAATTTAAGAGCATTTTTAACTATTTGGTGCAATAAAATATTTTGGCGCTGTGTAGGGTCATATAAAACCAGTTAACAACCTCTGCTCTATAATAATGTTGGAATTACAGCGACATCTAGTGATTTTGTTTGAAACCACAAAAGTGAGACCCTTGCAAACATCTGTCTATAACTACATAATCATAATTAATTAAAAAAAAACAACAGTAGGATGTGTATCAGTATGATGATGTATTGCTTCAGAACCACTGAATATCCTTTTCTGCATTTTATGAATCACAAAACACTGATATAAATTCCTAATATTTTTTATATCCTTACCATCACCTCTTATTTGCATGATAAGTGATGATCTTGCTGACATATCTGCTGCTGTAATTGTTGAGTTTTGCTTGCTGCTGTTCTTCCATGCAATAACGAATCATGTACAAAGATTATCAC
The DNA here is from genome assembly GCA_032359435.1 of Enteromius unitaeniatus. NCBI lineage: Eukaryota > Metazoa > Chordata > Actinopteri > Cypriniformes > Cyprinidae > Enteromius > Enteromius unitaeniatus. Next base: position 10,766,296 of record JAUMHI010000069.1, read on the forward strand.
ACTTAACAGAATGACTTATGTCTTATTTGCAAGACAATCTCTTAACTAAATGATTTATTCTTTGCATACATGCACATGCTGTCTCATTGTACATTCAAGCTAATCATGACTATGCATGACACAATCAGGCATTTCTAGAAATAAACAGCACTGTAAACTCAATAGGGAGATGCAATGGACATAAAAACAATTAAAGCATCACAAACATCTGCTTGAATATATACAGTTTGCACATTAAAATTCATTGCCTTCATCTATATATAAATGCACAAGCAAATTACTTTCTGTTTGTTTAAGGTGTACATGTATATTATTATTTACATATATTGAACACAAATGTTATTTGGGACCATGTTGAATCTTCTGTCGATTTTTAAATCACTGCATATGAAAAGCAACAAGCAAGAGACACAAGCTTCAAAGCACAATGAGCTCTTCCCAATTGAAGATATGCTTGATGTCTTTCCAGGTGATTTGTACATAGTCCAGAACTATGTCTTTGGGTCTCCAAAGTATATTTTCAAGGCTAATTGTTTATTTTATTAGATAATTATGTTGTTCTCTATCACAATATACTGTACTGTATGCAACACTGGAGCAGTGAGGAAGACAATGGCTTGAACTGCAAAACGTCTATCACTGAATAAAGGGAAATCAATTGGTTTACAATGCAATAAATGCACTATGTAAGTGTGTAAAGCCTCTTCCAGTAGTTCATTTATCATATTGTACTAATGTGATAACACTGACATCTAAAAAAGAAATAAAATTTTAAAAAAAGTGTACAGTTGATGCTGAGCAGAACTATTTTGTGCTCTGGGAAAGAAATAAATTATGTAAAAGAAGATTTTTTTAAAAAAAGTATCAACATAGTGATGACGTCGCTTTTCCAAAAAAATACTTCAATCAACTAACCACCCACGTGTAGAATGATTGAGGAATAAAAATACAAATAAATTCCAAAATTGCCACTAGGTGTCAGTGCTGGAGCATTTGTTGCGCAGTGGAAAAGAAAGGTAAAATTATGCAAACTCTTAATTTTTTTGAGGTCCCGTATTGACTCAAAAACACACAAAATATGGGAAAACTGAGAACCAAACTCACACATTTATAAATGTCATAAATATTAAGTTATAAAAGTTCTAAATGTCAAATCTCATTTTCCAACATCTTGCCAAGAGTTTAACAAGTTATAATATTCCTTTTCAATTGTTATTTCAGTCCAACTTTCTTACACATTTATGTGCTTAGCTTTATGTAAACCCATTAATTCATGAAAAATGAACTAATAAGATTATTTATAGTCTTCATTGCTATGTGTTTTATATACATATCCATACGTGGACCATGCATATATTGCAATATATTGACAATATCAGCACTACTTTCCCATAAATGGAAATTATTATTTAATATATCAAAGTATATTTGTTTAGTATATTTCCATTTATTTTTGTTTTGTAAGGCTGCTGCATTATGAAAGCCTTGCATACTGTATGAATGTGCTAGATTTGCAGTTCCAAACTATGTCAGGCTTGTTTGTAATTGTGTTTGCAAGCACCGTGAAGCAGATACACCATACCTCCACACTTTTCCAGCACTACAGAGTGGGTCACCCTGGCACAGGAACTCATTAACACATGCTAATTAGCTGCCTGCTGGGCCTCTGTCTGCTGTAAGTGGGCGGTTGTGGGTCAGAGGGTGTTGTTGGAGTCTTTCTCTTTCTCTCTCCGTTGGTGTTCTAGTAGCAGGAGCTGATTACTGGTGTGGCCTGATATGCTCTCAGTATTACGTATTCCCTGTCATCAGAGCATAACATGGCAGGTAGCAAGGCTCGAAGAGAGGCTAATGAGAGAGCAGGAGAAACACAGACAGAGGTAGTCCTAGATCGGCTGACCAGAACGTAAAGTTTCAACAAAGATGAGCAATTCCAATGATCCTCTTGACCTCGCACTATTCATCAGAGCCACACATAACCTAGAACAAATGGGATTTGCCATTTCCATATGCTGCGTCTCTTCATTTCACTATGCTCCATTTCCCTCCTGAGAGGCTGACACTGAAAATGCTTTCATTTTTATCTGCAAATGACACAGCCATCTGTCACACAAGAGGGTTTATCTTTATCTCTGGCGCTGTCAACAAACGCTAAACGTCCATCTACAGAAGTTACATGCATGAAATAACACAAATATACATAACATTTTTATGGCACAGCTAAAACGAATGTCTTTCTTCATTACTTTAACAGGTACAGCAGATACGGCAAGAGACTGTGGATAAGACAATAAAGGACAGTTGTTTATGCAGTTACAGACCCAATCAAAATATTTGCAGTCTTCTTAGAAGGAAATTAGGGGATTCACAGATCATTAAAGGTTAGAGTCGTTAGGAGGAGGGACAAGCATGTGTGAACAGTCCTATTGTCCTCGTGTCTGTGGCAAATGATGCTGAAAGAAAACTGTTTAATTGATCACTTTGGAGACACACACACAAACATAACAGAATATGCAGGAAACCTTGAAAAACTGATATAGAGCCTAATTTAGTTTTCCTGTGATAGACTTAAGAATGCGTGACTATACATATAAATGAGAAGTAATGGGACCATGAGCATAATAAAGTACAAGCTATTCTGACCTTGTAATTTAATTTACTGTTGCAGTCTATACAAAGCCTCTTGTTGAATTAAAAATGTGTGTTAACATGTCTTTTCATTTGGTTTGTACATATAGTATTATATTACATACAGTTAAAATCTAAAGTTTACATTGAAAAAATTTACCTTGAAAATAAAATGTCAATTATTTTACCAAAATAAGAGGGGTCATACAAAATGCATGTTATTGTTTATGGCTTGAATAAGATATTTCACACAAATATGTTAATACTGTATATAGTCCACAAGAGAAATGAAAATAATGTAATATGAATAAATAAAAATGACTACTTTCAAAAGTTTACATTGATTCTAAATACTGCGTTGTTACTTTTTTATTTTGTTTGTTTTTGCTTCATTTGTTCACGAGTACCCTTTTTGTCCTGAACAGTTAAACTGCCTGCTGGGGTTTTTCAGAAAACCCCTCAGGTCCAACATATTCTTTGGTTTTCCAGCATTTTTTGTGTATCTGAACCCTTTTTAAAAATGACTTTTGAGATCCATCTTTTCTCAGAGAGGCCAAGTGAGGGACTCATATACAACTACAACAGAAGGTTCAAATGCTCTCTAATGCTCCAAAAGGAAAAACAATACTGGGGTGTGAAAACATTTTGAATTTGAAGATCAGGAATTAACTCTGGAGCAGAATGTAGATGTGTACATTTTTCAAATTTTGTCTAAATGCGATGTTTTTCATTTAGTGTTGCCCTTCAAAAGCTACTGAAAATATTTACATGTTTCCCAGAAGACAAAATAAGTTAACATTTCCCTGTTTTCACCCCAGCACCTAATGCATGGCTTTCCCTTCTGGAGCATCAACTATCACTAAACAAATAAACATAAAAAATGCAGCATAGTATTATATGTAAACTTTGGACTTTTGAGTCTTTTTTTTTATAAAATCATGTTTTTTTGTTTTTTTTTTAATTGTGCTAAATAAACAATAACATGTATTTTGTATGATCCCTAGTAAAGTAATTAACATCTTCTACAAATTTGTGTCACAAAAACGTGCACGCACATACCAAATAATATGGATACCGTAAGTAGTCACACCCCATTAAATTTCCACTCTTTGTCATATTGCAGCCATTTGCTAAAATTATTTATGTTTATTTTTTTCTCATTAATGTACACACAGCACCCCATATTGACAGAAAAACACAGAATTTTAGACATTTTGGCAGATTTATTAAAAAAGAAAAACTGAAATATCACATGGTCCTAAGTATTCAGACCCAGTATTTAGTAGAAGCAACCTTTTGATCTAATACTGCCATGAGTCTTTTTGGGAAAGATGCAACAAGTTTTTCACACCTGGATTTGGGGATCCTCTGCCATAACTCCGTCAGGTTGGATGGTAAATGTTGGTGGACAGCCATTTTAGGTCTCTCCAGAGATGCTCAATTGGGTTTAAGCCAGGACCAGCTGTTGTGAAGCCACTCCTTCGTTATTTTAGCTGTGTGCTTAGGCTCATTGTCTTATTGAAAGGCAAACGTTCGGCCCAGTCTGAGGTCCTGAGCACTCTGGAGAAGGTTTTTTCCAGGATATCCCTGTGCTTGGCCGTATTCATCTTTCGCTCGATTGCAACCAGTCGGCCTGTCCCTGCAGCTGAAAAACACCCCCACAGCATGATGCTGCCACCACCATGCTTCACTGTTGGGACTGTATTGAACAGGTGAT
>JAUMHI010000069.1:10770737-10804249 GCA_032359435.1 Enteromius unitaeniatus
GTTAATACAATTGAAACACTTTAGTATAAGAACCAGTTATCACTTTTAACTAGTTGCTTATTAGCTTGTATATTGACTGTTAATTCTGCATGAGCATATTCTACATCCCTGACTACCACATACAGTAACTAAAATCATTAAAACAATGCTGAAACACAAAAGTTTTAGTTAAAAGTAAATATGTGTTCCTCGTACTAAAGTGCAACCAATGCAGATTATTTCAAGATCAGATATATTAAGATCAGTTTCACAGTTTGCATTGTAATATTTTTATGTTTTAGATGCTAAAAGAGTGAGTGCTTTAAAAGTCCTGCCCACTCTGCTTCCCCCATCAATATACAAGAAAGGTAGAGAATCTTCAGCCCCTCAGAATAAGAAGTCATTCACTTGATTTACAACCTGTAAGTTTTGTTTTACTTTTTCTACTCTAAGGGTGGATATATATATATATATATATATATATAATACCAGATTTTTAATGTTTATTAAAGACGTCTCTTCTGCTCATTAACCCTTCATCTATTTGATAGAAAGAGCATCAAAAACTGTGAAATTTTGAGTAAAAATAATAATATTTTATTATTTACAATACAATAACTGTGTTCTATTTGAGTGTAATTTAAAATGTATATTATTCATGTGATGTCAAAGCTAAATTTTTACCATCATTACTCCAGTCACACGGTCCCCTTTATAGCTCTATATACACATGATCCTATACATTAGGTTGAAAACAGCTGAGTAGAATATTTTCAGCTTTCATTGACAAACAGAAAGTTCAGAGGTACAGCTTGGAACACAGGAATACATTACATTTGAAAATATATTAAAATAAAAAGGAGTTATTTTAAATCTAATAAATATTTCACAATAGTATTTACATCCCTTTATAAAATCTGCAAAATTGTAATTATTTTACCAATATAGGAAGGATCATACAAAATGTGTGTAAATGTTTATTTACTACAGATCTGAATAAGATGGATTACATATAATCCACAAGAGAAAATAAATGAATTTATAAAAATGACCCCAATCAAAAGTTTAAACCACTTTGATTCTTATTACTGTGTTGTTACCTGAATTATCCTGTTTTTCCAGCTTGCTTATGTATTTGAATCCTATCATTATACGAAAAACACAGTTGTGGATCATTCAGGGTCACAGTATTAAGAATCAACGGGGTGTAAATATTTGAACAGAGTTCAAGTCAGTACTAAAAAAAAACAACAACATGCATTTTGTAGAATGATGTACAAAATCTGTTGTTTTAATTGTGCCTGTAAGAGAAGATGAAATGTCTGACAGAACAATTCAAAAAAATTAATTTGAAAACACATTAAATTGATATTTACAGTTGCATTTTTGGTGTTGTCTAATTGTATTACAGAAAAATTATATAATATAATATTAATATAGTAATAAAATATTATTTTGTTATTGTTATTATTATGTATTTATTAATTGCTCATGTTTGTAAATATAAATGTAGCAAGGCAATAAGACAATAAATAACCCAAGTTTTAGGTAATATTTAACTCAGCAACACAGTTAACCTGACCCACTGGTTGGGTTAAAATAACCAAGCGTGTGTTTTGTTTCATAGCTACCCAGCAGCTGGGTTAAGTTTTTTTTTTTTACCCAGCGTTTTTAGAGTGTGTATACATAGTAGAGTTTCTTCATCAAGATAATTAATTATTGCCGTACTTTGACATTCAACACTGTTTTGTCTTACATAATTATCTGCAAAAGATGTGACCATGAACAACAGAAGTTAAACAGCGATATGAACCCAACTGCCACCTTCTGCCACCTCCTTCCCGTGTCTCCTACAGCAGATTGTGTTGTGACACATAGGGCTGTTGATTATTCAGTTCCACCTGCTTTCCTGTGCTTTGTGCCCTGCTGTTACAGCAGGGGAATTCTCCTCTCATACATACTTCATGCCATCTCCACCCCTGCTGAGGATACTACGAGCCTCATCCTTGATAGCACTGCTTCAGTACATTGAATAACACATATGACAAGATTTGATAATGAATCAAAATAAAGTCAAAATAATTCCAGCACTCAATTTTATCCTTAAAGTGGGTTAAGGGATAAAGGCATGTTTGGTACAAAACATAGGCCTAGCCCATACTTGATCAATCTTAATGTACTGCTCAATTAATGCTCTGCTCTAAAAACATGCAATGATGTGAAGACCATCTAATTCCAATTTGGGGAATAAATTAATTTGCAAGTAGGGGAAGTGTTTACATAATGTCTGTTCCCCTCAGTCTCAGTCTCTGAGGTGTTTAACATATAAATATAACCTTGAAAGTGTTCCTGTGTGTCTGTTGTCTATCAGACCACTTTAGCCTTCTGAGACTCCCCGAGGGCTGAGATTTTGAACTGCCCCATCAGGCCAATAAACTTTTGGCCTCCCACCCACCATTAATCAATGTACCATGTGTCCAAAACAAATAGAGACAGGGATCAAAGAGTAATTTGTCCAATAATCCAGTCTGTTAGTATTGTAAACAAACCTTTTCATGGTTTTAGTCAAGGGAATTTTTATGACGAGTCATGCGAGACTTTACTGTAAAATGACTTTAAAACCGAAAATGAAGCAAACATGCATGTCAAAATGGATACATTTAATCACAACTCTGAGGATTAGGGCAGAATAGTTTAAGAATTTGCCATTGAAAATGTATGGGATGCATCATCTGGGGAAATTTATGAATTAAAAAGACTTTGGGAATGAAAGTTAAACACAAGCCTTTCCTCTAAAGAAAGCAGGCAATTCACAGATCATTTAAGGTGAAAGTAAAGTCATTAGGCGGAGGGACAAGGATGTGTGAACAGTCCTATTGACCTCATGTCTGTGGTTATTGGAGTGAAAACAATCTAATTAATTACTCTGGAGACAAGGAGGATGCCAGAATATGCAGGAAAAGCTGGCATGATTAAATAAGTTCGTATGTGAAAGACATTCATTGTACTACTATATCCACTGTTATTCTCACAGGCTATGTGATTTATAAAAGCCTATGCATTCATTTACAGGCTACTACTAGCCTATATATAGTGTTTTGTAATCACATTACAGCACTAGTGTGGAAATTTTGGACAACGCGTGTATAAAATTATCATTTTAGGGGATTTTTTTATTCGGTAAGGAAGAGACAAAAGTTTCCCAAAAGGCGAAAGTCGTCGGGGAAATAATGCGTTTCCGGACGGAGAGGAGGCAAGAAGAATGCGAGACGTCATGAGCGTCGCGCAAGTTGATTGGCTGTTGTGCGGCATATATAAACCCCCAGTCCACCGTTCAGTCACTTCGGCTGCGGGCAATTCAGAGTGGCTTTTACAGAAACTGTTGTGCACTCGTACATCCTCGTGTCGGTCTGTTTTAGGTGGGTTTTTTTTTTTGCTTTATTTTGTTCGGTTATAGGATATCGCAAAATCATGAAAGAGAGAAGAAACGCACAGCCACTGGTGGTCAGATGTAAACTGGTGCTAGTTGGGGATGTTCAATGCGGGAAAACTGCGATGTTACAGGTTTTGGCAAAGGATTGTTATCCAGAGGTCAGTAGCCTACAACATTTCTGAAAGACGCACATTTATTAAACGAATTCTAAAATTATTTCATTAGACCCAATGGTTTTGCCGAATAACAAACTGTTGTTTGTCTCAGAAATGTTAGTTTTTACGTAAGCATTTAAAGTGTTTGTTTTTTTTTACCCCAAGCATCACATACATGCAGCATGCGTTCATCCGCGTTAATATGTAGCATCTCCTCCACAGACGTATGTTCCCACAGTATTTGAGAACTACACAGCCTGTCTGGAGCTCGATGACCAGCGTGTTGAATTGAGTTTATGGGACACATCAGGTAAGACTAAACGTATTATTCGGGTACTAAATACTAAAATGGATCAAAATGGACAGTAACATTTGTGCACATTATGCAACTTGGATGGTAATGTAATGAAGCAGTATCGACATGTAGAGAAGACGTAGTAACAGCTCTGCTATTAAAACATTCCATTAAAATATATTATGATTATTTATATAGATATTATTCATGCACTTTCGAGCACACTTATAGTCTGTTTGATATTGTCTGGAGAATACACTATAAAATTTGGAAACCACAGTGATTGACTGATTATCAGATTAAAAATATACCAATGTCTTACAAAAATATACCACTGTCTTACCAATTAATCATCAGTTACTCTCTTTATTGTTGTTACAAATTGTGTCGGTTCTATATTCTCTTCATGGCAACAGTCAGGCTTGTTTTGAACTGTGTTGGGCCAATCCAGTCATACCGATTACTAAACTACCTGATTAGAATATTGAATTTAAAAGCAAATATAATTATTTATGCAAACGCTGAAGCAGTGCAGGAAGATGTAAATGCTGAATAATTGCAACAGATGTTTGCAATGGAGCAGCACATTTCTGCAAGTTTTTGTTTTTTTAATTCAGTGTCACCAATTTAAAACTGTGACCACTGGACCAAATTCAATGTGATCAGAACTTTTTCTGTTTCAAAAGTAATAAGTACAGATGATTGTATTGTTATTATTTACCGCTCCGCTAACTTGAATATTGTAAAACTTTCTTCATCAAAGGTGCGGATTGAATACCTTGTTAACATGATTTTTAGCCAGTCAGATTAGAGCGTTTTCTGTGCAATATGCATCAGACATGAGACTAGACGTCTGTCTGTCTATCAGCTGCCATACATAGACAGCAGACTAACGAGGGAGTATGTGGTCACTAAAGCAATTCTCATCTGCCCACGGCTTCCTATTGTAGCCTATTGACCTGATTACAACGTGCTATTTGTCTGCTCCACACTGCTCATTTCTGAATCCCTAGTAAATGATAGACATGATAATCTCATGTGTCTTTGGATGTTTGCTAAACGCAAGCCAACAGAAGCATCATAATTAGCACCCAGAAACGTCTGGCCGTCCACCGACTGTGAAGAGTGGGTGATTGGACTAGGTTTCTGTGTTTGAGTGAGAAAGCAAGCAAGGATTGTGATTTCATGTACAGATTGTTGAATGAAATGCGTTCTGTTAATATGCCTCAGTCCTTTGCTCATGCTTTTATATCTGATTTAGTCTGCTTGGAGACAAGCCAGCTGAAACGCAGAGTACGGTTTAAGGGGATGAGTCCCAGCTTGTGTGAGGATGAGAGGGCAAACCAGAGTTTTATTCCTTTTTAGCTGTTAATCATGGCTGAGGTTGTAGATTTTGAACTTCATTTCCAGCAAGTCAAGCTGATATTCCAGGTCAGTACTCTTAAATATAAAATGAATTTGCTGTATCCACGGTATGATAAATGGGTTTAGTGATAGTGACAGATTGAAAATTTGGCAAAGAAAAGTTAAAGCAATATTTAAAAATTCTTTACAACATTGCTGATATTCTTACATCAAGTGGAAAATATAATGCAGCATTAAGCAAATGCACAATTATTTCTATACTATTTTTGTGTTTTAATACATTTCAAAAATATATATTTTTTGTAAGTTATGACTACTTTTTATAGATATAAAGTCTCTTATGCTCCCCAAGGCTGCATTTATTTGATCAAACATACAAGGAAAAACTGTACTATAGTCAATTATTTCTAACAATATAAAACAATTTTCTTTTTTAATAGTTAAAAATGTCAATCTTCAGCGTCACACGATCCTTCAAAAATAATTCTAATATGCAGATCTTGTGCTGAAGAAACTCTTTATTTTCAATGTTGAAAATGTTGACTTTCGTGTACTCTTTTAAATGTATAATTTCCATATATAAATATCTGTTAAATATATAAAGACCAGCATTTATTTGAAAGAGGAATCTGCTGTAACGTCATAAATCTACTTACTGTTGATGTTGAGCAATTTATTTTAACCTTGTAGAAAAGTATTTCTGTCAAAAAGATTCCTGGCCCCAAACTTTTCAATATGTGTATATTCATACAGAAGTGCTACATTTTGTTCCATTACATTTAGTGTACAGTAAAAATTACATTTCTGCTTTAGTTTTGTTCATAAAATCAAAATGGTGCCAAAGCCATAACCTACAGTAATTAGTTCATTGGCCTTTCTCGGTCACTTTGAATTAAATTACTACTGAAGTAAATTTAGTTTGAACTCAAATAGAAATGGCATGTAAATGAATGAAAATAATGATGTCGTAATTTTACAGCGACGCAGTTTTGAAATGCATTCTGGAATATCCCTGTGTGCTGTTTATATCAGCTTTGTGATGCTGCTCAGTGTGAATGAGTCTTTACCTCATTGATTGAGCTGACCTCATCATTGGGTTTCAAACGGCATGCTTTGAGGCCCAGAAAGGATTTACAGGTGAAAATCAATCGTCACACTTAATCACGACAATTGGACACACTGCAGGCTCTTAGAAGATGGCTATCTGTATTTCTAATATGGAGGCTGTATTTGTAATTTGCATTGAGGTATTAGCAATGGATTAGGTGGCACTGATGGATGTATATTTCTGTGAATATGAATTCTGCTGCTTTGTTATGGGATGACCACACAAGATCATGTGCGGAAAAAAATAGTGCTCCATTAGCACAATAAAACAGCCAGTAGATTAATGGGTTCTCCAGTGGCCATTGGCAATTGATGACAGGCACCAATAAGGAAACACCACCGTAGCTCTGAGATGGTATTCCCTGAGGGGTCATGGCCAGCCCCTCGCAGTGAGAAAGAGAGGGTGGGGGTGCTTTGTTGGGCCCCCATCATGTTCTATGATGGAATTTCTGGGATCTTAAAGAAAGGGGTGTGGGGGATATGGAGAACGCTCTAGGTTTTGTTCTCATCATCTACTGGGAAGACGGACAGGGGCTTTCATTTGCTTCTGGCTCCTTTGTGAACGTTGACCTCTCTCAGCCCCCTGGTCACATTTACATGAGTCGAGAGTGCTGATTAATTCCCACAGATTCCACTGCGCTGAAGTTTACTCTTAGTCAGCGTTTTTACTCTGTGCCACATTTAAAAGGTCAACTACTATGCAGTATTTATGTACTATTATAATATTTATTAATATTTTAGTAATTAGCTTTTATATTTCCATTTTATTTTTTTAAGACGTTTTAGAAATTGTGATTTTGTATTTTTAATATTTATATTTTTCTTTTTTTGATTTATTTAAAGCTTTTTCAATGAACAAATATAATAGTTTTAAAAACATTTAGTTAATAACACTGTTCATTTGATTAAATCTTAAAGTAGTTCATAGAGATTTATGTAAATCTACCCACCTAGCATGTACAAAAACTTTTGAATGTGTTTGTAAATTATTTTTAAAACATTAAGCAATACATAATTTTTTTCATTAAATTAATAAAAAAAAAACATTTTAAAGCAATTTTGTTGTGCATATGTTTACATGTAATCAGTAACTATTTCAACCAAACAAAATAAAGGCTTTATTCTGAGTCAAACCAGAACTAATTTGCAGAATAGCTCATTATGTGCATTCATCAAAATCATTCATTAAGTGAGTAATTCATTAAAATAAGCATTTGTTCTTTAATTATACAAATACAATATATCTTTACTTTAAGTTTAGCAAGCTACAACACAGTAAAGGATGTACTGACATTATTTTGCATCGTATTCAATGGAGACTGCAAGCTCATTTCGAGTGAAATGATTTATTTTGATCTGTCTCTGTAGATTGAGGGTAGAGAAGCAGGAAACAGTGGCATGTTATTTTCAATATATTCACACTTGAATGATATTTTCGTTCCCTAGTAAATGGCAGATATGGCACTGAGCAATAATAATTGACAGGATCTGTTATCGCTGTATCATTGAGACTGTCAGAGATGACTTAGTCATGAAAGTACAGAAATGAATCATTCCCAAATTAAAAAGACCACCTTTTAAGTGACATTTCCACAAAACATTCATGTGCGCACCAAAATAAATTTTTTACAATTGTATTATGTTTCAGAATACGTCTGATGCGACTTGCCAGTACATTCATAGTTTAAAGTCATTAGTAACACAGCTAAATTAGTTTTTCATAGAGTGAAAGGGTTCAGCAGATGGAATGCGGTGCGGCGCACAAAAGCAGCCCACTCCACCTCCATCTGTTCTCTTCACTAGACTCTTCCTGCGCCCAAGGAAAAGGCCGTCTCATATCAATCACATACACACGTTGGCCCACTTTTCAGCTAAGCTAGTTTTGCTCCAGGCATGCGTCACAACAAAAAGCATTTATTCTGATTGTTACAACTCTGCTCTGCTCCTTTTTTTTTCCACCCTTTTTTGCACGCTTCACAAGCCTCCGTCTGTTAATACGCAGACAGCATAACATCCTCTTCTTGTTCAGCCGGGGGAACATGTGGCCCAGGGTTGAGAGCTGAGCAGCGGTTTGTTCAATAGAGCAAGTTCTGTGATCCAAGACTGCGGGAGGTACAGGATCCAAGTTAGATAATGCTCACTGCCAAAAGTGTTGAGTGAGTTTTGGTAAGCTCAACGTGTGGAGGTTTTTGTCTCTGACTGCTGGGATGTGTCATTTTGTCTAGTTTAATTGAAATTGCTCCTCAGTCTCTATGTGTTCATCTGCATCGATTTCTGCATTAGAATCAGCAACAAATGAATGTAGCCTCACTCACTCCCGTGATGTCTTGGTAGGAGAGAGAAAATAGGCAGAGATCTGTGCTTCACAGTGAAGATAGTCTGCAGTTGTCATTTCAGCTAGTGATCTCCATAATAAAAATAAAACCAAATTGGCTTTATACATTTAAATTCATGTTGATGTTTGGTTTATTAAAAACATGACTCTTATGAGCATTTAAATCTGTTGAAAGTTGTCAATTTGTGTATTGAATTATTCACTGAATGAGATTAAATTGCAGTCAACATGAAATGAATCAGTGAAGGATTTATCAGACTGATTCAAACTGATGTGATTCTTTGAGTTTTTGTGAGTGATTAGTTAGAAAAATTGTTCAAGCATCTTGTTGTCAGATTTAATTAAAATCAATGTGAACATAAATTGTACGTATTGGCTAATGATTGTTAAAGTTTAGGTATTGTAAATAACTTATTTTTTAGAATTTAATGATTATGAAAAAGTAATAATTAGAAAAAGAAACGTAATATTATTGGTAAATGAGAATTTATTGATGCATGAATTTAAAACACATGCATATTTAATGTTTTTAAAAAAGAATAGTACATAACCAATGTGTTGGCCCAACCTGCATTTGATTCACTAAAGTGATTCAGCACATGCGAGTCGTTTGTTTGGGACTTGTTTAGATTTTGCTGGTTGCACTGTATGTGTTAGATTCACAAAAAAATAATCTGCTCATAAGAATCGGTTTGTTTGGGAATCGATTAGACTGTTTAGTTCAGTTGTTTAAGAATTAACTGGTCATATTGTGGTCATGATTGATACATTTGCTAATACTACAAAAAAATTGTTCATAAGCATGATTTAATTGGGAATGTAAAGGTTTCTTTTTTTAATCAATAGTTAATCAATATTACTTACTTGAGGCTTCTACAGTGCATGACCTAACAGTATCAATAACTTAAGCCAAGGTCTGAAGACCATTACATGTGAGGTTCAGGAAGGGACTGAGTCTAAATTAATCCAGAAAATACAATGGTGAGTCACATATAAGGCTGTTTACACCACCCTAGTATCTTCGTTGTACCAAGTGGGTGGGCACTGCTCTGTATCAAATGATTGATAGGCAGTTAAGGGATGCCTTAACTTTACAGCGCTCTGCAGATGGTTGACTCCAAGGCTGTTGCTGTGGAAACAGGGTGACTGGAGGTATTGCATGGTCGGTGGTGGTGGTGGGGGGGGTTCAGGAGGGGTGGGTGGCTTACTTAAAGATTCTGAGCAAGAGCGAGGGGAAGTGCCTACCCCAGCCCCATCGCTCCAGTTGCATAATCTACTTGAAAAAAAGAAACGGAGGGAGAGAGCGAGACATAGATCAATGAGGATTTAGAGCTCAGTTGTCATTTTCTTCTCCTTTAAAATGGCAATATGGCAAGCAGTGAGAGGGAGAGGGCTTTAACAGGATGTATGCTGAGCCGGCTGGAAATGAAGTGATGACCAGGGGAGCTGTGCCTCCGGCCTTTGTCTGATTCTGCTGCAGATTTATCCAGCACATTCACACTCATCAGATCTGCTTTTCTTCAATTCTAGCTTAAAGACTCATGCACAAGTACCCAGTTAAAGCAGTGATCTTTAAAATATGAATATATCCATTTAAACTAGCTTTTTATTAGTGCTGTCAAATGATTAATCATCGGTTTTTTACATAGTGTATATTTATGTATATATAAATACACACACATACATGTTATAATAATATAAACAGTACACACATATATTAATATGTACAGTAAACAAAAACCTTTATTTTGGATCTGATTAACACATATAAAACAAATTTGTTAACTTAAATATTCTACACTATTTTTAAAGTATTTGAAATGGTTCTCAAAACTCGAAAACGTAAACTAAAATGGACTATTTTGTAAATTTTCTTGCTTTACTGTGAGATTTCATCAATGTAAGTTATTGCAAAAAGGCTTGCATTCATAATTCTGTAAAAATAATTTCCACCTCTGAAAGGACATTTTGTTTTCTGCTGACTTAAACAAGGCGACACGGGCACAAACATATCCTCCCAATCAACAGCTTCATTCTGAAATGCGTCACATGAAAGTTAAATGTGCTGTGAATCCAGGTTGTTCTCACATCTGTCTTGGGCATTTTATCATGTTTTCTAAAAGCATATTTCAGAGTAAGAAAGCATTCTTGTCTCATCACTGAATTGTACATTTGTATTCAGTAGCATCTCTCTCGTTTCAGGATCTCCATACTATGATAATGTGAGACCTCTCTGCTACAGTGATTCAGATGCAGTGCTCCTTTGTTTTGACATCAGTCGTCCAGATATCTTTGACAGTGGACTTAAGAAGGTAACTAGATATTCCTATTAATATTCAATCCCACCATTGACCCTGATTCTCAGGAGCTCATTATTATGTTGCGTTTTCCTCACTGTAATTTGTTTTGTTGGGTAACAATAAAGCAAGACTGTTTAATTTAGACTTTATGAATGATTTGTTTTTGTTTTCTTACTGTACTTCATTTTTGGACTGCAATATTTATCAGACTATACTTGCCAGAAGTGCTTGGCACTGAAAAACCAAGATTAGAATAATTGTTATGCAAAACCCTAGTTACATGGAACAATATGTGTTTTGCAAGAATTGATTTATCTTAGAATTGCACATTTCTGTCTTTGCAGTGGAGGGCTGAGATCCTTGACTTTTGCCCTAGTACTCGTATTCTCCTTGTTGGTTGCAAGACAGATCTGCGGACAGACGTCTGCACGCTGATGGAGCTCTCCAATCAGAAACAAACACCCATCACTCATGAGCAGGTACAGCCGCAAGTTGTTTCTTAGCACTGTTGCATTGATCTGACACAATTTCCTCTGTAAAACTGCTTTTTGAACTACACTACCATTCAAACATTTGGGGTAAGTATAATGAAATGTATGCTTTTGTTCAGCAAGGATGGAGTTTAATATTCACCTGAGAAAAATCATTACAGTTTCCACACAGCATTGATAAGAAGAAATGTTTCTTTAGCACCAAATCATCTTATTTTATTTCTGAGGGATTATGTGACACTGTAGTCTGAAGTCATGAATGCTAAAAACTCAGCTTTGCCATCACAGAAATAAATTAGAATTTTAAATGTGGATAACAAAAGCAGTCATAAGCAGCACAGGTATATTTGTAGCAATAGCCAACAATGTATGGGTCAAAATAGATTTTTCCTACCATGAATATAGCTAAATTTTTTTCAGAAGTAGCATGCATTACTTAGGACTTCATGTGGACCATTTAAAATGCAATTTTCTCAATATTTCAATTTGTTTGCAGCCTCAGATTCCAGATTTTTAAATGGTTGTACCCAAATATTGTCCTATCCTAACAAACCAACAATTTAGAAAAATGTACACATATAAATTTATGGAATATTTTATAATCGATTCTTTTTCCCGCATATATGGCATGTTCACTCGCTCGAGACGCACCGAGCTTCATTGCACAGACTTTGCACTGAGACACGTGCACATTGTGTGCGTTTAGATATGTTTTTATTTTATATACCGGTTGGAATGCATTTGTATTAGAGGCATAACCTGTGTGCTGACAGACTTTTGTCACGTGCGCTGTGTGTTTGTTTGTCCTGGAACGGCTGGTTGCGGCTGCGGTTTAATGCTCTTGCATTTTCAAATGCTTTTATACAAAACTGATGTGCACACCGTCCGTTATGTTCTAAAACATCTGATATATCAAAAGAAATCTGTGCATTAGTCTGTTAAAGCAGTCTGTTAAAGCCTCCACTGTATATGATAGAAGTAATAATGCAGAAAAAGAAAAATCCAACTATTAAAAGTCAAAACTGTTTCTGTGAAACTTGTGTATACTCAAACAGCACTTTTTAAAATAATAATAATAGCCTGTTTATATAATGAGTAGCATGTTTATATAATGATAAAAATGTCAATTTTAATTAAAATGTAGCCACATTCAGTAATATTGAATGAGAATGTGATATTCTCTTGGGAGTCACAGACTAAAATGCATGTTTGAACTGCTCCAACTGAATATATTTTCCTCTGACATATCTTACAGTTTTGTGAAAGAAGCATTACTATCTTAGCTTAAGCCAGGACTAGGCCTTAGTTAAATTAAGTCAAGTTTGTGAAACTGGGCCATTGTGTTGATGATAATAATCTTATTGAATTGTGAAACCAAGATTCACACAGATATCTCAAATATAAACAAAAAGCATAGAAAATTCAACGTTGGTTAAGGTTTAAAGTTGTAAAGATGTATTTGCACAGCAGAAGAATTAATTGGGGTTAAAAAAAAGTAGATTTTGGAATCAGATTTTGACTCTCGGAATCGGATCGGATCGTGAGGTGCCTTACGATTCCCACCCCTACTATGTAGAGAACATGAAAAAAAAAGCTTTTGAATTTGTGAATTCACTGAAAAACACTGAATGAGAAACTACAGCAAACTAAGTTTGTGCATCTCCTATCACAGGGCTCTGCCATGGCCAAACAGTTGGGCGCCGAGGCTTATCTGGAGTGTTCAGCATTCACCTCTGAGAAGAGCATCCACAGCGTGTTCCGCACAGCTGCGCTGGCTTGCATCAATAAGCTACAGCTGCTCGCCAAACCCAGCCCGACCCGCCGGCTCTCCAAACGCCTGCTGCACCTGCCCAGCAAGTCCGAGCTCCTCTCCTCCACCTTCAAAAAGGAGAAGGCCAAGAGTTGTTCAGTAATGTGAGTGGAGAACTTCACCCCCCCCCATAACAAAAGCTACACCATTCCCTGCGCTTTGGTCTGGGGAAGGGGGGGTGGGTTTCCGATTGCCACATCATTGACGTGTAGAATCCTTCCCCTGCCCCCAAAGAAACACATTTCAGAACAAGCGGACACCTCGCTGTCCTCCTTGTCCTGAGCTCTTCAACAGTGCATATGTATTTTCAATACTCTATCTTGCTTTTAAACGAGATTCGATCATCAGCCGTCATCTATTCACTCCTTGTTACCAAGAGATTTGCACCAGTTGAAACTCGGAATGATTCAACTTAGTAAATAGGAAACAGATGTTCAAAAAGGTTCCAATGTTCAAAGTAAGCTATTCGATTTATAAGTACAGGATCTCCCCAAAAATACCTACAGTATGCACTGAAATTGTGAAAGTTGTGGAGCTGTGCGCCAGGCCCCGGGTCACGTAGAGGAGAAGGCGGCCTATTTGACATTTTTGAATTGGCTGCAGGGTATTAAGAAATGTGATTTTTAAATGGGAGCCACCTATATCTGAACATTAAGATGGCGGAATAGAAGGAAACGGGCCAAAAATATTTGTAGAAAGACAATTTATGATGCTACCAAAGTCAATTTTCCCTTTTTTGCTCGACTAGAACACTGTCTGATATTTACACGCTTCTATTTTTAGAGGCAATAGCTATCTGAGGGATGGGTGTGACTGCGGTACATATTACAGTGATTATCTGTATCTTAACGTCTCCTGCTGCTTTCTAGTGTAGGCAACCATGAATTTGCAAAGGGATCCCTGCGCTAGTTCTGCCAGGGCTCAATTGGATCAAATTTGGCAAGCTTTCATGATCTCCAGAGATGCCATAGCACTTTGATGAGGGTTTTTGAAACCAAAATGTATGTTTTTTTAATTTGTTTTTTAAGTGACCTGGTTTAAGACGTTTAGGATCAGACCAGCTTGGGTTTAGTTTGTCGTGCATCTTATGTAGCATTTTGTCATCAAGCAACAATCCCCTTTCATTGCCTCCATGCTCATTTGCAGCAGTAGCAGCTGAAATATGTGTGGGTAATATCGTCCAATGTGTTTCTAAACTTGATTATCAATGGAAAAAAAAAATGTTTTCTTGTTCAAAGTGCTAATCTTGAAGTCTGCTTTCCACCACAAAGCAATAATTATGGTTCAAGTGCTTATAATGCAAAGTGTGTACAGTGGCAATAATTAAAACAAAAAAAAGGCTATTATAAAGTCATGCTACTGCTTTGTGGACATACGTATATTTATGTGGATATACATCAGCACTGCTGTAAAAACAGGCCAATATATTGTGACTCTGTTCAGACTTTGTTAAAGTAATTAGATGAGAATATGACCATTGGAGTGCAACACGTTTTTTGTTTTTTCTTCTCTTTTACAACCAAATAGGAATATTAGTGTTCTGTTCATGAGCATTAAGGGAGGTTAATGCATGAGGAGCAGATGGACTGGAAGGATATGCAGACTGGACCTTTTAAATATATGGATCAGCTGACCTGATAAGGGCTTTTATGTCTGAGAATCAGCAAAGTCAAACTGGAAACGGAGGCCGACATTTGGAATAAAACTGAACAGGCTGGTCCTGTTTAACGGAAGATATTTTTCCATTTTTTAATTGTTGTTCAAATAATTGTTTTTGCTTTATTTGTGTATACTTGAAGTCAATATTTTTCTCCTTTTGTTCAATCATCAGTGGCGGAAGGGAAGATGCGAACTGTTTACAAGTTCTTCCACTGTGATCACACACCAAATTCCTTTTTGCATTGTCTAGTGACTGCGTAAATAAAGAAACTGAGGATGAATTTTGGGTGCTAGGGAGTATGAACAGCGTATATATGTGTCGCATGGCTGGTCAGACATTGTAGCTGCCAATTGACTTTAAGTTTTATGTTTTGGGTAATGTGAGCATCCCGGATGGAGATGGCATTCAGTCATTAGGCTGCCATTTGCACAATGTTGGGAACAAACACACTTCAAGCATGTCCTCTAGTTCTTCACTTGTACATATCCTGTTTTGTAATCTTTGTAAGACATTTAAAAGAATGTCACAAGATTAAGTATTTGTTCTTGTTGTGGATTGACAAAGATGTGCTTGATGTAAAATTGCTTAGTCCTATTTATTTGGATTCATTTTTTGAGGTAACTATTTTGTTTTGTGTTTCACACGGTTTTATTTCAAAGTGTTATTTTTAAAATGACTTCTCCCTTTTGTCTTTCCAGTAATAAAGCTTGCCTTTGTGTGGCACACATGACTTGAGTGTATATGAGTATTTTATTTAGAGTATTTTAATTTAAGTAATTTAATTTTAAACCCTATGCTGGGGGGGAAAAAATTAAGTTAACTGGTTGCATGATTTAGGTTTTATTTTGATTTGGGGTTTTTTTCATTTAGTGTACCCAATTTCCAGTTTAATTTTCACCAAAGAGAACTGAAAAGTTGCCAAAAATGGTGTTTCTTTGCTTAAATTCTTTCTTTTTTCAATTTTTATATAGATACAATATACAATTATTTATTTAGATTAATAAAATGTAACTTTTAAGGCTGCTTAATTTATATAAAATATACACTACTGTTAAATTATTTGTTTGTTTTTGGAAGTCTCATTTATACAAGGTGGGCCATTTATATGGATACACCTTAATAAAATGGGAATGGTTGGTGATATTAACTTCCTGTTTGTGGCACATTTGTATAGGTGAGGGGGGAAACTTTTCAAGATGGATGGTGGCCATTTTATTGTGTATATTTTGGTGTATCCATATAAATGGCCCACCCTGTATAATCAAAGATACAGTAGATTTAGTTTTTTTAATTCATGTATTCAGCAAGAAGAGTTTTCAGCAGCTATTACTCTTATTATTAGTCTTATTACTCTTGTTATTAGTCTTCTCACATGATCCTGAAGAAATGATTCTAATGTTGGTGTTAAGCAAGTAGGTAAATTTATCTTACCTTATCTTACTTATTTCTTCAATTTAGCAAATATTGTAGCATTTTTACAGCTGACTCAAATTCATCAATAAAATACAGGCTCTCATTCTGTTAGTGTGCCTTATCGACTGTTTGGATGCCAGGTGGGCTGTCATGTTGGCACGTTCCTCCCTTTCATCAGCCAGTATAAGACATCTCCCGCCTTAACCACATACTTACCAAGATTCTTTGGATATTGAGCTGGGGTGCACATCTGTCTCAAGACACAACATCTGGGAGGGGAGTAGGGCACAAGCTGCTGCCAGTGTCTAAAAGAGGACCACTGCCAGGAGGCCATATGGCTCAGGTGGAGACCCCGACTCATCAGCCAAGAGACTTCCACACCGCCCAGCTTCCAATCTCACCAGGTAACGGCCCTACAAAGACAACCATAATGAAGTTACTCATTGGGCGCATGTAATATCAGCTTTCCATTATGAAAGCAACATCTCCCAAGGCTTATCTAGCATTAGATTAAAGAAGAGATAGTAGGAGCATGATGTTTGTTTATAGCAGGCGTTAAGTCCCTTTACCATCTGTGAAATTGCTTTTTGTGCATTACACTGCGCTACAAAGTCAATAGCATGACTTTAAATTTAAACACACTACAAAATTGTGTAGAAATATTTTTCAGTCACAGGATGCTAGTACAATATTGACCTTGTGGAAAAAAAGGCAGCGGCTATTTGCACTAAGTGTAAACAGTGACAGAGGCTATTTACACTAAGTGTAACTGAAAATAGCATATTTTCTTAAGCATTAGATGCTACATTTACTCTAAGTGCAAATAGTGATGGATGTTATTTACACTATTTTAAAATAGCAGGATTTTCTTCTACTAATTGCAAATAGTGGCAATTACCTACACCTCATTATTGTATTACACTATAAAAAATTCAATAATAACTTAGTAAATTTTGTAACTGGGTGTAAATTTGAATTTTAACTTATTGGGACAATAAAGCCCTCCCTACACCGACCCCAAGTCCGATCCCTTGTCAGCTTTTTCCTTATTTCCTTAATTTTTATATGAAAAAATGCTTTTCTGATATGATTTGAAATTTGAAAAGGCGGTCTTGACAAAATGAGTATGATACATGTTACCACTGAAGCTGAAGACCGTCTTTTGTAATGTTGACTATAGGAGGCAGTGTAAATAGCCTCTGCCAACAAGGTGGGCTATATACACAATATGTCACCAACTGTTAAAAGGTGTGTTTATAGTGTATGAATATTTGTAGTATGAATTTGCACTACATCCACTATATTGTCACGTGATCTACCAGCATCAGTTGCATATCTTCACTGCCATTCATGAATCCTTTCCCCATGGCCTCATGGGATAGTAAAGTGTCCATTGATTGTGCACCCTGATAGTACACGTACATCACAGATACATCTATTTTATGTATACATTTGCATCTGTGAGACATACGTTTAAGTGTTTGCTCATCTGCAATACATCTATAAGACTTTTCCTACTGGATGTCAAGTAGACATTTTTTAGAGGCCTTTAAGGTATTTGTGAAATAGAATGTATGTAACTTTAGACTGTACGTACTTATTAGCTGGTTTAGCCTTAAAAATAAGCTTTTTTCACCTTTTGCAGGGCAATGGTCAGATGTTTACGTAAAAAAATTAAAAGCAGTAGAGCTTACTGTAAACATCTCTGACAGAGCTGCTGGACTGACCCAAAACAGACTTCTTATATCACAATAATCTCATTTCCTAAGTCGAAAGACAAAAATTGTATTTTAAAACAACAGTTTCACTACATCTTGTCTACCCTAAACCTACCCACCTCTGAACAATATAAACACACACAAATGCAGTTACAGGCATTTATTGCACAAACTAATCCTAAACAAGCAATATATAAATACATTACATTACATTACAGTCTTCTGAAGCCATACAAAGTCTTTATATGAAGAACAGAGTAAAACACAAGGTTTTAATCCGTAAAAACGTTCCCGATCCGTTAACACGCTCACGTCTCATTCAGAAAACATACTCCCGTCCTGTAGCATGACGCAATCGGGCACAAGATACACAAGAGCCAATGGCAGTTCACAACCAACGTTGACATAAGGATTCTTGTAGCGGCATTTTATTGAAACCGTGCGACTTCAGCAGCGCACAGGAAGTACACGAAATACGGAGAAAGCGACCGTGTCTATTCCTCTCACAACTCAGTCGTTTTGCATCAGAAGACTTAGAATATTAATATCTTTCAAATAAATTATGATGGTTGTATCTGCCTGCAATATCTTGTGTTTTATTGACAGATGGTAGGTTTCGGAGAAGGGGTTGGGTAACTCAGAAATGTGTAAATAATATAATTTAAATAAAACTGTTTTGACTGTTTACATAAAAAAAAAAAAAACCATATATTACCCTACATATATGAAATAATGGCATTGTTTTTACCCAATATATCTTTTAATTATGACGATAAAAGTAAAAAATTATAGCATCTGCATATTGACGCTAAGGGTTTCCTATTTAAAACAACTGAGGACCCTTCACGTCGAAAAAGTGCCTAAAAATTGGGGTACCTTGAGCTTCAAATACCAACGCAAAAGGGTCTTGACCAAGCGTCAAAATGTGACAAGTTGGAGTGAGAATGTGTTGTTTAAAATGTATTACAATAATTTTCATTTACGACTTCGAAAATCTTCAGTGATGTCAGCTTGGGAGTCTAAAGCACTGCCCTCCTGCTTCAAATGAGCGAGTTTACGGGGTTTCTGACCTCTTGAACACCTGCAGTGCTTTTGATCCACTCAACAGCTCTTATGAAAGCATGCTAGAAGGATGTGGGTTATTGTTAAATGCCATGTTAGACACATGCAGTGAGAGTACAAGGACCTGAGGGTCCGGTCTCACCTCAGCCGCTCTAGTGTCCGCCAGCACCAAACAGGAGCATACACTAACATATACGCATGGAGAGGGAGCTGTATTGCATACGCTGATAGTCATAGCAAATTAGGCCAACATCTGGACAGACACAAGGAAAGGAATTGCTCACTCGGCTATGAACAGCTATGGTTTAGGACCACAGGCATCATGACAGTCTAGGAACCAGACAAAATTGCTGGGTAGGAAACGGATTTGTTTCCATTTTAGCTTTTTTTAAATCATTTGCTTGTTGCAAAGACGTCGCTCTCATGAGTTAAATTTTTAGCTATGTAATGATTATTTTTATTATTATTTTTATTAGTAGACTATGCAGTATGCACTATGCACTATTTCGGTCTCTAAGATATAAAAGTGAGCCACAAAAAGGCTTTGAAAAATCTGACTATTTCTAAATATTTTTTCTAACACTAAAAGTTAACAATAATGATTCAATAATAATAATAATAATAATAATGCTAGTAATGGACATATACTATATAATCCATAAATAAAATTAAAAAATGTTTAAAAATATTTTGGTAACTTGGGTAAAACAATAATTGAGAACATTCAGTTATTCAATATTAGTTATTGACTATTTAGATTTTATTGTCTTGTAGAAATGGTTCAGATCATGGATGACAAAAACTTAAAGAATGTACATTTTTGTAATGTGTATTTTTTTTGTTGGCAATTAAAATACATGTTATAATAGTTATAGATTATATATAGTGATATATAAATATAAAAAAAATAAAAAAAATAAATAAATATATATATATTTTTTTTTATGCACCTCAAGTATTCATGAAAACAGCAAGAAAAAAAAAGATTATTGTTAATTGATTATTGATTTAACAGATAATGTGCAAAATATGACTTTGGTGTATGATTTTAATTGTTGAAAACAACCAGCCAGGTCTGTATCTACCAAAAGCAACTTTTTTGGTTGATGTAGCCTATTGACATGATCTTGTTCTGACAGGTGGGTCTCGTGTAAAAACATCTCAGCATCCCACAATGCATCTTTTCTCAAAGTGTCTCTGAAAGAGCGTGAGCTGCAATCCTAAAAACCAGATCACTGTTTCGGTTAGGGTATCATATCTTTGTCTGAATGTGTGTGAATACACACCTCCTGAGGAGGGAAAGCGAGCATCGCTCTCTGATTACTGATGAGCCGTCTACCTCTGCAGCAGACCCACAGACACTTCTGTCTCGCATACAGTCTCTGCCGCAGTGCAGGGCCCAGCCAGATCATAAGCAGCCATCACTTCTGTCTCTGTCTTACTAGAGTGTCAGGGTCAGCAGGCTCTCTTTTGTGCCATCTCAGGGGTTGAGGGTGACTGATGTTTTTATACTGGGCCAACATATTTTAAGGGTGTATGTAAATATATATGTTTTCACGCAATGATAATGTGACATATTTGATCTGGCACTCCATTTGTGAAGGTCCATAAGCGTCTGTGTGCTCTAGGCAGACTAATGAAGCAGACGTGCAGAGCTGCAAGGATAACGTGCCCTGCATTTACCCCAGTAACAAAAATGATTCGGAACCCCACAGAGCAACTATTACCCTGCAACACTGAAGAATCAAGCAAACATCAGAATTAAATAGACTTTTAAAATGCTAAAAATAACAGACATAATAAAAATTTTAAATAATTATAATATTTTGTGATAAATTTCTCAATAGAAAATTAATCAAACTATTTCTTTCTTATAGTAACTTGGGTAAAACTGAGAAAATGAAATTGTTAATTATTAAATAATATAAAAATAAAAAAATAAATATGAACGTTTCAAATATAAGTGACATAAATATGGAATTTTTTGTAATGGGGAAATCATGATTTCTTGGCCATTCAAATGAATTGGTAAATAAAAATAGTTTTTAATACAGATTTTCAACTGGCATGATTTTAAAGAGTTAATAAGGTCTAGTCCTCTGACTCTGAAATTTTGATAAAAAATTTGTATGGGATATTAACATTTTTTATATTATTTTTCATTTTTTAATTTAATGCAACATTTTTTATTACAAAACAATGTTATGTAAACATGTCTCAAGATATAAAAATAGTGCAGAATATATTTATTTAAATTGTGTTTTGTTTTTTTATTCTAAAACCTTCTGTTCATTTCCATTGGACCCCACTGTAATTCTATAAGCATTCTCTATGAGAGAGAATGCTATTTGCACCCAGCAATACTCTCCTACGATGCTACAGTGACATGGAGAGATGCAGAGGAGATACATAGTTGAATAAAGTCTTTATTTTTATTTTCCTTGCCCACAAAATTATTCTCATTGCTTAAGAAAATTCAGACTGAACCTCAGATTAACTATTCTGACGATGTCTTACTTTTATAGACCTTGACAGTGTTCATTATGTGGTAGTCAATGGGACAGTCACAAGCCTCCAGGTTTTCATCCAAAAAATCTTAAATTGAAGACAAAGATTTTACTGGTTGCAATAACTTGTGGGTAAGTGAACAATGCTGAAATGTTCATTTTGGGGTGGAGTAATGGGGGGCCGTTCACAAAGAACACATTCCACTGTGGTCCTTTTCTATTGTTTTTGCATGTAAATGCACTAGAAGGATGTCTTAGATCACTGAATTTGCACAACTTTCAAAAAAATAAAAACGTTTTTGTTTGTTTTTTTTATCCTAAAACCTTCCGTTCATTTCCTGGTTTCGAATACATTTTAAATTCCAGATATTTGGACCCTACTGTAATTCAAACTGAACACAAACCACCAATATTATTCTGGGTATTTGTAGTAAAATGTTAACAAGTTAGTGTTGCATAAATATTCTAGGCTTTATGCTCTGTTTGTTCATTTTTTCTGCAAATATTCTTTACATAATTACCCTAAACCTCACTAATGGCTCAACGTTATACATGGAATGTTAACAAACATTACAAACAATTCTGTTTACCCAAGCAAAATGTCTTTTCCGTGTGTGTGCTCCTTTAATCATCCTGCAACCAGCTGACAGTAGTCTGATCCTGTAGTCTCCCATGAGCACCCTGTCCACCCACTCGCTCTCTATAGGGCAAACTGCAGACATGATCAATTGTTCAACGTTCCCGAAGCTCTGCCAAGCTTGCTTTCTTCCGTTGTTTTGCAACAGAAGCACTAAAAATCTTCCTTGTGTTTCTAGGACACATCCGAACACATTAAACGGTATGTCCCGTCCCACGATTCAGTCAAGCAAGTCAAGTGTTTCTGCGTTTCCTGTCTGGATGAGTAATCGCAAATTTACTTGGGATTCTTTTCTGTGTGTTTTTATTTGGGCGATTCGTACCGCCGCTCATTTAATTGTCTAATTAAATATCGGTTCTGATTATAACATTATCCGCATGCCTGCTCTCCATAAACCGAAACAGGATATTAAGCAACCTGAAGAAAAGACACACAAACATGCAAAGATATGCACACACTCGCATTGTGCTTTACCTCATGCCATCACTAGGCAACGGTGCACACAAAGGCTGCGGCATTGGCAGCGAGGTCTAATGTGCAAAATGTGACAGTGTTGAATGCGCTGAGCGGGGCAGCCGGACCAAAGCCGTGTATTCAAGCCACAAGTCAGGTTTACTGACATTCTTCTCATTACCTCCTGAAAGAGAAATAACGAAATATAGGCGAGCACTCAAGCGATGACCAACCGTGTCCTGCAAGTAAATCTGCCAAACAACAAGGAGGAGGGGCGGTAAACCACTGCGTACTGAACACGGCCAGGATGATTCATCCCTGTCAAACCCAGACAACTCACCCAAATGCACAAATTCGACTTTTCAGTTCAAGTGCTATGATAGGATTAAATGTATGCTCGGCGTTGGGGTCACCCTGTCTGGGTTTATTTTGTGTTTTGACTATACAATATCCCATGTAAGATGCCTTTCACACAAAATGCAAAAGTTTGCATCATTGTAAAGCGTTTTTTTAGAAGTTACGTTTATTTCAACTTAAAGGGGTACTCCACACAAGAATAAAAATTTAGTCATTATTCACTTGTAAAATCCAAACTTGTAAAAGCTTTGTTCGTTTCTGAAATACAATTTAAGATATTTTGGATGAAAACCAGGAGGTTTGTGACTGTCCTACTAAATGGCAAGTAAATTCCACTGCCAAGGTCTAGAAAGGTATTAAATACATCGTTAGAACAGTCCATCAGTGGTTTAATCTGAATCTCATGAAGTGATGAGAATACTTTTTGTACGCAAAAATAAAAAAGACTTTATTCAACAATTCTCTTTGCAATCACTGGAGTGCCATTTTGAAGAGTATCGCTGCACGCAAATAGTGTACACTGTTCTGCATCAGCCGTGATATGTTTTCTACACTTATTACGCTTTTACAGGTGCATCTATTAATGGTTAATCTATTATATCAGGTAATCTATTAAAAGTCCATTTATTTCAGTAATTCTACTCAGATTGTGAAACTTGTGTATGTTCAATGTTCACATTTAACAAAAACCCACCAATTCACTTTCAAGACAAAGATTTTACTGGTTGCAATGACATGGGGGTAAGTGAACAATGATAAAATGTTCATTTTGGGGTGGAGTAATGGGGGGGCCCCCCCGTTCTTTGTGGTCCACTGTGGTCCTTTTCTATTGTTTTTGCATGTAAATGCACTAGATGGATGTCTTTGATCACTGAATTTGCACATCTTTCAAAAAAAACCCCAAAAAACATGGATGGCTTTTTTTCCCCATTCCACTGCCTTGCATTTAACTTTATCAAATAAAAAAAAAAACACATCTATCTTGTTTTTTCATAAAAAAAAAAAAAAAAACAATTGAAAAGCAGTGCAGTGGAATTTTGTACATTTTGTATGAAGGGCGCCTAACAAGGACTACTCACGCGTGAAACATTGAAATATTTGACTGATTTGAAATAATTTTTAGGTTTTAATTCCTCTGCTAAGAAACTCAAGGCCTTGCATTTTCTTTATTTCATTGCCCTCTTACTTCATCTTACCTCATTCACCTCTTTATTTCATCTTACATTTTTAAAAGCTGAAATGGGTTGTGTAAACCATCCTAAACGCATCCATCTAGTACATCATCATAGAAAAACAATGAAAAAGCAGTGCAGTGGAGTACAAAAACACTTTTGTGCGGACAGTCCCTAACATGGCTTCTCACCGTAGAAATATACGCACACAAAATATATTTGTTAAAAGTAATATTAGTGTTCATTTAGGTTGTTTGGATTTTAATTCTTCCACTAAGATAAAATTAAGTCACAGAATGCGTTTTTGCATTTCGCTGTCATTTCCATCATTTTAGATCACACAACACATATTGCGCAAGTTTGTATTGTTCATATAATTACATATTCTTCACGTTACAATACATTCGTCTTTGAAAAAAGGTGTCTTTAGACCGTTTTCAAATCGTTTTAAACATGAAAAATGTCGGAAATAACTGACCCCCCCCAAAACCATGATCGATATTCCACAGAGCTGCATAATAATAGTTTTTAAAAAACTCAATGTGGCTACAGCTCAGAACGGGATGTGGGTTATAAAGAACTATGAGATTTTATCACCTCAAGGTCCCTATATTACCTCTGTGCCAGTAGATAAAAAGGAGTCCAACTCGGAAAGCAATACACACTGTGGGAAAGTATTATGTTGTGTCAGACCTTCACTTCCACCTTGTCAGCTGATTGCCTGACCCATCCAGTTCAAAGCACAAAAATAGCTCCTGTTATTGTCGGACCGAGGTTGGCTCTCAAAGGCACAGTTCTTATGGAAAAGCTGAGGATCGAGGAACTGGACTGAGTGAGAATTGATGTTAAAGCCAATTGACAGGCCTGCGATTAGGAATCACACTCCCTGAACAAGCACTTGGAGGATGTTTCTCCATGTTCTCACAAGGACTACATAGGAAGTGAAGCACAAAGTGAGCTTGAAGGAGGTTATGTAAGAAACACAGAGTGACTTTATGTTCCACAATGCTGACAGGATCCAAAAACAAGTCATGTTCTTGGTATTTGGGAGTTGATGTAGCTTTCATTGCCTCACTGTTTCACTTTGGTTTGGACTTACGATGTATATTTATGTGTGTATGCATTTGTACAATGGTAATATTTTTAAATCCAATTTTAATAATCATTACACTTTACAAAAAAGTTTATTGAAAAACAAATATAATTAAAGAAAAGCTCATGTTAATTTTTAGCATTTAAATTTGATCATTTATGCTGATAATATAATTTGTGTCGAAAAATTAACACAAAATGCAAGCTTTTTACCCAGACCTGTGTGCTCCATATCAAAGTACACCACAGTAAGTGTGGTTCCAATGTAAATACAGGAAATATTCATCATCTCGACCTGCAGCAAGGTCTGTTTTGGCTTCATCTCTGCGTGAACATCCTCTGGATTTTCATGAACGCTCCACCTTTCTCAAAGATGCATTGATACACACCAAATAACCAAGAGCTGTCTTACTTTGTAGATTTGTTTTTCCCTACAAACAGATATAATCCTTGTCTTCATGCGTTCTCACAGCGGTAAGCCTGTTGTCATGGGAACATGAAGACGTACACAGAGAGAACGTTTCCCCTTCTTCCAATGTCTTTATCCAGCATGATACAGACACTTGGATTGTGCATCCATGCATGGTGTGAATATTAACACTGATGTGAAGAGCTCCTCTCATACATTTTTCATATGCTGAATGGCTAACAATAACAAAGAGATCATACGAAGAAATGCCATAAACCAATGGGATTCAATCTGATCATGAGGCTAAACAATATGTTCAACCCAGAACATCTAGTTTACCTAAACAACACTCGATGACATTTATATGTCCTGGCTGCATAGGTCATGGCATTTGCATTGTCTGCCACTGTAAATCTTTTACGCCTGACCTATTTCTGTTTAAACTATAGTTTGAAACGCACTATAGATTCAGCAGAGAGAGCACACACACAGCAAAATATATTTCCTATGTGAGCAAATGTGAGATAATGCGCCTTTTCAGGTGACTGGTGTTGCCTAAGAGCAACAGTATATCATGGAAACTGCTTCTAGTGATATAGTGAACACCATGGGCCATCTCTCCAATCGTCTGCACGACTCATTAGGCTAAAGGCCCTGCTAATGTTGGCCATGTAATTGGAGTCATAAATAAGACAGCCCCATTCAGACAATCACCAGACAACCAAAAAAAGAATGCCTGCAGGAGATAACAGAGGCCGATGCCAAAAACAGGGAGCATGAAGTGAGGAGAAATCCTCATATGAATCCAAAATACGAACTACTGCATGCTGAGCAATTAATGGAGGAAAGAAAAATTTGCTATAATTCATGCAAAAATGAAATCAGCACAACCAGCAGAATATGCATCCCCTGTTGTCCTCCCACATTAAAATCCACAAACATATTTATTTAGAACCGTTATTGCTTCTAAATGATGTTTTATTTGTGCATACTTCTTTCCTGATTCAGATGAGATGACTTTTTCACTCAAGAAAGCAATATAATAATAAACACGATATGAATTCGTTTATTTTTTGACTCTCATTCTGATGGCACCCATTCACGTAATGTAATACTATGGGAAAATCTTTATGGTTTATGAGTCTGTAAATCAAGAACACTGTCACATGAACAACGACAGCTTGTTTTGGATGTGCAGCTGTCAGTATTTCATGTTTAAAGGTAAATAAGCAATTATTTTTGTAATTTCAACCCTAATTTTAGAAAAGGGGGTCACACTTTATTTTAAGGTGTGCTTGTTAAGAGTTATACATTTAACTACTGAGTAATATTAATGAACTACATGTACTATTTCTTGCATGCGATTATGCAAAATTAATTGTTATAATATATAGCATATATAGCATGTGTATATAGTGTATAATAGTAAGTATATGTCTGCTCAGTTTTTTCAAAAATGACGAAGCCATCATATCTGCCACCAGCAATCATACCGTGCTTGAAGATGTTACAGCTCAAGACGTGGTTATCTCGTGGCTCTGACACAAAGATGTGGACAGAAACATATCTATTTGAGTGGGTGGAATATTATAGATGTTTCTTATGACATTTGCATTGATTTACACATGTGACATTTGCAGCCTATGCCTCTGCAGCAAATAAATTATGGGCAACAATGTTTGTTGTCTGCGCTGAAAATGATATGCTAGGCCAAACTGATGAAGTGAAACACACATTGGAGCCCCCAAAAATGTCATCCCCATATAACCATAAAACTGAAACTAGTCTGCTTTTCTGAAAGTAATAAACAATTTATAGTATTGAAACCCATAAAGGCTGTAATTTGGTATTCCTTTTCTCAGTAACATCACAGCTCCATCATCCTGCAAGTGAACTCTTCCTCTGTGTCCAATTTCCCCTCTGGTGATATTCACTCTGTGGACATTATATAGCTTTCTATAGCTCTAAGAATAGGTTTGAGGGTAATTGCAGATCATTATTTTAATTTCTTATGCTCACAGAGGAATAAAGATCCCTTTTTAAACTCTCTCAAGTGGTAACACTTGCTTTTGCCAATTATTAATATTTTAAACAAGAGGCTTTCAATCTGTCTTCTGGAAATCCAGCCAAAAAGTACATGCCAGAGCTGCTCTCATGCCCTAATGGTGAAGTCAGTGTGTGAATATCTCAGGAATCTAAGGGCTTTCCCTGCAGAATTCATACAGAAGCCATACACGGCTCTGAATTAGAAGGTGCATTTACTTATGTATTACATGCTATGACCCTTAAAAAGTCATGTCATTATGACACAATTGAATCAATCCATAAAACGCCACCAGAATCTGTGCTAGAATATAGATACACAAAAAAAAAACAAGTGCACAAAAACACTCTTTGCATTGTAAAGTAAACTGCCAAAGGTGAAACGCTTACACACTTAGATCATTTGATCAGTGATTAAAGAGTAGAGGAGAAAAAATTAGGATTAGGCCTTTTTAATTGATATGTACAAATATATATATATATATATATATATATATATATGTGATCTAACTGCTCTGTAGAGTTTCTGCAGGTAAATAAGATTTACAACATATTACAACATTAAGGCAATAAGATGCAACATGGAGTTATGAGGTCTTATTTTCCGATAAACTGAACCAAGTTAAATAAGGTTATGTTTAACAAGACCAAATAGTGTCTGCCAGAGTATTTTAGTACGGCGTTTCTCTTCATCAGTGGAAGAATGCACACGTGAGAACCAAACAGATCTATATCACTCATTGTTTTTATTTTAAGAGTAAACCAGTTCTTGGTTTTTCAGCCCTAGGCCTAATGCTAGATAAAAGTGTATCATATTGACGGCTGTGCTACAGAGAGGTGTTCTGGGATTAGAAAATAGAGAGCGACAGATAGACAAAAAGACAATCAGAGAGAGAGAGAAAAGCAGCATGCCAGAGCTGTCAGAGCCCAGATCCTGTCTAATTAAAGAGCACAGTGGGGAGAGACACAAGGTAGCTCTGTTGACAGGACAACTCCAGTAAAATGCATACAAATGTCTGAGACTCATAAAAGCACATAAGTTATCTACCAGATTATGATGTTTCTAATTAGTTTTTAATTTCCAAACACTGTTGATTATTATTATATTTTCAAAATACAATAGGGATGCTAATACTTGCATATTTTACCATATTTGCATTTTGGCTTTATTTCAATGTTTCCCTGCCCTTTGCAACCCCCAACCTTTCATACAGGCAGATGGATAATGACATGAGTGAGATTGCCCAGGGAAATAAATATGACAAATCACAGAACACACAATCCGGCATGTTTTATGCACCATTTCACACACAATATCAAAATATCAAATATAAATCTAATTTGTTTTTTTTTAATTACACACTCTAAAGAAAGATAGAGCACAACGCACTGTATTCATTTGAAGTACTTTTTAACAGTGTTTAATCAGTGTTTTTAATTTTGCACTGCACTTCGAGTTAACATGTCTATAAAATTAATGGATAATGTTCTGGCAGAAAAATGAGCAGTAGGCTACATTTCTTTTCTTTTAAAATAACTGTTCATTTATATTTTTAATTTTAGCATACTTGTTTGTAAAATAAGCTTTAAAAAAAGCCAGAAGATGTGTAGAAGAGCTAGATGTGTATGCAACCTGTCTTACTTATTTTCATTATCTATACATGTGTTTCAGGCAAACAAGTGCTGTCAATCCTGACACAGAGGGACACGGAAGCAGACAAAGAGCGCTCCTGGCATGAGGAGCAACAATTTTATTTTGTGGAGAGGAAAGCCTGGCTGAGCCAGATGGACCGGCCCGTGATATGGAAGAGCAGCAGATGTCCAAAAAAGCCTCGGCATGGCACTCATACCACTGCAAAGCCTCATGGCCCAGCCTGAACATAGGCATCAAACACCTGAACCACTCTAGATCTCTCCCACTAATGACATTCATGAGAATGCATGCTCTTGTTCAGTCTGAGTATGACTGTTGGAGCTTATGAACTATCCCAAGATTAATAAAGGTGTGGAAAAAATATGACACCATTTCTTTAAAGCCATTGCTGACATTAAAATAAAAGCAAACGATGGTTAACATTATATAAATCATGTGGGACAGTAGAGCTGTTTTACCAATATGCAGTAGTAGAAATATGCAGAGGCAAGAGAACTTGGTTACTCATGCCAAGTATTATTTCCATACTCTTATCTAACACGCAGATACAGAGAGGGGTCCGGGCACTATTATAGACTGTAGAGCAGATGGGGATTCACTACATTGCTCAAGGGCTCACTGGCATAATCAGAGGAAATGCCCTGAGTCACATTACAACATGGGTTTTCCAATTTACAGCAAGGTGATTTTATCATGCACCACCCGTCAATGCATTTCTGCCAAAACCCCCCTCAAGTATTCAAAATATTGAAAAGATGATTCAATGTGTTAGCCTTAAGACTGATTTGAGAAATAAAATGGCTTATTATGGAATTGAAAGTATCTTATTTGTTTTCTTTTGACATCAAAAACTCTTTTCAACTGATAAACTATATACTTGCACAAAGTCATGTCTCGTTTTGTAAAAGCAGAGAAATGTCTACATGGACAGGTTGTGCAGTATCTCCTCGTTCCCAGAAACCACGAGCAAAACAATGCAAGGTGAAAGAGAATATGCATTAAATGCATATTTACCAAAGGTTTGACCCTCCAGGTTTTTGGTACAATGAATTAATGACTGCAGAGATTAAAAATAATTATTATGGTGTGGTGTGGCACGTTTACTACGTACTGTTTGCTGTTGTGTCATTCCAGATGACGGAAACAGAAAGGCCATGTGGTTCCTGCGATGAAAATGAGCCTTTTGTTTGAAATCCGGCTGGTAGGAAGTATGAATTGCTGTTTGGGCTGAATATATGAATAGAATACATACGTTTTCAGAATGAGAACTCATGATGAAATACACAACGCGTTTAATCTTTAGTGAGTTTATAAAAGCGGTGAAGTAGCGCCCTCTGTCGAGCATCTCAGAGCAGCACTTTTTCTGCTCAAGATTTCTGTTCAGAAATTGACATTTTAAAAAAGAAACATATTTAACTGAACTATCTCCGTCATTATTACCAAGAAACAAATATACAGTAAATTGCATACTCTGTAACAATATATAGGAATGTATTTTATATTATCATAGGAACATAGGAATCTATCATGAAGAAGCGATTATTCTTCTCATAATTACTTGTTTTCCAAGAACAACTCCCTTTAGCAATTATTACTAATATCATAGTTGTCTCTGGGAGTTTGTAGCTAGAGCATATTTACAGAACAGTGTCATATTGCCATTTACAGAGATAATCAGACTACCTTGAGAAGCTGAACTTCATAAAAAGCCAACACAGTGTAACAGAACAGAATCCCTTTATTCAAGTATGAAAATGTAAAGCACATTTTAATTGTAGCATACAATTCAATATGTAATACAAATCAACTCAACTATAAAGGCAAATTATTTAATTTGAACAATCAGTCATCTGAAGAGGTCTATTTTATAAATCTGATTTTGAAGTGCATAGAATTTTGCATGACAGTAACACTTAAGTCCTACAAATCCTGATTGAATTGGTCCTTCATAACATAAAGGTGATAGTAAGAGTATATGGTATCAAAACAAAACTCTGATACTGTTTTTCTGTGATACTGTAAAACAAGCAACCTCTAACAACACACACACACACAAAAAACATAACATAATGTCAATGTTTTGGTTTGCGCAAAACAATTTGAGACCTGATCAACACTTTCTAAATTATGATGCATTTTGTGTAAAGCTGAAAGAGTGCTATAAGGTTGATCAAACACAGTTGAACCAATACCAACAAGTAATGAGTACCATTAGTTATATCAGGCTGTGACCTTTAGCAGAAGGCACAATTACATTTTAATGACAGAAATACAAAGCAAATTGAATAAATTTGCTTCATGGACAGCAGCAGCCTACCATACATGAAAGATATCTGGATAAATCTCACAAAACCTAGGTCATATCTCACACCGAAATCAAAAAAGTAAATATATTTGCCTCAAAGAAAATCATTTTGTGGATTTTGCATTATTATACATGTATTTCAAAATGTTATTTAAAATGAAACGCAAACCCCCCCCTGCAAAAGTCTTTATGCTGAAAATATAAAATAAGTGCATTACAGTTTCACTGTAATATGTGTTATAGTAATGAAAATTATACTTAGACATAACAAAAATAGTTAATAAAATATGCAGAAAAATATATCCCGATTGAATCGTGAAAATATTATAAGAAAACGATGAACAACATTTTAATACAATTTTACTGCAAAATATAAATGTGTTTCTTTTTGATTTGGGGGTTAAATGTGACCTGGATGTATTTTTGTGAGTTGGTTGCTGTGTTGCTGATTTTTTTTCTACTTCAGCAAATTTTGTATGGATAAATCTGCTGATTTTTCAAAATAAACTGAGTGCTAGGCTTTGATCCAAGTCTGAGGCATAAACACAACAGTTACAGCAAAGTTTAGAGCTATTACGTTTTAGTTTGGTTTAAGTGGTTTAAAACGCCCTTTCGTTTTGACATCATTTTTATATATATATATATATATATATAAACTCAGAAATCCACAAACAGCCTAAAAATACAAACCAGGAAATCTGAATCCAACAAAGAAAAAATAAGCAAAAAATATGACTTTTTATGCACATCATATTGAAATAAACGACAAAAAACAAGTGATGAAAGCTAGGACAAACCGACTTGCATCTCATTACTAGGACCTTATAATTAGAAAGGCCCACAAATAACCTCTCTAGATCCTGCATTCTGGAAGATCAGGCAGAATCCACTTTAAATTCTCATAATAAAAAGATTACCTCCATTGCAAAGTGCCTCTTAGTGCTGATTACTAGAAAAAAAAAAGGTTGCATGGGATTGTCCCAGCTGTACCCATTTAACTGTGCTCTGCCATTTGTCTCTATCCAGATGT
Source organism: Enteromius unitaeniatus (assembly GCA_032359435.1). Lineage (NCBI taxonomy): Eukaryota > Metazoa > Chordata > Actinopteri > Cypriniformes > Cyprinidae > Enteromius > Enteromius unitaeniatus. The sequence goes on from JAUMHI010000069.1 coordinate 10,803,520, forward strand.
TACCATCAGCTGTTCTAAAGGAAAGTTTGTATGGAAGAAAGAGGGAGGCCAACAGCCTAGTGATTCTAACCTGAACAGGGAAGAGGTGGTTTGTAGATGAGGAATCGTGTACACCTTCATGACATTCACAATTTAGCAGTCCAGTGGGTATCTTAAACTCAGCTGAGTACATCGAACAATCTGTCTCAGTAAAGTGCACCCCAGGTTCGTACCAAAAAAACAAACAAACTGCCTTCACTCAAGTAAACTCAAAAGCAAAGCTAAACATAAAGACTGAAATGAAACGTTGGGAAACAGCGTCCTGACCAAATCAATGCTGCAGCAGATGACTGTGGCTTAACTCGACACAGTGTGTTTGTGAAGAGACTGGTCAAGCGCACACATCCTTTTGAAGTTTCTCAAGTGCTCGACATAAATCAATCAGCTGTTATTCCTTTCTCTCGCAGTTCCTCTGTCACCCGAACAAGGTATGTAGGATCTGGATAACCAAAGCTGGAAGAAAAAAAAAGCAATATTTTTAATTTTCTTTTCCTTTTTATATTAAAAGATATATAATAAATTTATTATCGTCTGCACAAGGAGTCTGACAACAGCCAGTGCTTCACACAGAGATCCGAGTCTGTCTCAGTTTGTTCTGTTACTTCATGTGATTCCAGACGGACTGGATGATGATCAGATCAGATCTCTGTGTGGAGCACTGGCTGTTGTCAGACTCCTTGTGCAGACAATA
>JAUMHI010000069.1:10804349-10860222 GCA_032359435.1 Enteromius unitaeniatus
TTATTTTTTTTTGGGGGGGGGGGGGTTGTTAACGCTTTCTACTCTTGGTTAAAATTGAACTAAATTTAAAAAGTCTTACCCAGATTTTCTATTTTACATTGTTTTTGCTTACAGTTTTACATAAAGAGCGAACAATTAACCCAATTCTAGCCTGGAGCGCAAAACCTTAAGCCAGGCTTTCTCAACCAGTCTTCGCTCCAAACCTAATCCAACACAGATGAACTAGCTAATTAAGATGTGCAGGATTACTACAGGCAGGGGAGTTTGATCAAGGTCGGAGTAAAACTGCAGGACAACGGCCCTCCTGGACTAGGGAGGAGAACCCCTGCCCTAAATCTTTAGAATATTTGTAGCAATAGCCAGAAAATACTTTATACGGGTCGAAATTCTAGATTTTTCTTTTATGGCAAAAACCTTAGGGTATTATGTAAAGATCATGTTCCATGAAAATATTTAGTACATTTTCTGTCATAAATATGTCCGTTGAATTTTTTATTAGTAATATGCATTGCTAAGAGCTTCAGTTGTACAATTTTGAAGGTCATTTTCTCAATATTTTGATTTCTTTGCACCCACAGATTCCAGCTTTTCAAATAGTTGGATCTCAGCCTTGTCCTAACAAGCTATATACATCAAAGGAAAGCTCATTTATGCAGTTTTCAGCTTTCATGTATAATTCTCAATGTAAAAAATATCCTTGTGGCTGGTTTTGTTGTCCAGGGTCACATATAAGATTTATATAAAACGATACTGAAATACAGACTTATCAAATCGCTGACGGGACAACATCTGTCGCTGTGTACTTAAAAAAAAAAAAAAAAAAAAGGGTGCAGAAATTTCGGAACATTTTGTCCTTTCTCCTGTAATGAGAACAGTCCTGCCGCCACAAGGTGGCGCTGAAGTTCCATTTCTGCTAATCATGCCTGGCAAGAATTAATTTGCAGTAATAGAGTTTTTGAGAAGTGATACCAAATTCGACGGGATAACGTCTGTTTAAAAGCTAAAGGTCATTTAAATGCCTCTTTAGAAAGAGTACTAGCTTCAGCACAATGACATAGTGCTGCCATCAAAGTGCTAAAAGAATTCCTTACATTATAAAACTAAAACTTTTTCACTTTTTCTAATGTAAAAGTGTTGTAATCTTTTTTTGTTTGTTTTTTTGGTGTATTGACTACCATTTGTGTAACCACAATTTTATAACAAATACCATAGTTACACTATGGTTAATGTAGCAAAACCATGTTTTGTTTTTTTCACCTAAAGTGGCTTAATAAAAATCTAGAAGTCCACAGGTTCCAGCACAGATCTCCAGATCATCCTGATGGTTTCTGAGTTCTGGGTTCTAAATGGACAGTTCTAATGCAGAAAGGTAATGGTTCCACTGAGCAGACTAGAGTCCAGATTTTAAGGTGGTCCCTCAAAAATATAAGTTCCTCAGAGAACTGCCCTTGTTTAAACAAGATATGCTGTTTTCCTGAGGATATGATATATTGGGAGCTCCAAAAAGCACCAATAAACCAGGTGTTTAGGAGATGCAGCTACTTAATACGGCAGGTGGTCTCATAAAGAGGGATGAATAGTATCTGGAAGGATTTTCTGCTTTGATCAACAGTTGATATGTGAGGCCTAGTATATTTTAGTGGGGTGAGTTCCCTGAGCTAGCGTTTTGTTTAAGACAGTGGCGGTATGGGAGGTTGGTGAAGGTTGTGTTGGTGTCAGCAGTCTGTGCTAGAGGTAATAGAAAAATCCTCACGCAAGCAGTTTTAAGCTATCTCTTCTGGCCGACAAAAGCCAGCTTATGGACACATGAGCAGGCAGTGGTGTGGAGTAATCCTGCCCACAATGGATGTACACAAAGTTGGTTACTCTGAGCCGGCCTTGCAGGGCTACCATGACTTGTAACTCAACTAGAAACTCCTACTTCCAAAGTAAATGCCTCTGGCCTGGTCGGTTATCTTGCCAAACATGAAACTGGAGAAGGGCAATGACAGATATGTGATACCTAGACAACACTTCACCTTAAATTATCTTATTTAGGGTGAAGAATGTTTGCTGGAACAAAAATCTGAAATTGTAGACTGGTATAGAAAGAGTTAACACTAATTCCCGGCTAAAATTATTTTATTTTTTATCCTTCAGCAGGGTTCTAGGTGCGACTACAAAATCTGAGATCTTACCTGTGCGAACAGCCGTTTGAAGGGGGGGGGGGGGTCTCACTGTGGTTCAACAACAGACACGCTTAAGGCCGGGACACACAAGCCGGCGAGTCGCATCCAGCATTACACAGCAGAAAAGGTTCTATTGTATTTTGTCGCGTCGCACCGCGCCGTTCGCGTCCGGTGTAGATACGGCGAGAGAGAGGGGAGTAGTCTAGGCCCGTTAGATAAACAGAGTGGGTGTAGCCGCGGACTCATGTGTTAAAAATTAAGAAATAACTTAAGAATGTAAAGTTATGGCCTGATCCGTCCAAGAATTATTTAAGCACATTTGGACCAGAACGGCGCGACGCGTCAAAATACAATAGAACGTATTCTGCTGTCTACACTGGATGTGGCGCGGCAAATTCCCGCCAGAAAACTAGTGCTGCGTTCTATTTATGACGTATTGACACAAGTTTAAAAACGAATTTCAACGGTCACTTAATTCATAATTTACATGTCAATATTGCTTATATGAAAATTTGGGTGCACCTAACTTACAAACCATTACAAAAAAAGTGAATTCAGAGCCCTGTTCAGAGTAGCTATTTTGCAAAAGACACTTATGCCATAATTGGATAGAAAAGCTCCTATCATTTGAGACAATGGCCAAACCGCACCATAAAAATTTTAATCAAAGAAGGCAACAGAAACTGTTGCTGCCAGCATTTTGGTTCATCCCTAATGAAAGAGCAAAAAGCACAAGCAAAGCAGTATCCTTTCACTAGACTATAGCCCACCATGATTGCCCAGAGAAGAGGCTCAGTGTGGCCCCCACCGCACTATCACCTCCTGCCTCCAAACATGGATTTCCAGAGCTTTATTGGGCCTCAGGCCAGCAGTCCTGCCAGCACACACAATGTAAAACTCTGCCTAATCAGTTCTGCACAGAACCAACTGGCTCTGTCCTGACCAGGGTTAGGGGTGCTGCGGCAAAGCCCTCATTGTGTGCTGTGGAAAAGTCACTCTTTCATGCAATTGCAGTGAAAATGGATTTCATATTCATGTGTTTTGTGAGGGATGCTGATGATATTTGTCAAAGATAGCACAAATATTACAGACCACATGCAAAGTGATATAGCTAAACAATGGGTACACAATAATGTAACTATCCTATCTAACATCAAAATACAAACAACTGATTAAAAACACTGTAAATATTATATAAGGCCGATCATATTCTGTTTATGTTTTATGCATTTGGCTGATATTATATTTATTTGTACACATGTGTTTATATCAACAACTTAGGACAAAACACTTCAAATGTTGACTACTTTATATAACAGATTAAATATAATCTATATATTTAGTAACAATTATAAATAAATAGTATTTATAGTAGTGCTTTCAAATGATTCATCGCAATTAATCACATCCAAAATAAAAGTTTTTGTTTACATATATGAGTTTGTATATATAAATGCATGATATAACAATATATTTCAAATGTTTATATAATGGTTGTATTGTTTATATATTAAATATATTTATATGAAATCTTTATTTTAATAACAAATATATAAATATATATACACATTAAAATGTACACTGAATGTGTGTGTATTTATATATGCATAATAAATAATGATGTATATAAACAGTACACAAATAAAAACTTTAATTTTGGATGTAATTAAGCATGATTAATTGTTTTAACAACACCAATTCATATGAAAATATAATTATAAAGAAATTATAACAATAATTATAATAATTAGCATGAACTTTTCATTCTGTGTTTTAAATGAAACGTTTTTAAGCATCTGCCTAATATTATATTATTTACAGTACTTTATTTGCATGCAAACACATATATGATATTTATTTTAATTCATTTATTATATATGTTTTATGTTTTTACTAAAAGACTAAAAGAAGATATGTTTTCTGTCCTGTGCATGTGGGGTGTAAGTTATGATACGTTACATCCGTGTGAGGCCTCCTTCTGTTGTTTGAGAGGTATTGTTTCTTAGTGTCAGACTTTAATCCACACTGTGAAGGGCACTAGACCCTTTTAGGGGCCCTGGTGTTGTAGCCGGGGCTAGAGAAGAGTCAGTTCCTAAACACTGTTCCCTATCGTGAGCTGGGATGGGACAGTTGTCCTCTGGGGCTGTTCTTTGAAATACCATGATGTTCCCACGTCTGACTAATATGCTATTTCCCCTTTCGCCTCTTTTAAGACCTTTCTCCTACAGTTTGAGACAAGATATATTTGTTTTCAACCAAACAGAAACGTGTTATCATTATAAAAACACTAAAAGTTACATTTCCCACCAAGATATGTTAAAAATTTGAACACCACTCAATTGCAAATTTGCAGGCAGTATTTTAAGCTTCAATTTGGCAACCTTAAGCTAAAGGGAAAAGCAGGACAGAAAAGGGTTACAATGTTTTTTTTTATTTGATTTGTTGTATTGTCTGCAGCCCCCTCCCACAATTCTGCCAAAGGATTATAGTGTCACTGAGGGTCACAGTCGTTATAAATACCCCTCTGGCCTCTCGCTTCCCATCAGAGAGGTTGAATGTCTGCAGGACATGCTCATCATTTGTCTATCCGTGTTCTTCTATTAAACATCCACTAGAACTTTCACATAGATGCACACATCACCTGCCAGACTCACACTTAAGGTTTTATGACAAAAACCACAGGTTAGAAATCAACGGGACAGATGATTTCAGACTTGTGAAGAAGGGCTGCTCTTCACGCGAACTCTGTAGGTTATAGAAGCGTTTATGCTTGGTTTTCTGTTGTTTCTACGCCTTTTTTCGTGTCCTTCAAATCAAAGGGAACACATCCAAGGAGCAATTTTTGGTTCTTTTGGTGGTTTTTCTCCCTCTTACATTCATATCCCTCCATATTTTTGGTATTGCCTCTGAATTATCGCAGCCATGTGGGAGTTCCGGTCCATGTCTTTTTGGCGGGCTGTGTTTGCCGAGTTCTATGGCACCATGTTCTTTGTGTTTTTCGGACTGGGATCAGTTCTGCGTTGGACCACCGGACCACACAATGTGCTTCAAGTCGCCTTCTGCTTCGGTCTGGCAGCTGCCACTCTTATCCAGTCCATCGGCCACATCAGCGGTGGCCACATCAACCCGGCTGTCACATTTGCCTACCTGATTGGCTCCCAGATGTCCCTGTTTCGTGCGTTCTTCTACATCTGTGCTCAGTGCTTGGGAGCTCTAGCTGGAGCCGCTGTGCTGTATGGGGTCACGCCAAGCAATATGAGAGGCAATCTTGGCCTAAACACGGTAAGGGGGGTATTTGTTTTAGTGAGCTCATTAGTTGAAGTAATGACTTCCTTAATAGTGATAGAAAACAATTGATCAATGTATGAGATCATCAGAGGACCAGTTAACAGAAGGATATTTCTCATAAAAAGATTGTGGACAATAAACGTATTTGGATAACTATTTTTACTGTTGTTTGTAAAGTGTATGTGCATTTATGATTTCAGCTTCAGCCTGGCATCAGTCTTGGAATGGCCACCACTATAGAGGTATTCCTGACTCTGCAACTTGTGGTTGTGGTCTTCGCTGTGACGGATGAGAGGAGAAATGGACGACTGGGGTCTGCCGCCTTGTCCATTGGCTTCTCAGTGCTTGTGGGACACCTGCTTGGGGTAAGACACCATTCACACGGAATGATATTAAGACTTAAAATCAATATTTGGTCTGACGGCCCAGATTTTGTCATGCAAAACAGCACTAAAACGTCAACAAACACTCCTCCAAATAAACACTGCTGCAGAAGTTCTTCATATGAATTAGCCCACGTAGAAAACATGTGGAACAAACACTAGACCAAATATTATTTGAGTAATTAGCTGTTAGGAATTTTATTTTATTTATCGACCACCAGGTTATTTTAAACTTGTTTGACATTCTTTATTCGGTGTAAGGAGATAACAAATATCATCTATTTTTTGCATGGAATTAAAGTCAATTGGGTCCAGTGTTGTTTTGTTCCGTTATATGGATGAAAATGGCTGAACATTCTTTAATATATGTCCTTTTGTGTTCTACAGAAGAAAAAGTAACTCAGGTTTGGAACAACATGTTTACTCTTAAAAATAAAGGTTCTTTATTGGTTTCAGTGGTTCTATGAGGAACCTTTAACATCCGGGGAACATTTCAAATGCAGAAAATGTTCTTTAGATTTTTAAAATGTTCTTCAAAATGGATCTTTTAGGTTCTTTTCACTGAGGTTCAATTAATAAACATGATTTTCGTGTCAAGACACAGCAGTTGAAGAGTACTTACACTGGTTATGCAAATGTATATAATAGCCTATATATAGTAAATGTATAACAAAAAAAAATCTTGATTTCTTATTTCTATTTATTGCAAAATGTAAATATATTATTGCCTGGCTCCTTATGAATATATGTTTAATTTTTTTTCATAAATATGTTTTTTGTTTAAGTATGACTAACTTTATATGTATACATATACAGTATTGTGAAATATATTATACAGCACACTGCTTGATTGCTTGTGTCACTGCAAAATGTATGAAATAATGTGTATTGTGGAAAGTGCTATGCAACCAAATTTGACACGACTTGACATGAATCTCTTTGCAGATGTATTACACTGGAGCTGGAATGAACCCTGCCAGGTCTTTTGCCCCTGCTGTGCTTTTTAGGAACTTTATTAACCATTGGGTGAGGAACATTTCCATTGCATTCAGCTAACTATCATGTTGCTAACTAATTCATAGGTGTAACAATTTTCTGTCTGTTCTCTTTCCCTTTCCGGCAGGTGTACTGGGTAGGCCCTATGATCGGCAGTGCCATAGGCGCTCTGCTCTACGACTTCATGCTCTTTCCCCGGATGCGTGGTCTGTCTGAGCGACTGGCTGTGCTCAAGGGCAATCGACCTCTCGAGGCCGAAGCCCAGCAGGAAACCCGAGGGGACCCGATTGAGCTCAAAACACAAGCCTTATAAACACTGCCAGGAAACTTTGGATCCCTGACGCGACACATACATACGTACGATCATTTCTCACACCTCATCCTCACACACCTCTTACATACCAACCAAGTTTGCTGTAGGGAGAATCACACACACTTCCAAAGGCAATAGAGACACTATAACCCCTTCCCAAGGACTATGAATGAGGGTAAGAAGAGGACTTCCTGTTGAGGACTGCGCTCTGTACCGCCAGGTATAGGGAGTGAGATCAGGTGGCTAACGCCGCTCAGGGGCACCTCTGTCGTTTCTAGTCTACTAAGAGTGAAATACACTAGAAGTGGACATCTGCATGCTTTCCAGTTTCACCGAGTTTAAATCTCACTCATTCATTTCAGTTTATTTTTTCTTTGATTTTTCAGAGATGTGACACATGTACTATATTATTAGCATTTTCAACTGATTTCTTTATATTCTACTTACAGTCGACATTATTCAGTTGTGCGTGGTGTGTGTGTGTGTGTGTTTTCCGAGAGTTTCCAGTTTGGCTCTTCCATTTCCACCATTCGCCATGTGTTTGTATTAATGCAATGTTCATTTTTCTATCTCCCAAAATGAAGGAAACATTCCTTTGAACCATGGTTTAGTTGGATGTTCATTCACGACTAAAAGCTTTATAAATCCTTTGGGAATTTGGATCCCTCTTTGAGTCTGCTTCAAACTGTTGTATTGTTTAACTGTGACCAAACAGCCCAGCATGTGTTTCTTTATCAGAAGCACAGTCACACCATCATTCATATAAAATAATAAACACACAAAACACAGCTAGTCTATTGTTACACCCCGTTTAGCTGATAGTAGCACTTCATTTTCTTCTCGTCGTGTCATTTTCAAAACTTAGGTTTAGTATTACAGTTTCTGGCATTTTCACTGAATTTTTTTTCTGCCATGAATCTACTGTACATGCACAGATGTCTTGTCTAGATTAGTGGGTTTGGCATTATTTTGTGTGTAAATAGCTAAACTAGAGAAAGTCTCAGGCAAAAGAATATATGTCTAATTCAATTTTAAACCTCACTAATGCAAGCAGAACTGGTTCTAAACATCATGGACGCATTATGATACAATGGCTATTCCTGTTTTTCATGGTTGAAGAGGGATTTATGAAGGTCAACTCTTTCCCTTTGGATTAGATGATTGCTGAGCGACTGGGATGTCTGGATTTAAATGCACATTTATGTTCTTGTAGCATTTGGATCTGATAGGCTCTGAACTCTTTTCACTAGTGTCTTCTTATCCAAGATCTGGCTGAAGGGAGACCAGAGTCACATGATCTTCAAACCTCACCATTGGGCTCTGTAAGCAAACTCTTTTTGAAGCCATTTTAATAGACTTTCTACATATAAACATCAATGTTTACGTGACATCATTTTGTGCTCAAAGTCTTGTTTAGATTTGCTTTTTTTTTATTTCTGTGACTGTTAAAGCTAGCTGAGTATAATAATTTCAAGTTAGTGAATGTCTCTTATTTGGTTTGATGAACACTAGGGAGTGTGAAATAATGCCACAGTACTTAAATATCACTAACATTGGTCACTGTTTATCATTTCTGCATGAACACTTACATTTGTTAATTGCCATATTAATTTTTTCATGTAATGAAATGTGAGAGAATGAGACAAACCCATTATTATTTAATTCTTCAGCAAGAGAATCTGTCATAAATGGATTTTGACTTTATTTATCAGATTCAAAACATTGAAATATGAACATTTCGTGAAAAAAAAAAAAAAATCTGACATAACTGCTTCACAAATTTGGTCACGTATGAAAAAAGAAAAATGGCAACTTTGAAATTTTTAATAGACAAATGCATAAATTCTTTATACTCCTCTGAGGTCGGTAACAGCAATATGATGAGATTTTTGGGTATCGATCAGGCAGGTGCATATCTAGCACGTTCATCACTGCTACAGAAACAACAAAACTGTGTGATACTCCCTTTTAAGGACTAAATACATACAGAAAGTTACACTGACACCTTTGAAAAACATCCTATTTGATATATTTTCATATTCAAAGCACTAAGTTTAAAGCTTTATATTTTACAAGATATAGAACAGTATGGTTAGACGGCAGAAATCGCAGTTTTTGGAAGAAAAACTGTAAATGACATTTCCATTTTTCCATTCCATCAAGAATGTTGACAACTTGTAGGACTAAATACAGAAAAGGTGCACACAGAACACTGTAGAGTAAGCAGAGAGAGTATTATGTCTAGATATGACATAAAACCTTACTGTTATCAATGACGTAAAGAGAGGTTTGCAGGCCTGCAGCGATAAAACTGACTGAGGAACAACTGATACATAAAAGAGTAAAACAAAAATTCGCTAGTGATATGCAATTAAATTTCATTTTTGCTTTACTGGACGAACCTGACTGTAGACAAATACTGAATATTGAATATGCAATCACACACAAGTCATGCAAATCAAACAACCAATTAAAAAACTGTCTATATGGAATATGGCTTAAAACATATTTGCATAGAGTTTAATAAAACCAATCATTTCTAAAAGGTCTAAAAGTATGCCCATCAAATCACTGTCTGCATCTGCACATGATACATTTCATTCAGGACATTAAGAGTGAAAATTTGCTCATCTACTCTGGTCCCTGGAATATGTTTTTCTGCATCATATTTAAAGTAAAAAATCTTCTGGCAGAAAAAAATGTGTATTATGTTAAACCTATTTGGTCTCTCTTGATAAAACCACCTGATAGCAAATAATTTCCTGTTTCACTTGTCAGTTATAATGCTAGTTTCACGAGCAGTCATAAGACCGAAACAGGGAACGACTTGTGAGTTTATGTACTGCAGGCTAACTATTGCCTTTGCCAGAGGTTCACCTGCTTCTCATAGAAATATCATTAAAAAGTTACTAGCAAACATTCACTATGATTACTGAGTGAAACGCACTCTTCCTTTAAACTGCACAGTTAGTGTGTTTATGCAGGAGAAAGCGACTGTGACGTTGAGTTGAAAACAATCCATGTGATAAAAGCATTCACCGCTCAATGATTCATGGAAATGAATTTAAAAAAATGTATTCCTACTGATGCACCTGTTTTGGGAACAACTGCGTAATGTGTCACCTAGGTTGTGCTGGATGTCCTTAGAGCAACAAGCCATCCAATAGCATTTGTCCAACAAGAACAGAGGGTCTGTACCTCTAATGAAGATCTTTGTTAGTATTTTGACAAAATGATGACAAAATTCCCTCCAGTGCGTCCATGTCCATGTCTTCACTCGAGGGAACTTGTGGCCTGTAAAAGGATAAACAAGATGTGCGAGTGTGTAAGCAGAAAGTGGCGCTGATTCACAAATATACTCTACAGATTTACAGGAAACCTTACTGTGGCTGTGACTCACATGGGTGATGGGTAGAGTGGTGCTTGAACAGGAATTTGCTCGGGCAAATAGGGGGGTGTAGTTTGAGGAACTCTAAGATAGGGCAACAGAATCACTACAGTCAGTGGTTAAACATGCATTCACTTGAGTGCTACTGCTCTAAATTATAGTGAGCTTCTTACCTATGTAGCTACCTCAAACTATGTTATCACATGTGCCCTCGGTGGTTAAGCCACTTCCAGGATGCACTGCACGGCCTCAGTGAAAATGATCATTCAAGATGGCAGACCGAGCCAAGAAAAATGTGTATTATAAAAAGAGATTAAATTGTTTTGATTCAGTAAGATTTTGTTGTGTTAAGAAATTGATGCTTTTATTCAGCGACCTGTATTAAATTGATCAAAAGTGACTGTGATATTTTTTCCTAAACAAAAATTAAGCAAATCAGCATATTAGAACAATTTCTGAAGGATTATGTGACACTAAATAATGATGCAAAAAAATCAGCCCTGCCATCACAAGAATAAATTATATTTTAACGCACATCAAAATAAGTGTACATATAACTATTACAGCTGTAAATACAACTAAGGCTATTTTAAATTGTAATAACATTTTGCTGATTGAACTCTAAAAAGTAGCATTTTCGAGGCTTGGAATAGTGACTAGTAGGGTCATCACACGTGCCATTTTTCCCGAACGTGTCCTGGCCAGGAATTCTGTAAGAATATAGGTTTTGGCTTGGTTTGTGTGTGCAGACCGATTGGTTATGTTTTCGAAATGCTCTTAAGGTACAAATCAAAGCTATATAGAAATCCTGGCCAGTACGTGTCTGGAAAAAATAATGACTAGTGTAAACTAATATTGTCTTGTGTACTTAATGTGCCAATTATCAGTGTTTCAGAGAGAAACCTCATTATGGCTAGGATGTTGTGTCAAAAGCCACATTTTACAGTAAGAAATACAAATATTGTAAATCTATGAACTTTACCAAAGCCAAAGTATAATAATACTTACACGGAGTAAATGCTCTGATTCCTGTGCAGGGAAAATATGTATTTTATATACCGCAATAAAGACTTGTAAAATACTGTGACAGTGTGTATATGTGTCTTAAATAATGATTAACACGCACATGTTTGACCCATAGACATTGGTCATCGATTGCCCGTACATATCCATAGGAGTGTCAGGTGGTATGCTGGTGGTGGAGGAACACTGATCTCCTCTGATAATCACAAGAAAAATACAAGTATGTCACAAGCATTCTCAGTGCCTATTACAGTAACAGGTAAACGACTTGACAACTTTATGTGGAAACAGTTCTCTGTATATAACTGGAGTTGTTTTGGCTCTGAGGTTATAAAATGATGCCTCAGTTTATAATATCTTCAAGATTTCTTTATTAATATCTCAGGGTTAATGTAATAATCTTGAAAAGTGCTATAAATTTACAGCAAAATAGTTGCACTTACGGGTTGACTACTGTTGTTAGTTTGAATGGCAGGTATCCATCAGGATTAGGAGGAGAAGGCACTGTTTTAAGACACAAGAAAACACAAGCCTCATTTTATTAAAGGTTTTATATTTAGCACAAAATCATAATATATTAATATTAAAATATACTGTTTTTTTTTAATCCTTAGTGAAACCTCAGTAAACAGACACTTGTCTTTAAAAGATCTGGTTACAAACCTGTAAAGAATTTCTTAAATACTTCATTCTTTGGTAAGTCTGGATACACATGAGTGATGCAGTTAATATCCCGTATGCGATCGCCAAGTCCAGCTGAGTCAAGATCCTTTTTGGTGAAGGGTTGAATATTCTGGATTTTCCTGCCGCCATCTGAGCAGAAGCATTTTAATTAGTCTTACTGATCTATACTACATGGACATTTGGGTATAATAATAAATAAACTTGGTACTAGATCTGGCTGCAGTTGCATTACATTGTAAGTAAATTATTTCCTAATGCTTTGTCTGGAAATGACTGTTTTATTTTGATTATGTTGTCAAAACATGCAATATGGGGATGTTAATACTGTTTCCTATGTGATGACATTACATAGGAACATCATAACAGTGGCCAATTACTGGCAAGCCTTGAAGGACCCACCCCTTAAAACATATTGGGGCAGTTTCCCAAACAGAGTTTAAGACTTGGTCTCTGCATCGAATATTGAATGGATTTCGAGACAATGGTGTTGCATTTAAAAATGGAGGAAGATAAGCACACAATGATCCTGTATGTATCACCAGACATGTACAAGTAGATGAATCATTTTGTGCAAACATTTAAATTGTAATAATATTTCATACTATTACTATTAATAAGATTTGCAATCAATTATTCCAAACTTTTCATGTATGATAGGATAAATACTGGAGACTTACTATCACTGGGGCCCACATAGGCAATGGTGATGCCACCGATCTCTGAGTCACTGAAGCGCAAAAGAAAGGTGGCATTGGGTTGGTTTTGCAGGATGACATGGAGATGCTGTTTTCCAATGAAGCCAAAGATCAGTCTGCGGGGGCAATGAGAGGCAGATATCTAGTTCTCTTCATTTTTTAGTTATCTAGTCTATTGAAGTGAAAAACAAACTGGGGAACTGTAACTGTACCCGTCACTCCAATATTCTTTCAGGCATTTCTTTGTAAGATCAATCACCCCTTCAAACCACTGCCAGAAGGTGAAGTTTCGACCAGGCAGAACTTCCTGTGTTAAAACAGTCACAGAAATAATCTTCAACACCATTTCGTCAGTCAAACCTTCTGTGAATGTTACGGAAATTACGCTAGGGCACCTAGAAACATATTTTTTAGGGGTCCATAGAGAAATATGGTACATTGCAACGGTATTTAAATACATTAGTATGATACTACTACCACAAGCTCATAATATTGCATATTAATACACAACAAGGGCATGTTAATGGTACCTTGTTGAACTGAGCCCAGGACACTGGCATATTGCTGAAATCTTCAGAGATGTCTGGTTGGTCAAAGATCTTCTGGGCGAGAAAGTGAAGGTTGTATCTGTCCAAGCACCGCTGCGTCTGCACTTCAGACATGAACTTACTGCTAAGAGCTTCACACATCTGCTTCCAGGGCACACGTTCGGGAACGATGAACGGTATCCTATTCTGAAATCATCACAGCACAGAGCAAGCATTGTCGATTTGTTTACAAAACACTGAAAATGGTCGGCAACAGGAAAAAGACGTGTGATGGGGTCTTTCCATGTTACTTACAGGTTCAGAAAAGGCACAGTCCCATATGATGGTCGCCATAGCATTGATTTCCTGACTACCATGTACAATTACAACCACAGGAAGAGAGATTGTCTGCAGGAGGAGGAAGGCAAGACGTTACTACACAAAAACATGCACTATTTTTTATGCAAGAGTCCCTCAAGAATTATGCAATTGCTGAATTAAGTGCAAACTCTGAATTATTTCTAGCCATTCTCAACGTAAAAAGAGTAACCTTAGAGGAAGTTAGCTCATTAAAATCCCTAATTCAGAACTTAAACAAATAAATCGATACATGTCTAACTGTCCTGTTGCAGTAAACACCTTGACAGTGTGCACTCGGACTTAAACAAATTTTTAAAAGGAAACAAAAGTGTTTTTTTGAAATAATTATTGCATGGCATTATCAGGTTTCTATACAAATGTTTAAAAGCAAATAAAAGTTACAAAATGAGCGTCAGAGAGGGTAATGCTACATGTTGTCCACTGATTTCTCTAAATGATTGATTTATGGCCTACACATGCTTATTGTCGTTATAACCAGTTCACTTCCTTGTTTATGTTTATCTTTCAGGCCTGTGGGACAACATACCTATAACTTAAAGTATTTCTATGCTGGTGTTTATGGGTATTTGTGATCTCATTGTCACTAAATACGTAAGTACATCATGATTATAAAGGGGTTTTCAATGCAAAACTACAAAAATGGTGTACATAATATTGATTCAGTCAACAAATTCAGTCACTTTGGGCGGCAAAAATCTAATTTAATGAAATCTAATATTTTCAATATAATCATATCTGACAGTGCATGTTCTGATGCCTAAATGAAAACTGAAACAATCTATTGCATTAAAATGAATTAATTTAAGAAGAGGGGCAAGCACCTGAATGCCATAGGGGCTCTCGCAGCCCGTGATGGTTATTTCTGTGGTGAACAACAAAGCGAACTTTTCCTCCGTCACTGACTCAGAGCCCTTCCTGTCAGCTCGCTTTATCTTCCTTATGGACTGAAGAGGAAGAAACATATTAATATGACAATCTCGAGATGAATCAAAAACCCTGTTTGTGACAAGACCCACCATGTTTCTAAAGGTAGCACATGTGCTCTTGCTTGAAGTGTTGTGCTCTAGTATGGCCGTGCTGTTAATAAGTTCTCCTACGTTTTCACTAAGTGGAGGAAAATTGAGAGAGAATGATTATAAAACATTTGCATATTTTAAAAGTGTATGTTAGACCTCTTAAATGTCGTATTGCCAATATATGGTTAACAGCTCAACTGAAACCCTGATTCTGTTTGCTTATCTTGTTGTGCCTCCACTTCCTCTTTATGTCTGAGAACAGCAACAAAGGCTGTCAAATGTATGACATGTACCAACACTCGTACAGGCAGATTTCAACATAAGGCAAAGGCACATAAGTGGGATTACAACATAACGACACTTAAGTTGTAGATCAAAGATGATGCACACATGCAACTTTCAGCACCGCAACTTCGGTTTCTTTGGCATGTAATTGTAAAATGACTTTGAATCTCAGTTAAAAGATAATAAATTGAATATTGTTTTACCATCGAAAGTGCGAAAAATGTGAAAAGTACTTTGCAGTTGTGTAGCATTTGTGAATGGCAGCCTATAACACTGTCTATGAATACACTATTGTTACTGTAATTGCAAATGTGTGCTTTTTCATAAGTGAATACATTAATTTATATTTATATTGTTAAAAATGTATTAGTATATACTATCCTAAAGATAGAGAAATATTGTGAAATATTGCATGATCCTTTAGAAATGCTGATTTGGTGCTATGTATGTATTTGTATATGTATTAGTGGAAATTGTGATATATTTTTTCAGGATTATTAAATATATAGAAGGTTTAAAGGAACATGTAAAGTCTATGTTAAAATGAACAGTGTAATTTATATTAATGAACACTGTAAAAGTTGATTATTAATTCACGATACCTAAAATATTTTGCAAAACATATTTTGTAACTTTATTGCAAAGTGTTTTAATCAAAAATAATCACAAAAGTATTTAATGATTCATTATAAAATAAACAAAATTAGCTTCAAAAATTACAATACTGTAATAAAACAATACATTATTCATTTTAATGCAAATAAGAAATTAATTAAAAAAACTAATAAATAATCAGAACAATTTTTATATGAAATATTTGTAATCAATATTTAAAGTAATAATGTTTAACAATATAAATAAATAAAATGGCTTTTTTTCAGTAAACATGCTATTTAATAGAGACTTGTATGTGCATAATTTAAAAAGACAGCATGCTTACTTGGGTATGACACCTTGTTGACCCAGATTTCTTGCTTGAGCCTCAGTAATAATCTGAGCCTTCAACAAGACGGGTTTCCCAGGGGCCATCTTCTCTCCCAGCAGATAGCGTACAGTGGTGGAAAACTTGGACTGGGTTTTGATGACCTGGGGAGGCTGCTTATCTACTACCAATGAACTGAGTTGCCAAAACAAAAAAGTAGAATATCAAAAAGCAGAAGAAAAAGCATTTTTTAAATTATTGCATAATCATCTGATGTGATTGCATGATGACTAAGTACGTTGCAATCTTATCTTCCTCAGATCTGAAAGAGGCCTGCATACCTCTGTATAAGTGTCTGGAGCAGATGTGCCAGGCTTTCCTCCAACTTGTGAAACGTCTCAGCCCCTCCGTGGTCTCTCTTCACCAACATGAGCTCCTGCCTCAGATTACTATTTACTCCAAGCAACTGCTCACACCTGCCATTTAAAAAGTAAGAAAATAGAATGCCAAATAAAGCAGAATCCAAAAGGTTGCGTGATTTGTGTGACACCAGAAGAGTGAATGAAACCAGTCAAAGCTGAAGTAAATATGATCCACGGTACAATAAATACGAATGCAACTGCAGAAAGGATTAATAAAATTAGAGCAGCAATGTACACAATGTGTATTGTGTGGTGAATAATTCCCTGTCAATCTGCTGAAATTTAAGAGCCACAAATCTAACTCTCAAACCATAAAGACAAGCCTCTATAGTTTTTGTAAAAGAAAGCAACATGACCTGGGCACATATTTTAACCCTCCTCTTGTGCTCAAAAACAAGGGCTCAAATTTCTCATTGACTTTCATGCAATTTGTCAAAAACTGACATACTGTAAAAACGGTGTAGAAAAAATCTTTAGTAAAATTCTCTATTGTATGTTAGAGACTTGCAAATCTAAAATATGTAAGTCACACACACACATATATATACAGTATATATATATATATATATATATATTATCTAATATTATTATTTGTACTTCCTTTTTCTCAAACCCTTGTCTAACAGTCTTGTAATTGACATCCCAAAAGAACAACCTAAACAACAAAAAACAACTTTTAACTGCATAAATATCTTAATAAGCCCTCAAGCACACACATAAAGTTTGCCACAGCACACAAGAAGACAGCATTCACATTTGAATAATTCATTGATTAAACTAGTGCTTTTTTGTTTTCAGCTTAAAAAGATAAAGTCAGCGACACTGACTCGTCATCTCCACATGTCCACATGGATTGTATAATCTGAGATTTTTTGTATAATCCATTCGAACTGGTTTCACATTTTACTCTTCATAGACAGGTTTTCATGTCTACACACCAAGCCAATGGTCGGCACGAACCGAAGACTGTTCTAATGTTACGTGATCGTACCCAAGCATTATAATATGTTAATATTGACATTCCAATATGTTAATATTGGAATATCAACGTTACTGACATTCAAAATGGTAAGCGCACACAGCCTTTTTTACATTTCATATATCTGGGTTTATAATGCATATCTTTGTAGGCTTTCTATAAGATGCAATTCACTTCTTGTTCCACATTTCAGAAAGGCTTGACTGAATTATTCAAAAACTGTCTAATAATGCATAAAATAAGTGGAAATTGGGTCAACTGGTAGATAATATTCAAGAAGAGACATTAAAAAAGCAGCAATAGAAATAATGGGACCATGAAGAAACTACTGTATGTGTGGCACAGAGCCCAATTTTCAAAAAGGTAGAATAGACAAAAGAAATTAAGGAAGTCAAGATTAGTTGATAACATTCATGTAGTAACACTACTGAAAAAAAAAACATGTCACCATGTCTGAAGAGGGCCAAGGTTTTCATCGAAGTGCACGCCAATGGTTGATCGATGCTGTTCCCATCTCCAGGACTTAATTCTGAGAATAAGACAGGACTGACACTGTTCCAGAGCACACAGGGCCTCTTGAAGGAGCTGCACACGCTTCTATAAACAAACCCAAACACATACAAACCATGAAAAACAGCTCCACTGCAACTGCTTTTTCTTCATGTCACAACCTTTTTATGATGCATTTGAGCATTTACCTTTGCACAGACTGAATATTTGTACTCAAGAGTCTGTATGCGAGTCTGTTTAGTGACAACATCTGAATGTTGAGGATCCATCTCATTTTGACCTGGAGGCAGACAAGAAAAAAAAATTATATACTGATAAACATGTTTGCCTGTGTGCACGTCTATTAAATCATTATGTGAAACTGTATCCTTTACAAAGTTGGAGTCCTTTACATAATTATGATAACTATGGTCCAGTGATTATGAACAGTTCACTAGTGTTGTGGTAAGTGGCAGCTTGTGGGGAGGCGGCCTCTGCCCTTCACGTCATGGTGTTGCTGCAGGTTCATCAGGCCAAAACCCTGAGAGACCTCCACAGGGGTGGCCACGACCTGGAAGTTCTACATGAATTTCGTGCTGCGACGGACCTTGTGCATCAAGTGACGAAGGTGACCAACACTTCATTGAAAGAGCAGTTACCTCTCTCTCTGGGTCTCAAGAGGGAGGAGGTTGTGAACCGTGCATCACAAGTCTACATCTCTCACCCTCTTTCGCCAGCAGGCAGCAGTGGGTTGCCCAAGAGCACCCCTCCTGTCCACTCCTGGAACCAAGTATGGGTGCTAACATGCAGCTCCCCACCTTAACACGTCACACCTTTTGGCCGGGTCCCTGCGTTTCCCCCTGCACATGGGGGGGATTCATGTTAATTCACGTGAGTAATTGTCACTTAATCCCCTTTAGGAGGTGGCGACTCCGCAGTGTGCCTCTTCCAGTGGAAGGGCACGCTTTCCAAGTGGTATCCAGTCCTACTGGTTGACTACAGCAGTAGTGACCTCCTCTGTGTAGAGGCCTGTCCTATTGTCTGCCTTATAGGAAGGATCAGGAGGCCTACACAGGGCACTGGAAGGGGGCAGCTCCTGTGGCGCTTTGATAGGGATCCCGATTCATCGGTCACCCACGTGACTTGTAGTGACTGACTGAAAGGGAATGTCTCGGTTATGTATGTAACACTCATTTCCTGAAGGAGGGAACAGAGATGTCTCATCGCCACAGCCGCTGTGCCTAGCTCGGCTTCTTCTCGAAAACACGAATGATGCATGCACCAGCTGTTCACTTATACTCACACAGTGATCAGTTGCAGCTGGATGTAATCATTGCATTCCAATGCCCTTTGGCTTGTTTTGTTACACTCGAAGTACATTGGTCTAGAGCCCGATTTGTCGATCACTGATTTGACGTCTCCGTTCCCTCCTTCAGGGAACGAGGGTTAACTATGTAACTGAGACATTCTTCATGGTGTTCATTTTTGTTCTCAAATTTATGCAAACGAATAATCTCTCGCTATCACCTACTACAGAGCACAGTTTAAAATGATGTTTGCTTACAATATCTGTATTAGGATCTGCATCTGTGCTAGAAGACATCCAGTCCTCTGAAATACTCCACTGATGAATATTTAAAGATTCTTTATTTTTAGCTTTCACTTCTTTCCTTTTTTTTCTCTTAGGATGACTGATGGGAAGTAAGTGCAAAAGAGCAATCTGACCGGCCAATCAAAAAGCCACTTTCATAGAAATTAGGGTGGTGATATCTCAGGACAGATTTTTCAGTGATATCTCTTAAGCGTTATGATTATTTTATGCAAATGTTTGGATGAAAATCTGCTTGCAATAGCTTTTAATGATTGCTCACAATATGATAATAGCGAACAAGTACATGTTTTAAATGCAATAAACAGAATGTAAATGAAATCAATAACTGAGTGCTAGTATTTATGATATAAATATTAAATATAATACTATACATATACAGTAGCATACAGTAACTGTATTATTCATAAATCTTAAATTAATTCATTATTCAAATGTAAGATAGTAAATCATTGATTAAGGTTAATCTAAAAATTATGACATTTAAAGAGTTAAAAGAGCTGTATAATGGATTGGAATTATTACACAGACTTCCAATTTCAATTCACTTTTTAAATGAGTTTTTCTAGACTTTTACATATAAGTACATTTAATCAGTTTTCAATGCATTTCATACAAAGACGGATCATTCATATAAATTATTCCTAACTTTTGAGCCTACGCTTTGTAATGTATTTTGCATTGCTGTGACATTAAATACGCATCCACAATTCAAATCAAGACTAGACTTGTTGGAGCCCTCATGACAGAAACAACTATTTACACATCTGCTGCTCTAGGGCTTGTCTTATTGCATTTCTCCCTGTGGCATTGCTGCATAGCTTTGTGCTAACCATAACCAGCTATGTAGACAGAACCTTTGCATCGACTGTGCCAAGTGTGCAAACCGCACAGTGCCTAATACCTGGCCTGCTATCCTGCAGTTTCTTTTACATTTCATTCCTACAAAGATGTCTGTGTGCTTGCGCTATAACACGTTTTGTAAATATGAGCGACTCATGAGGATCAGTTGATACATTTGACGAGCACAGCTTGAAGAGCACAGCACTCTTGATAACCCCGTATGTAGACAGGCACTCCTTCATTAAGATTGTCAGAGAAAACCAGCTTCACAAGATGCAGAATAAACTGACCTTTAGTTGGAAACGTTGCACAGTCTACATTCTGCCCCCAAACCTTTGCACATAGTTTATAGTGCATTCTCCCCCAGGATGTTACAGTATATCCTTCTCTTGAGTTATCAATACACAGCTTGCTTTTCTTTTTAAAGGTGGTTTGGAATAATACATATTGTCAAAACCAAAATTATTATATGTTATAATTATATTATGTAGCTGTTTACTAATATATTGATCATAATAATTCTATGTGCTTTATGAAAAAGAACAATGAAAGAGTTTTATACATATGGAATTAATGATTGCCGAGCAGCACTTCCTCCTCTGTTTTCATTTAAACAAAAGCTTTTGTAACAATGTGGATTTGAAAAAGTATTTGAAATTATTCTTTGAACAAGCCAAACTTATCCTTGTGGAACTCCAGAGAGATTGATTTTTTCCTAATGTTTTAGACTATTTTATGTTGTTTAACATTAAAAAACTATTTAAATCTCTTACCTTGAATCGGCTCCATTTCCTGCTTTTCCCAGTTTAAATCCTCTTGAAGCTGATGAAGTCCTTGGCGGCAGTTCTGAATTTCCAAAACCTTGAGCACCAGATTGTCCACATCAGTCTTCCCATCTTCTCTTGCCTGTTGTGGAGTGCCATTGGAATCTGGAGCACTCTGGGAAATTGGCTGGAAGGGTGGGAAGTTAGAGGGCATACCCTAGACATAAGCACACCAGCATAAGATCAATGACATACTAGACATATACATTATACATAACTTAGCCCACAAGTTAAGACTGCTGTTGCATTTTCCCAACTAATGTAAAACATAGCAGACAAAATAGTTTTGTGCTTACCCTCTGTGCTAGTATCATTCTTTCTTTCCTTAGAATATCTCGAACTGTTATCACAAGTTGCATGGGTTGCGGCTGGTACACACTCTGAAAAGCAGTTACACAAGGTTACATAGTACATAGTCGGAAACACAAACAGTGTGCTTTGTGACAACATGAGTCAAAATGGCAGGCTGCCAAAGGTGAGAAATACTGAAATATAAAAAAAGAAAGAAAGAGATACATGTGTGTGCACAATGCCAAAGAAATTTAACTCAAGATGAGGTTATATAACATGTAGAATAAGGTCATGCAGAATATGTGCTAATAAACTGCCAACATGTTATTAATATGCATGCTAATAAACAACTAGATAATAGTAAGAACTTAAGTTGGCGTGGTAACACAACAGTCCACATATATTCCACATATATAGACTTCTTGTTGCTTATTAATAAAATGATGAGCTTTTATATTATTACTGTACTGAAGCCAAAGCAAATTACTGAACTGAGAAAATATCAGTATTATTAATATTAATGTTAGATACATAATCCCAAAGAGAAACTTTATTCATTAAATTTAATAATTTAATAATAGACCCCATAAACCCTCTTGGGGTCCCCAACACTTTAAAGCCATGCATTAAAAGTATTTAATTTAAGTGTTTCATATGATACAGTGTAGCTTAAGTCAGAAGAAATCATGAGGGTTAGGAATATTTGTTATGCACACCAAGTTCCTGCTGATATGTTGAAGTTTGACCCTCTCCAACACGCTAGGGTTGACTTGGGCCACATCCTGCAGCAAATGCATCATCTGCTCCAACAGCCTTCGGGCCTGAGGCTCCTGTTCTATGTTGTCCACATCAAAGTTCTCCCTAAATAAAACATTAAACAGTCATGACATTCATTGCTGCATTTATGACAAGCATTGCTGCATTTACTGCCTTAGTAATTGTCGCAAACCGACATGGAACAAAGCCGTTCAGCTTGTTCTGTGCTGTTCTCCAGCCATGATTCCAGCAAGAATGATTCAGTTCCCTGTGACAGGAAATTCCTAAGCAGTGGAGTATCATTAACCCTCTGTGCTTTGGACCATAGTTGCTCGTGTTTTGATTTAATTAGTTTTACTTAGTCACCTGTACTTATTAAAGGTGCGTTCAGTCATTTGACCTTAATGAAAAATCATTATAAGAAATTAACTTCTGAAATGTTTAACATCAAAGTGTGTCACCTCATGGAGGCCACCATATAAGGATTATTACATCCTCTTTGAGGTCCTAAGTTTGGCTTGGTTTTCCTATTTACTGTTTTCTGTCACATGACTGGCTCGGAGACCTGGAGGGCAAAAGATCCATAGAACTACAGGGCAACCCTGTCAATTTTCCAATCAAATATTTTGATCACCTCTTAAAGAATAAAAATAAGGTATGTGAACAAAGCAAGTTTTGGCAATTAGCAATCCATATGAAGTACCCGCGATCATTAAACAGTGCGGCCAAACGTTGTGCCTTCATATATTCAAACCAGTAATATTCGCTATATTAATGATGCATACTTTACACAGACAAGCAGATGAGGCTGGAATATGATGGTTCTGGGTTTTCTATGGATAATCATTAATTTGTGTTTATATTCTGGCTTCATCTGCTTGCCTCAACAAAATATACATCATCAAATAAGCTGTTTACTTAATTCTGCCTTTTATATGCATTTTACTACTTAATGCAAACTATTTAAAAATAACTGTTGGTCAGTGGAGCAAAGCTTTGTTTTACCCTCCAGGCGGGGGTTTCATATTCATATAAGTTGTGACATCATGTGAAAACTATCAATTGCTTTGCTCTCTACAGTCCTCAATCATTATATGTACCCATTATTGCATTGATTTGAGTATTCTCTTGGTGACACACCATGATTGGTTGATTATGTACAATGGTTGCATGCTTGGTCAAACTACTTTTTGGTCATTACCTTTAGCCTAATTCTACTCACTTCCCTAATTTTCAGAAACTTTCTTCATGGAATAAGGTAGTCATGGCTAGCTGTAAACAAAGCAATTCTACATTGCCATCTGGGATGTTGTATTTATGCTACTTCTGCAGTTGCCAGATCAGCACACCCATAAAGTAAAAAACACTGTGTTCATCTTAACACAACATAAAAAGCATGCATTTAATTGGAAATTGGTCATACCATCTCTGTTCCTCTATCCAGCTGGCCAGATAGTGCCTAACGTCCAGAGGGAATGAGTCCGGGTAGAGTTCAGTAAGCGTCTGAGCTGGTAGGTACTGTAACTGCAGGGTCATTTGCTCCCACAGCGCCATAGTGTGCAAGCACTGCAAAAAATAAAAATCACAACATTACCACTGAAAAAATGACATTTTCAGTTTGGAATTCTTCCATTTGGTTAAGCTCTTATGATCATAAATCAGAATCAGTTTAGCCTCAGGTTGTGAACCACCTTCACAATTTATGACGCTTCTTCCTGAAAAAAATGTTGTGTTTCACGTTTCATCACTTATAAAGGTTAAACAATTATTAAAGCATTTCTATTTTTGAGTAAAATATATCCTTTTCTGTTAATCGGACAATTCTGTTATGACACAAATGACGACACACTAATCCATACTAATGCCCTACTTATCCAAGGATTTAACGCCTTTAAAGAGAGACATAGCCTATCACTGTTGCTATAAGTTTACATATCATACAGGCTATCCATTCATGCATTTAGGACAATACACAATCTTTATATACAAAACGAATAAAAAAATTTAGTTTCTAACAAGTTCCTTATTCTGAACAATTGAAACTCTGAATTCTTCAGTGCAAACGAATGACATGTACAGAAGCTTATTCATAAATAGCATCAGACGGCTGGATAAAACAAGTGAAGAAAAGCCCAACCTTTTATACCATGTTGTGTTTCAGGCTTAATAGGGGCTTTTTTATTATTTGTTGAAAAGAGCTCAAGCAGATGTGTTGAGTAGAGAGAAGGGTTTTTTTTTATATTAACGTTCAGACTTTTGTTTGGACAAGGGAGAAAAGACAGCAGGCCTGCCTTATCTCTCACCAACATAAGGGGACAGAAGACACTGTATACCACAACACACTTGACAAAACAACAGCCTAGAAACCCAACCATCTCTGATAACTACACACACACACACACACACACATATATATATAAAAGCACAAAACAAGCTTACTTACATAGATTCTCATTTTAGCACAATTTAGCTTTAAGCTGCATTGTAAGAGAGTGGAACATAGGCCTATTTAATATGTAAATGCTACTGACCATTTCATTTCTTAAATGGTTTGTAACAGAACTTAATTATTTTTAATTCTGTATGAAATATAAATTTTCAGGATCATAAATGTAATAACTTCTGTTATAACTCAGTTATAACATTAAGCTATAAATATGCAGTGTAAAATAAACGTCATACCGTCAAACATTGCAATTCAACCTAAAAAATACAAAATAAATCGAATGTACTTTGCATACCTTCGACACAAATGAGATCACACAGAATTGAGATCACACACTGAACTGCTCTGTAAGGCATGAAAGCATGCTGGATCATGTCTTCCATAAAGACTGACTATTGTGTCACTTCTCATTTCTTTCTGAAAAAAAAATGGTGACTTGCCTTTTGCTTACTATAATATTTTCTTTTCTTTTTCTCTCTCTCTTTTTTTTAAACCTTTTAAGAAAAAAGTCTGTTTAACCTGTGTTTATGAAAGGTATTATTAGAGAAGTCACAAGATACAGCTCTTTTTTTTTCTTTCTTTTCAAATGAACACTGGGGTCCAGTCCAGACAACTTTGGACTTCCCATTATATGATAACAAATATTTGAAAGTATTAAAAAGATTTTTAAAAAGAGCTTTTGTAAACAATTCCTCTAAACGATATAGGTAAACATACAACTAAGAGATAATCCAGTAGCAGTAGTATCCATCTAAATTGATCATTTGTAAGATAATAAGATAACCTTTTTATTATATAATCAAATATCAATTTATTAAAAAATAGGATGTTTAAGGGAAGCAAAAACTGAAGCGTAACACCATGTAATTTTAACACAAACACTCTCCAAGACCTGTCATAAAGTTGAATAACCAAAACATGTTGTTTAACCAGTCTATTGTAAAAGTGGGCAAAAATTTCTGTAGAATATTGCAACATATGAATCCCTAGATTACTCACTATTTTCAGTCTATACATTTGATGTAAAATCATTGTTTATTTTTCATGGTGAGTGAAATCTTAGTGTATTTAAAATATTTTTATATCAAAGACAAGACATGCTAAATAAAGCTCCTTTAATGACTACTACAGTTGATAGTTAATAATAAGTGCGAATCTTAAGCTCATTATCCTGTATGTGTCAGGCCCTCTGTTCCAAATAATATTTCCTCATTTTTCCTACTAATATACTTGTAATGGTACCTGCACTAATGTTTAACAAAGGGATTGGAGCAGCGTAGGTGAAAAAGACCACACCTATGTGCAGACATAATATCTGAAGATAAGTAATTCAAGGGAAATACGTCATGTTACTCTAACAAACAGGGCAAGCAGATGAAATTCAAGATCATGCTTAACATGTATCACATAAGTGACAACAGTCCAGTAAACATGACCACTGTGTTGATTAGGTGTTAGATTACTATTGTGTGAACACCAGAAGCTGTGCAGGAAAAACAGGTCTTGTAAAATTAATTTTTTCTGTTGCACACACACTGATAACACTGATGAAAAAAAGCCTAAATTAAAACTAAATTAACCGGTTTGCTTCAAGAGGCCTATTTAACATCACTAAATCAACCTACATGCATTGATTTATACAAACAAAGGCGTTTTATGTTAAATCATGTAGAAATCAGGTTCCCACTTTCTATGGTATAGAACAACCCAAATAAAATATAAGACGATCTTGAAATATATATTGGATGGCATATTCGTGGAAGGGATTTATGGCTTCTAAATAGTTGTACAGCAATATAAATGAGTCTTCTATAGCTTTGCTTTTAACCGCTTTGACAAAAGATCAGAGGTACTTTTTCGAACTCATCATTATCTGAACAACTTGAACTGTTTCTTTCAAATCAATTCAATTCAGTTCAGTTCAATCCATTTCAATTTATGTTGCTTTACTAGTATGACATGCTTGTATAATATTTACAATAGAAAAAAAACAAAACATGGGGACACTGGTTTTAGGTTTTAGGACAACTTTGATGAATGTTTTTGATCCACTTCAAATGTATATCTATATATAAATCTATATATATTAATCTACTAAAGCAGATGTGTTCACTCTTTATAATTTATAAATATGAAATGCTCCCTTTAACATAAAAAAGACTTAATGGTAGCATTATATATGTTTTATAAGGTTTTTTATGTTGTAAAATGCATTACAACAGATACAATGAATATAAAAATTTTTTTAAGTAAAGTCGTCAAGTTTTATAACTACATTTTTGATACTTTTAGGGCTTTGCTGTTCCTGACTTTACATTTAAAATATGTTTCTACTTATTTTTTAGTTGAGCACCCATTTGAGATTGATGTGCATGCTTTTACTTGCTTTTTAATACACATAATGAATACCTTTATAATGCATTACATAAAGAATTTAAGTAAAGTGTTAATTAAAAATGTTGCTCATTTTTATTATTTCTTTACATTTTCTTGCATAAAATCGTTTTCTTTTTCAGCACTGTGCTGATCCTTATACACTAAGGGCTGTAAAGCAAAGGCCTTGTTCCCTGAATCTCATTTAAAGACCCTGTTTTGAAAATCAAGTGTATAATCTTGTTTAAATGTTTGTCTGGTGTTTTTAATAATTCATTGGCCACGGCTGAGCATTTTCTCCTTAAAAGTGCCTTGTCTCAAAAATCGCAGAAATGTGGTTTGAAACAGCCCACATACATTGAACCCAGTCCCATCGATATAAATATACAGATATTTCATATCATTAGCTGTCTCAGATGGGAAACAGATGATTTGTATGACAGAGAATATTGCATAAAATGTATTACGATTCTGATTCATCAACTTGCAGTTGACTATGTATAATTCATGTACAATCTTACTTTTCTTTGCATGGCTCAAACATATGCAAATACACATAGCTTAATTAATCCAATATTGCCACTTGCCATGACATGAGTGTAGAGTTATATTCAAACAATTTTAAGGCATGAACAAAAAAACACTGCAGGCTAAATTTGCCTTAATTATTGAAAATCTGTTCTTTCACAGTCCTATTTTGTCAAGGTATCATCCTGGTCTTAGATGTCCTAAAATATACTGAAAGAAATCAAGAAGAAATTAAAGTGCAATTGTGATAACTGTACGGTAAGCATCTAAAAATTAAAATATTAAATAAAATATTGAAATCTTTGATGTTTGGTGTATTTTCTTTTCTATAAAGTTAATTCTCTGTAATGGAAAACAGATCTCTTTAACATCAAACCTGCCTCACACTGAACCATTGACATTAGTTGGCATCTCACACATGGACCGCTTTACCACCGATACACTTTATTTGATCTCTTTTAATTCAATAGATGACTGCATTTATAATGATCATGTCATAAATGACCAAATGAACAGAAATAAGCACACTGGTGGACTTTTACACTCATCTAATTACTATAGATACTACTTGAAATACTATGACTAATAACACAAAGGATGTAAGCAAACATCCGAAAAACTGAGAAAGTGTTTTCCCTGTCTCTGTTTCCTAATTGAACTTCACATAAACCTTTATTACTGACTGAATCATTGCATTTAATCAATGCATTGCACACTTCATCGTCCATGACAAAAACTACCTATTGACAAATAGCATAAAACAACTGACAAATAGACAGATAGATAGATTTACTTCATCCAATCCACAGAAATAAATACTCCACTAAGCCTTTTTAGTGCATTTTAAAAGGCCACAGCAAAGCCATTAGCATTCATATAATATTTATGACAAATAACAGCATGAGGGTGTTACATCCCAAAGTCTGAAGCTGACACAAGCAATGTTACAACAACAGTGAGGAGGGTTTGCAAACAACAGACCACTCTCTAGCGCACACATAGCCTACACAAAAAAACCAATGCCACATTCAGCCAATGGGGAACAGAAATTAGGGTGCGAGTTCGTGTAGGCGCGCGTGCTAAACACTTAACTATTTTCCACTAACAAACTAAAACATTTATATTGCGTGGCATTTAGCATATTCACATGGAAGTCAGCAACGTTTTAGCCATATAAGTAGGCCTTCCTCTCTTGCTATTTCCAGTTAAGTCAAATACAGGAAACTTGTTGAATATGTGAATTGACGTGAAGGCAATGTCCCTCGCGTATTTTGTCATGGAGTATCCAGGCAAAAATACGGTCGCGTCACTTAGGCGTCCTTAAAGTAGGCTAGTATATATAATGACCTTAGCTAAACCGACTTCTGGGATTATTATTGTTATAAAGTGAGATTTGTATTCGTAAGAGAGCTCTTTGGTGCCTTTTTTAGTCGTTTTTCTTTTGCTCGCTCGCTTCGCATGAGTGCGAATTTTTCGTGTAACAGTTACAGTAGAGGAAAGTAGGCTGTTACAAAACTCATGTTTCCTCCTTACAACAACATAAAGCGATAAACACATTCAGCGCGCGATAATCTCACCGTCCGTAGTTTATATAGCAAAATTACTAAGTTGTTAGTGTGTAACTTACCTGATTTCGACGCCAGCTCTTTAACACACGTAAAGAGATATAAGTCTGCGCCTTCCGTGTGCGTTTGTTGTTTTTTTTTCTTTCTATCCACCTACTTTCACTTTACACTGACACTGAAGCTGCTGCCCATTGGCCGCTCTGATGCAGCTCTGCTACCAGGTAAATGTACATTATCGTAAATATATAAATATACATTCATATATTTTGTCGATATATTCTGTTGTATATATAGTCATCGTTTTATGTGTGCCAGAAAGTGCCTATTAATTTTAGTATGTTCCAACTTGTCTTCAGTATCTTTCAACTTACTAAGTATTTTCGTTTATTATTGTCTTCCTACGTTATTTTCCTGTATAACGTCTTAATTTTTTCTTAGTCGGTATATTTTTTTTTAAAAATCATACAGCTTAGCCGGTCATTAATTTCTTTCTTAAAGTTCATAATGTATTGCAATTATTTGATCAACATTAATGGTACATTTGCGTGTTTAAAATGCACTTTACCCCATGTTGTGTATGTATTTAGCTTATGTTTTAGCGTTGAAAAACAATAATGCTGAGAAAAGTCCTCTGAAACAACTAGTAATAAATAATTTATCAACAATAGCCTATTAACAATTATAAATATAGGCCTTCTATTCACATATAGCCTACATACTAACTCACCAGAAAATAATATTAATAAAATAATGTACCGAAAGTGTAAAGTTTTAAGTAAAATAGCCTAGTTAAGGAACAAGGTAGCGCTGCTGAAAATCAGTGAATCAGTGCTAACTAACTTACAGAAGGAAAAATTCAACTGTGGGGCCGTCAGCAATGACGCAAAGTGATATCTACACATTCTCACTGGTTGTGTATTAAAATCTAGAAAGCTTGCAAGGCCACATTTTATGCATCATGCTTTTTCATAAGACGTGACTTTCTATTTATCAAGACTAAACGTCACTTGTAGGCGGGGAAACAACGCCATTTCTGCTCGAAACGCTCGATTTCCAGTAAGGAGTTTCGAAAGAGGTTTCCGTTTTCTCAAATAAGCTCGACTCAAATAAACTTGCGTTTTCATTATTCTGGTTTCTTATCTAAAACAACGACGACGACGACGGAGGAATATTTTATATATTTAACAGTTAATGCAATGCAGCAAGAATCCGGTTCAGCAATGTTGCACTAAAACAATCCAATGAAAATGTACCAGTTTTTCATTGAATTAAATAAAATAAACAGATTTAATGTTTCCAAACAGGCAAATTTATCAGTGAGTGTTTGTAACAATATACCTCATTCTGAATAATTCATGAACGCTGGAATATGTGTTGCCTTGTCCGCGGTTTATAAGCTATTTTGTATGTAAGTTGCTCGTATAGTTTTTCTTCTCCCTTCAATAGACTCTTAGAAATACGTAAATGAACGCCATCATGATTGTTGTTTTGTGGAGAAAGTCGCTAATTTCATCAGTATGGTTTGTTTGATTTGTAGTGGATCTGGCAGCACATCATCGTTACTTCAGGAAACGTTGAAGTCAGGAAACTGTGTAGTCATTAGTACGACTAGCCTTTATATAATTATTTCTAATCTCTCATTCACACACAGAATAACATTTTCTATTGCTCACTTATATATCTGATGAATATAGAATAGTGTAGGAGTTTAGAACATTAATAAAACAAAATTTATTCTCTCTTACGTTACCACTAGAGGGCAGTAGGTCACCGTGAAAGCTGACCTGTTGGTCACGTTTGGCTTAAGATATGCAATGAAGCTAAACGGTCAAAAATAAAAGATAGTTAATTTGAATTAAAATATTTCTACATTTACAGGTTTTAAAGATTAGATTAATCCAAACTATTCCCATATGGTACATGTTGGATCTAAGAGAAGTTTGTTTCAAGCTTCAGGCATTCCTCATATCAAAGCCCATTTCCTGTCCGGTCATGATACATTTAGCCTGTCTGAGGACTGTTGAGAATGCTGCATGAGCTTCGGGGGTTGTTTTCATGTCCAGCCTTAATTTAAACAAAGTCCGAATTGACTTGATCAATCTCCTGCTGATAGAGTTTGACAGACCCGAAATGGAATTCTGAGGTAGCAAATGTTATCAATAAAAATTCCATAATAGTTGTGCAAAGTGTTTAATTTCTATCACAACAAACCATTTGCAGCTGTTTAGAAAAGTAGCATCTGTGAAAATAAACATAGGCCTATGAAAAGTAAAAACTTTATAAGATGTCATGAGAATTTTTTCAAAAATATGAATGCATTAAAGATGCCATTTTTGATCAATTTTTTTGGTAACACTGAAGTTTAGGGGCCGATTTTCGCTATTAACTAGTTGCTTAGCATGCATGTTACTGGCATATTGTACTGTTAATACTACTTACAAAGCACATATTAATGCCTTATTCTGCACATCCATATTAATTGTAACCCATACTTAAACTTATCAGTATACCTTACTAACTAGTAATAAGCAGCAAATTAGAAGTGTGAGGAAAAGTCGTAGTAAATATTGATATATATATATGGATCAGTGAATTTATAATTTGTCCATATATATTATATATGTGTGTTCAAAATTCAGCAAATTGTTGTTTGTTTACTCTGCATTTTTTTTCTCCCCTCATTCACAGCTTGTCATGATTTTGGGGTCCTCTTAGGTAAAGGCCTAGCGCAGCGCAGCACCGATGGCAGCACATCTGGAATCAATACAGCTGAACTGGATAACTAGAGGTTTTGGGGGGAGTTAGGGCTAAGGGTTGTGCTAGTTACGGTTTTGGCCCTGGGGGTCCATGTGTCCCTGACTCCTAAATAGACTTGATTGCTACCAGCTGGCAGCCTTAACTCACCCTGTGTCAGGGATCTCCTCTGATGTCAACCTTGTCAGTATCAAGACTAGACAGGACAAAGGAGAGTAAGACATGAGCAGTTATGAACAGAGGTGTAGGCAGGGTCTGAGCTATGGGAAATCTTGTTGCACTGCATGTGAACTCTCTGGTTTGCGTCACAAAAGTTTCTACCTTTATGTGAAAAAAATGGAGGACAAATTCCTTTTAAAAGTAGAACGAATTAGATCCGAATGGGATGTAATGCACAATTTTTTTTTCTCTTGAAAGGCTAAAACTGAATACATCAAAGTTAAAATCACAGAGACGGACTGCAGAAGACATGACAAATTCAAAATGCTTCAAAAAAGCTTTCATGTTTTAGGATAACAGGCAAAATGATTGACCTTTAAAAACACTCATTCTTCTTCATATGCCAAAACCACTCTTGATGTAATATGTTGCTTTTGCTGTATGTTTTTGGTCATCATCTATCGTCTTCTCTTGATTGTAGACTTTGACAGTGATACGCCAACCTCCTGGAGAGTGCTTGGAGAGTGGGTTTTTCTTTACCATGGAGAGGATCCTCCGATCATCAGCACTGTTGTCCTCCAGTGCATTCTTTTTTCTCTGAATGTATGTAACTGTTGATGGTTCAAACAACCAGAACCATGTTGCTCTGTTGGCCACTTTGAATGTTCCTGCTATCTCTCCAATGGATTTGTGAGATCCTTTGACCTCACAGCAACAGCAACAAATGCAAATAGCAGACTTAGAATCAAATCCAGACCTTTTACCTGATGTACAAAAAAACAAAATAGCCCACGCCTCTCCAAGAAATAGCTTTTTAGTAAATTGTCAAATTACTTAGGGTTGTGTATTTGTGTGTGTTGTGTATTTAGATATAATTTATGTTCTGATAATACTAAATACATTATAATAATAGAAAATTATATATATCTGCAATGGATTAATACTTTAGGGGATGCAATATAACTTTTAAGTTGAAATTGACTGACTAGTTATGTAGGTGCAACCGAGAGATTTTGCATTACAAATTGAGGTATTCGTATGTTATATTATATTTTATTATAGGCTACACATGCACCTTTGTGTATTAATACATTATGAATGTGTTTATTTGCTATCCTATTTAAGGTTAACTATACTTAACGGTAGTCATTTTTGGCTTTTTCTAAATGCTGAATCTAAACACTTTATCATTCTGTAATTTAGATTCTGCTCTAGCTCTCGAGTCAGAGAGGTCAAATTCAAGCTGACCAGGTCACATCACTCAGAGTGCACCAGCACGAATGGTTGCTATGGTGAGGGTTATGGTGGACGAGATATGAGGATTGACAAGGAATTATTGCTTGCTAAGGTAAATTTATCCTCAACAGGAAACAAAACATACACTTGCACGTTTTGTTTGTACTTTTTGAATACTCTGTATGCTATTGAATAAAAATAAATAGGAACTTCCAGAATTATCCATCAATTTGTGAAATACAAGCATGTCACTGGATAACCAAATAGAAGAAAAAAAAAACTCCTCAGTGAATTAAATTTTAATTTTATTTTTTAAAATTAAGATTATGTAAACAAACGAATGTGGGGTTATAGCTCATATCTTCACAGTATATTTACCGAGATCTACTATTTTTTAACACTAAAATCATTATTTAATTTGAAATTAAAAAGCAGTGTATTAAGCTATTCAATGAGCCATTCAAACAATTGCATCATAGTAAGTCCACAGCCGTATTCATAAAAGATACAGAAGATTTCGTTTCAGGGGAAAGGTCAAATTTGTATTATTAACCCTAGTGCCACCACAAGGTGAGTGTGTTATTGAATGTAGGAACTGAAGGATGTTATTTTATTCTACTGGTAGCTGGAGATTAATTATACTTTAGAAAGTGACTGGAGGGCAAGGACTGTGTATAACTTCACATTATTCATCTTAAGCAGAGACTTAATCATCAGCATCCATCAGCACTTTACATTAAATATGTGATAAATCTCCATACTATAAAAATATATTGGACTTAATGAGGGTTATGTTGAAGGTCAATGTTTTGATGCATAACCTATAGTTTAATACAACGATTGGAATTACACGCAAGTAATTAAGTCAGTTACTATCATATCTGTATAGACTATATTTCATGCAGCCATAAAATTCATTATCTAGCCTTTCTTTTTGTACTGTGTTGAACCCTTGACCACAAGAGCATTGTTATTTGACACTCCACCCTGAAGCCACTCCTGACCATTGGGCAGTGTTTAAATGCTCAACGTCAATTGATATTAAGCAACAAAGTACTATAACTAATAGTAACTAATAACTATATTAAAAAAAAAAATTTGTTTCATGTGGAAGCTTTTTAATATGCGCACTCTCACTCACTTGGGTGACTCTCACCTTTTCAAAAGATTCACCTTTGTACCTAAAGGATCTGTATTGGTATCTAAATAGTACAAAAGTGTCCATTTGTACAGGCAGTGTAGAGTAGAATAGACACATGACCCATAATATTCCACAAATGATTTATAATGCATCACTTGATAATCTCTTTGAAATCATGTGCATATAAAGGGAAGGCAATTTATCCTCACAATCTACCAACTGACATGTATGGGAAGATGAGTCATTGAAGTTTTTTCAACATATTCTCTTTAATATTGTGTAATACTTTCTTTTCTTAAAATACAGTCTTTTCTGAGGTAGACCATTACAGTTCAAGAACATTATCATTTTTATAACAGACATCAAAAAAAGACATGAAATAAATATTTTCATGTACAATATGCTGCAAAAATGAGGTAGAAATGGTTACAGAAAATGTACAAGAACAAGATCCAAGAACAAAGTTACTGTACTAATAGATTCAAAACAGCTAATTAATGACAATTTTGTTGGACAAACTGTTAAACTGCTCAGTATCTTTGTGTTTTGTAATCGGCTAAATATCTGTATTTGCCCATGATATCTCAGTTTGAATGAATGGAAATGAATGCTGAATTTTTCTACACAAAAGAATGTATTTGTGCATGTTGGATGTCCCTGAGTCTGCCAGGTTCTGTAGGTTTTTGCCTCATCGGCGCTGATCAATATGTGCTCCTGGGATCATTCTGATTGACCTGTATGCCGTGAGTGAAGCCACCAGCTGTACTTGAAGAGCCGAACAGTGCTATAGGGTTACTAGACATCAGTCAGAATATGGCTTCTCCAAAAGGCTATGTGTAAGATAGAGGAACGGGGGATGGGAAATCAGCTCACCACATGGTTGTACAGGGCCAGCAGCCAAGGGGACAAACCATTGTGCTAAGAGCATGGGGCATGCTGGGGGTTAAGGAGTGATCACAGGAGTTACATTACAAAATTCAACAATCCACGAAAGCCAGTCTACAGACATTATAAATAAACGTAATAATCTCAGTTTTTTTCAGCAGTGGTGATTTGAAGACATCTGATCACTCCATGTAACTTTCATCTACCTTATAAACCAAAAAAGCTGAAACTTTTAAACATTGGTAGAGGCTGCTCCATCTGGATTGTCTACATGATGAGCATGTTAAAATGTTTTATACATTACACGTATACCACAATTTATGATTAGACATGATTAGCTGCCAATTATATCTATATATATAAACATTCTCATTCTGATCTTTGGGTTGTTTCTTTTTTGCTCCTCAAGTTGGTTGTTTTAAAAGGGCACGACATATGCTTTGCACCTTGGTTTCTGAAAACAGTTTGTCCAACAAAATCAAACATCTTGTTTGCCATCTACAATAACACTTCATGAAGACAATCATCACTCCATCAAAAATCTACATCAAAAATAAAGGGTAAGGATAAGGGAAAATGTTTTCATAGAGTTAAAAACATGGATTTATGGCATCAGATATTCTCTGAAATACCTGAATTACATTCATTGTTTGTCTTTGTAGCATTTTCAAGTTTCACCTAAGAGGTAACAGCACAGATGCAGTGTGTATACAGGTCTGTGTCAGGTCTGTTGCTCACCTCCAACCTCAATGCTTACTAATAAGACCCTAAGATTACATACATTCTTTATTTATCATTTCTGAGGTAAAGAAATTCTTCCTGAGTATTTCAAACAAGACTACATATACTAATAAAATAAACTGAGTAAAGCAGAAGAGAGTAAATAGTCATTCATGGACCCTTGCTTGTTTTTGTGTTTGAGGGTCCTGAGCAAAGGCTCTCACGAGATTGTGAGGAATGTGATGGGTTGTTGTATTTGGGAAAATATGTATTATTTTCAACAAAGTGTTCGGAAAGAAGTGTACCAACAGTAAGAGTCTGTGTTTCTATTATCTGATCTTTTATGGATTAGTATTTTAATACTTTTTGGGTAGCAATGCATACTCTTTTGATAAAATGACCATTTTGACAAAGTGCACAAGATTTGACCGCGGCCTAACAATCAACTTTGTAAAATACTGTTGCTTTCTTCCCTAAGAGGTTGCATAACAGTAAATATATTTTGGTGAATGCTGTGACTTGGACATTATAATGTTGGTGAGCATTTTTGGTACAAACAAAGTAGTTTTGATATATCCTAAGCCCTTTAACACCAAATAATCTTTAAAGTAAATCAACACAAATAAAACAACACCACTGGAGTGGACTGGCAATAAATAGGATCCTGAGAGTTGTAATCAATGGGGGTGTTTTTCAGGAAAAGTCAAGTTATCTATAACCTCCAGGTTTAGTCCAGGATCAAGGCTAATTGGAATTCCAGTGAAATTCCAAAATATAATTCAGACTTTCTATCAGATATGCCAAGCAACTAATAAATGCCCCTTCAAGAAAGGCCTAATATTTCATTTCTTTGGGAAAAAATAAAGTATATGTTTATTTATAGAAAAACAACACACCATGGCATGTTCCCTAGATTAAACGCATTCAATCCAAAATGCCTCCCCACCATAAACTGTAATTTCAAGTCCCACTCTTTTGGCTGCAACAAGTAGTTTTAAAAAAAAAGGAAAGAAAAACATTTAGCAGTCCCCAACCAGTGGTTGACTAGGTTCTCAGTGGCTATAAACCTTACTCCACTCCATACAAGTGTCCAGCTCTTTGGGGGTGCTGTGAGGGCGTACCTTGCAGAAAGCATTTTCAAAGTCTTGGAAGGAAGGGGAAGAAAGGGATGAAGGGAGGCCGTGCAGGGGCACGGGTGCCGAAGCAGAAGCTGATGCCAGAGCCTGCTGGCAGAGCTGCAGCAGTTCCCAGACGGAGAAGCCTTCTGAACGCTGCAGTACTGCGGACAACTCCCTTTCGCCCAAACTGCAGCCTTGGGGCGCCAGCGCCTGCAGAAGCACATGTCTGCGTGTGTTTCCATCTGGCAGGCCTATGTGGTAACGCTTGGAGAAGCAGCGCATAAGGGGATCTTTGATTAAATCAGGTCGTCTCGTGGTGCAAACAACCAGAACCATGTTGCTCTGACCATGCTGAATCTTCTCTAGCTGGGCCTGCAGTTGCTGTCTGAGACCTTCCTCCTCGACAGCCTCCACCTCGCTGAGCAGCACCACTGCAGGTTGTCGGGCTGTTGCCACCGAAAACAGAGTGGCAAGAAGTTGCTCTGCATCTCCTTTCAATTTAGAGGCCAGAGTTGTACAACTCAGCCTATAGAAAGTAGCGCCCATTTGAGATGCCATGGATCGTACCAGTGTGGTTTTGCCCCCTCCTTGAGGACCAAACAGCAGGACGGTTCTGGGTGGGCGGATGGCAGGGTTGGGTCGCAGGACAGGCCACAGCAGGTCCTCCTCCAGTGCTGCTTTAATGTGACAGTTCCCAGCCAGTTCACTCCAAAGCAAAGCTGGACTGCAATCTTGCAGTTCCTGGCTCACCAGCTCCAGCATTTGGGGCTCCATGCTTTTCATGGGATCAGAGCGCTTCTGAGACAGATGCTTGGAGAAACCTTGCTCTGGACCTCCGTTCTCCCCAGTCATGGCTGCCGGTGGACTGTAGTCCCCTGCGGCTCCATATGTTGGTGAAACCAAGGGCTTTAGCCCACTGTATTTCCCCACCTCGTCTCCTTCCAGGCTCGAATGAGATGAGGGTTTACTAGGCTTAAAGGCTTGAGGATCTGTGTTGCCTGTTCCAAAGCCATTACCACGGCACTCAGCTTTATCACTGACCCCATATGGAGAATCTCCCCCAGCTTTTATGGGGTCATAGCTATATTTCCTATAGCGTGAATTGTCTTCACCTTCCTCATCCAGGCTCATCTCAAATGCTTTTCTCTTCAGAGAGCCACCAGGTTCTGAGCCCCCTAGACTGCTGTTCTGATAGCTATAGCTGCCACCAACCACTGTGGGTCTTGACGGAAGTGGAGAGGGGCCGGCTATGCCCGAGGGGATGTAAGGGCCTGTTGGATGGGTGTAGCTAGGAGCAAGGCTGGTCTGGTGAGGGTAGGTGCTAGGGGGGTAGTTGTAAACGGGGGTAGAAGGTGTGTAACTGGGGAGAAGTGTGGGGCTCGGCTGAAGGGCATGTAACGAGGATGGTGGAAGTGCTGAAGTGGGTTGGGGGCAGTACCCTGATGAGAGGTAGGTGCCATTATAACTGGGTGGGTAGTCACTGGAATGGGGCCCACTGCAGGAGCTGCTCCCGCTGTATCCAGAGTCTGAAAGGTTGCTGTTAACTGCTGACACATTGCCCGAGCCTGGAGGCCCTGCTGATGTGGGAACCACCTTTGGTCCCGACAGACCATCATGAGAAGGAGGCACCAAGGGATACCCCCCGTCAGTGCTGTGCGTTAGAGGCCAAGGTTCCAGTTCACTTTTCTGGCCTCCGTTAAGAGCCCCAAAGGCTCCAGGCTCAGGGTATGTGCCCACAGCAGGGCGTTCGTATGGTGAGTCTAGCATGCCAGAGTATTTCTCAGCATAGCGCTTCAGCAGGTTGGAGGCAGTAAGGGCTGAGATGTCATCATTTGCCCAGGCATAGCTATAGGAGCTACGGCTGCGGCTGGGGTAGAGCTCTGACTTGTGGGCAGGGGATGAGGTGGTGGAGGACACGTCCAAATGCTGCTCAGGCCACTGGCTCAGAGGCTGTGCATGCTCCGGGTTCCAGTGCATCTTCAATAGGCCTGCCAGAGATAGCAATGTGTCAGATTATGCAAGAACTTGATATATATCAACAGCATCCATTTATACATATCACTTTGATAATTGTGTTTTTTTTCTCCATCAAAGAATTGCAAGATTACTCATACCCATTTTGGCTGATAGCAGAACCTTTTTTTTTTTCATTTTGCTTAGTGACAGGATTCTCTTGTATTGTGCATGCATGAAAAGGGACTCTCTGTTTTTCTGCAGTATGTATAAAAGAAAAGGGCTGTGGATTTGCTCCTTTCAAGCCCTCAGCCATGTAGCAGCCTTGTGTTGCCATCTGCAGTTCTCCCAGAGGACAAACTGTTATCAGCCTGTGCATGTTTCCCTCAATACAACCCCTCCCACCACCACAGTCCATCCACAAAGCAATTCTCCAAAAAGCCTCTGTGGCCAGCTTGACTGAGGGAGGGAAATAGAGAGAAGGAACAGAGGGGGAGAGGGAGGGGACAATTTGGGGGGGAAAAAAGGGGGGGGGTGACTGGTGGACAAAATAGTTGTGCTATTCATTGGCCACTTCCCATGAAGCACTGGGAGTGTGGAATGCCCTTTCCTCTGGCTATCCTGTGATTAATTATGTTGCCCTAAAATGAGTGGGATCTTAATGCACATGAGGAAAAATAAATCACATGAGGAATAAAAAAAATAAAGAAAGTGTTTTTTTCCACATCCAGTCTCCGCCCTGTTCCTTCTCCTCATAAAAAAGCAGCTTTTCTGAGCTTCTAAAAGAGCAGTACACTTGACAGCACCCCAGTTCAAAGGCACTTCATAAGAACATTAACTAAAATGAACCATCAAAATGCATATCAACAGCAGGAGAAATATAATCATTCAGCAATATGCATATTGTATGTCTGCTATTTAAATCCTTTAATAGGAAGTGCATTTTTTTTCTTGGTCTAATTTCAGGAAGCAGAGAATAGTTTTTAAACCAGCCGTTTCATTGGGGTCTGCAACTGCTCCTTCCAAAGGCATTAGCTAAATTCCACACATAGCTTTGCATTATTGAACTGTCAGGAATCAGCCTGGGGTGAGGGCTATGGGGGGAAATGAGGAGCTAAAAGGAATAAACTGCAAATCTTCACCATAGGCTGCAATCCGAGGAGAAAGTGATGATTAGTCATTCAGTCTTCTGTCAGAGTGTGCAAGCTGCTGCTTTATTGCCATTTAAATCAAGTTTCAGTCCTGTGTGCTATGTTCCACCTCACTCTTTTTCTCC
Source organism: Enteromius unitaeniatus (assembly GCA_032359435.1). Lineage (NCBI taxonomy): Eukaryota > Metazoa > Chordata > Actinopteri > Cypriniformes > Cyprinidae > Enteromius > Enteromius unitaeniatus. The sequence continues at coordinate 10,844,786 of JAUMHI010000069.1, forward strand.
CAAAAACTCAGCCCTCCCCCTCTCTCTTGTGCTCTTTTTTGTTTCTCAAACTCTTGCCCCTCCCGTTGCCAAACCTTCCCATGTGTGTCTTCAGATTCCGCCTGCTATTTATTCTAAAAGATCACACCAACAGACCAGATGGCCATTGTATTACCATGTCCTTCATATTCATATCTAGAGCCTTAAGTTTCCCATGTACAAACTAGTACCGCTAGTGCTAATTTCTAATCTAACTACAAGATAAAAACAAAAAATCCTCTGAATTTGTAAACAAGGTAAAGCATTTGGTCATTTTCCAGTCAGTAGAAACACTATATGTCCAGCAGGCCTATCCCATCTGCAGACTGGTTTGTGAAGTGCTGCATGGAGCACAATAATAGGGCCAGTGTGTGACAGAGATGGATGGCAGCCCAGGGGAGCTCATAAAACCTGCAACGGGCATAGAATGAGGAGGGGGAATGGACAGCAGGCGCTTCGGCCAGCGTGTGTGCATGTGCATGCACGCGCATGAGTCTATCTGAGAGGATGGGGCTTGACATTAGGGAAGTCATTCAGGCGGCCAAACTGCTGTCCACTCCATCAATATACATGAGTGTGTGTGCACCAACACACATGGGAAAGCGCGGCCAAATCGGACAGGGAAGTACCATTTGGGGCAGCCTGCTTCAAGAAGAATTAACCTTGATATACCACTACCCAGCTAAAACTGCTATCCATTAGTATGAAATAAACCACACATGAGCTGGTCCACAATTAGAGCTACGCCTCAGCAGGGACTCTAATAATCTAGATGTGATTTAATCTGTTTCTATTTAAATCACCACAGCTGCTGAGATTAACTCATTCTGGGCATTTGAGAATAGATGGTCCAATTACACCAGTAGAAGTGAAAATGACCACTGAAGGCCATTTATTTCTGTGAATAAATGACAGAATCAAGCCATGGAATTATTTATAAAATATGCCAATAAAGAATAATCTGTTTTATCTCATAAAAGAGATTATGAGATAATTTATAGTTGCAGTCACACAAGAACAAAGAATATTCTATTAAAAATTCTCTCTTTATTTCTCTTAGTTTCGTTTTAAGGGTATTTATTGGCATCACGAAAACTGTATATATGTCTTGACAAAGCATTTGCAGCATAATACTAATATGGAAATGTATAACTAATATTAATAATACTATTATTATTTTTTGTTTTTTTATGCAAATAAAGTAGCAAGTAACAAATTTAAAAGGTGCACTACAATTAGTTTTTTTCATGTTGGTAAATATCGCAGTATAACTATCATTTCCTGTATCAAAACTTTCTAGATGCAATACGCCTAATTAATTCCTAACTAATTAATTTCATTTAAAGTTAAATGATGAGAGAAAAATGATGAAATAAACCGAAATTCAGAAAGAATTCACTGAACAGGTAATTAAGACAGATAAACAAAATGTCATGAGTTTAAGTGTTATGCAAAGTGCAGCTTTGTTTTAAACAGGTTTTATTCTCTTTCCTCTCACACACACACACACATATACCTAAATTATAGCCACAGGACCAGTTCTAATCTCACGTCATTAACACGAGAGGCTGGAGTAAACAGAGGAGCGCTGTGTGGATTAAGAATCCAAGGGCCCTTTAAACAAAACTTCATTGTCCACATGGGAGCTCCTGGCCATTGCTTTGTGTCAACCACGACCAGTGCTTTGCTGTGGTGGCCCTGTGTGGGTTTGAGACTGGCAGGGAGACAGATGTTTCCACTGGTCATTTTACTGTCTGTGTGTCCATTGTTGCACAGCCCATCCAGCAGACGTCCTCCCAGCCTGACAATCCCGTTGGACCTGAGACAAAAGCTGAGGGATCCTATTGTCAGAGGCCTGCCTAATTATGGAAATCTTATTAATCTATTCAGCAGCAGTGCGCTGACAGCCTTTGTGCCGCCCTGGGATTTATTGAGGGTTCTTTTGTAACTATGCGCGTGTGTTTGTTTGTGTGCGGCACCTTACTTTCGCAAATGTGAACAGAATAAAATAACTAATTTGTTTATATCAGTAGACTACAATAAAGTGCAGCTAGGAAGTCAGGATAACCAAAATATTAGTTTAGATTTTGACTTGACCACTATGTTACCACAAGCAGGTTGCGCGAGCAGAAGGTTCTGCAATGTGAGAGCCGGACAAGCCCGGCTGCCATAGGATGCTCAGCTTTTCACAGCTCCCCAGGGGTCCGTGTGCACTTTCAGGCCGCCTCACTTGTTTTCCTGCCCTGAGGAACAAAACCTACATGGATGCAACAAGCCTTCTGGGACACGGGGCCATTAAACCAGGCAGATTGCACAGGGGCCAGTTGTAAACAGGAGCAGCCTGAATCAATCCAATCAGGCATTATTGTGGGCACCCATTCCCTACACCCCACATGTAGGTTTATCTACAAAAAGACACCCTTTGCTCATATTCAAATATAAATTTGCAACTTCAACCAAACGGCACATAGACAAGAGTGTACTTGCATTCATCTGCCCCAACACTGGTGAAACAGGAGACCACTTTAAAGGGAAGAGACGAGAAATAACAGCACGCACACACACACACACATCTACGGCTTCTTAGTGCTGAGAATTTGATTAATTACGATTCGTCTCTGTCAGTAAACCCTCAAAACAACCTAAAAGAGGTAGTTGTACGTTTGAACAGTGAGCATCCTGTTAGGAATTATGTCCTGAAACTTCAGCCCTCAGTGCTGGTATGTGTGGAACTTGCTTTGAAGGGCGCAGATGCCACAAAAGAAGGGCTCTTTTAAGAGAGAATGAAGATGAAGGAGGGAGAAAGATGAGAGTAGATCTGGTTGAAAAGAGTGCAGAGGGAGGATTGTGTTTACATGAATTAATCACCTCACTGCAGATAAGATGGCACCCTGCGTTCTAATCATCAGCTGATTTGTATTCTGTAAACAGACATCTCTAAATCAATGCTTTAGGCAGAGGGACTGCAAAATGTCAATGATGAAGCCTATCGGACAATTAAAAGTCATGCAAAGCCTTATTGAAAATCAAATACAGGTTAAATACTTTTTAATAAGAGTTACAATTCAAAATAAATAAATAGCATTGAGATATACAATATTTCAAAAATCGTAATAAAAAATATCACAAAAATGTTTTAAATATCTGGTTTTCAAATATCCTTCGATGTAAAATAATAATAAAGAAATAAGTGTGAGGTCCTTCCTCAAAACACCTGACAACAGCCCCTCATAATTTACAAGGCATGCATAATAGGCCATAACTGTGTCAATTTTTATAAATTGATGCATTAGTTACAGACGTGTGGATAACATGATCTCTGTGTCTCTTTCTGTTGCTCTTTCTTTCTGCTCATCTGCTCCCTTTTCATGGTCCTGAAAAGATTTTGGGAATTTATTTTTTCAAGCCTTACGAGTTTCACACCTGCTCCTCAACGCACTGCCAGACGCCATGGCTCTTTTCAGCCAGGCCCCGTGGGGTCCCTAGAGGAAGGAGCCTATCTGCTAGAGTGGCAGTGAAGGATCTGATTTTTTTCTTCTCTCCCTCTCCCTCTCTCTGTCTCCAGTCCTCCATTTGAGCTGCAGTCCATAATCTTGGAGCTTTGAAGGTGTTATTGCTTGGCCTTTTGGGACACTTTAAGTGTGGCAGTCTGTGGGTTCATGTTGATGATGAATACAGTAAATATTGAGTCGCACACCATATTTCTTAAAAGCATAAGAATAATGAAACATCAGCAAATGTGACAAATGCATTACGTAATGGATGACTGCGAAACGTTGAATATTTCAAATTGTATAAATCTTTTCCTTTAAGTCTAAAATCAAAATAATTAAATAGACACATTGGAAGGGGGAAAAATTAAAGAAACGCAGCCTTGGTGGTTTGAATGAATAATTAGATGCTCATAATTTTAGAAACAGCATCCCCACCCCCCCTGACCAGCTAATTCTTGTCCACAAATGGCCAAATGCCTGGCACCCCTCCCCTTCAAAAAAACAGGGTTCCTATTTTCTGTGTCCGCAGGCCAGGTTTAGGTCATTGTGTCCGCTAATATATCAAAGAACAGCTGTCCTAAGGCTCTGTGATGACCAATCACCCCCTTCCATCTGTCTCTCTTACCCAATATCTCCTCCATCTCCCCCTGTTCTCCTCCATCCCCTTCTTCCAATCTCTCCCTTTCCCCCTCTCCCTCCTTCCTTTCCACCCTGCCCCCTCACAGAGTTCCCGGACTGAGCTGCAGTGCCCTCTCTCCAATTCCCTGACCGCTTTATTTAATGACCCTACAACCGTGTTGAGATCTTCTGTGTGTGCACTCACACATATGACTTGGAATGGATCAGGTTTATTATAACTAAACACAAAAAAGTATTACTTGAAATCAAAGTACTTTAAGGTTACACAGGTTACATGTATTTACGATTATAATATCAATTAACTATACATAGTTACTAAATAACCCTAGTAATTACATGTAATTAATTAATATTACAGAGTACTTGTATAATTACACTGTAACAATGACACCTTAAAATAAAGAGTAACTGAAATCAATATTAACTAAAACAAAGCAAATTCTCAATTTTGTTTAAACTACTTTAAAAGTATGCTTAAAGTACCAACGCAGGCAATAATATGGGCAAAAACTAGTATAAATGACTAATTCAAATATGAACAAAAGTACAATATAATAGTATAAATTAAGATGTATATTGACTGGACAATACTGTGATGTTATGCAAATGCCTGATTTCTAACAACTCATTCCAGCTGAACACAAATAGTTCACTCAAAAAAGAATATTCTCTCATATTGTTGTAAACCTGTATGACCTTATGCATTTGGCCAACCTTTATTTTATCTTGTTTTTTTTTTTTTTACAGGTAATCAAATCCATGACCTTTATGCTGCTAGTAATATGCTCTAGAAGATGTCAAAGCTACCTTCAGTGACAATGCGTTAAACATCTTTTGAGGAAAAACGTCATATCAACGTCAATGGGGTCCAAAACCATAAGACCTCATTGACTTTCCTTTTATGTGCAAAAAAAAACACTGCAACATTTTACTTACGGTTCTAAAGCCATACAGGTTTGAAACAGCATACAGTGAAAGGTGATCACACAATTTTGAGTGAACTACATCTTGAATTAGAGAACCATGGACAAGCCCTTTGAGGGATATCTTAGAATATCTTAGAAGAGAAGCCTGACGCCTAATAACCCACAGCAGCCCGGGACTTAATTGGAAGCGTAATTGTGGCAGCAACGGGCCTAATGAGCTGTCTTCAACGACGGTGAGATGATGAGCAGAGGCGGGGGGTCCCAGGCAGAATGTGCATCTCTAAGCCCCCTTTCCCTACCGCCGCCGTTTCTCTTCCATCTCACTGACTACACTGCGGGCTAATTAAAGCCCATTCACACCCGCTGCTAATGACCCCGTGCTCATTCACACAAACACTTCAGCACCTTGCCTGTTTACTCAAGGGTCCGCATGCCCCTCCAGAGCCGCATTCACCCCGTCGCTCTCATTAGAATAGATGTGTTGGATGCTCGTTGTTAATCGCTTCTTCGGAGGCATCCAGCGCGCCCCTTCCCATAGACCCAACTCAAAGCCTTAATGACTTAACAGATGCAATTAGAGTGTTTCTTCTGCCTGGGCCTTCAGTGCGGAGAAGGGAATAGAAATGAGGTCATAGTAAAGCGAGAGCTGAGGCTATGCTTGTTTCTTTTTAAACAAGGAATATGCTGGACAGCAGGGCCCCTGAGCAACAAGAGTTAGAGCACTCATGGGCTGCTGGCCTGGGACTGATTTAAGGGTGTGTTTGAAGTGCAGATTACAGATTCTTTGCATCAAATCCCTCCAGGAGTATCCATGGCCCCAGGAATCTCTCTCAGATTTCCTTTAACTCTGAATGCTCTTCAGTTTGAGGTTCCTACCTACGTGCTCATCAGAGCAAGACTTATAATTGTTTGTGGATGCAACAAGAGTGCATGTAATTGCATGTAACAGACACCAAACTAAATCCTAGAATGCGCATAAAGAGCAGGAAAATCCTCCAATCAAACATAAACACAGATGTGCTTCATAAATGCTTCACAAAGTTGCTCCACAAAGAACATTCCAGCATGGATGTGGCACTATTCACATGTATATCACATAAGCTGCACTACATTCACCTGACTTATGTATGAGGAAGAATGAACAGGAAGGACATATCAGGACAGGGAACGACTGTTAGAAAAAGGAATTTGTCTGGGTTTAAAAGCTCAAAGAGTAAACAGGAGGGAATCTAACACCTTTGTGTGCTGTCCTAATATCACACTAGACTTACAGGGTGAACAGTCACACGGACGTACATACAGACTACAAGCATCAAACTTTAGAAACAAGCAGACCAGTTCCTAAATCCATATGCATGCTGTAGGACTGGAAAATCAGGATCGGTTACATTAGACGTCTAAAATTTGTGGCTAAAAGGTGTGTACACTAAACAACTGACCAGATCCTTAAAGAATTTAAAATATTCTGACAGGGCTTTGTGACATTTTTTAAATTAAAATGTGCAAAGAGAGACAGACTAAACAGCAAACATTTAAAAACCTGCTTTCAAAACCGATTACTGATTCATTATATGGGGATAAGCATATAACTAATATATTATAAAATCCCACTGAACACCAAAATGTAATATATGTATCTAATGTATCTAAATTAGAAATCATTTGAAACATAATAAATATATTTACTGCCAATTTTGACCAACTAAATGCAATTTAATGCTGAGTTAAAGTATTAAAAAAGCTATTTAAAAATGTACTGACCCCAAACTTAAGATGCAATTTTAAATAAATATATTATGTATATTAGAAATTTACATATTTTTATATTATTTAATAAATATTTATTTTACTTTCGAGTTCAACACATCATTTAAAAAAAAAAAAAAAAATTATATATATATATATATATATATATACACACACATATACTTAAAGGAATATAAAGAAAACAGAAAATAGTAAAGGTAGATTGTTGACAGCCATTACAGTCACATCACTTCAGCCGAGGCAAGAATGCAGATTTTCAACAACTGAGCTTCAAGAATTTGCAACAGATAAACTAAAAAGGTACATTGTGATTACAGTTTGGATATAAATGTTGTTTTGGTGTGCAGGTTCTGATGATCAACTAATTAGCTTCTACAGAAAAGTGGATTTATCAATAGTATTGATTATAAAACCTCTTCACCTCATCAAACCAAGTTTTCTTCTAAATTTAATGCATTAAATTCAGTTTGCATGAGAAAATGTGCACATCTGACAAAGGTCCTCTGAATGCCTCACTAAATGGAATTATAACACCATATTAGACATCAATGGTAATAGGTTGATGCAACAACCTAGCAAGCCATCCGAAAAGTATTCAAGCTGGCGACTCATTAATACATGATTACATCTCAAACTGAGGTGCCTTGGTCCTTTAGTTTGATTTCCCTCCCTCTTTTCATGTAACTGTCATGCCTATAAAGCACAGAGAAGAAGAGCTAAAGAGTGGAGAAAAAAGCATCTCTTCAGGCAGAACTGGGGGAAGAAACCCCATGCTGGCCTACAAACAATGCTGTTTTGGAGAGGGCCAGAGCGGAGCTCAAATGAAGCCTGGCAGGGGGGTTAGGAATGGGGGCTAAAACTGGACACGTCAGTTATTAGGTCAGTCGAGAACAGTGAGGAGGGGGAAGAGAACTGGAGAAAGGGAGGCAGAAAAGAAGAGACAGAAAAGGACAGAGATAGAGGAAGTAACAGTGCTAGTAAGCTGGACACTGGTGGTTAATCACAGTGAGATGACACTGGCAGAACCACAGGGCTTCTCCTGGTAGGACCATCAGCTCACCCCCAACACCTGTCCTACCTACCATGACATATACCTAATAATAGCATGACTTCAAATGTTTTGAAGAGGACACCTGGAAGCATTTTGTTTTTAAAATGCATCATTGTTTAAACTGGTTTACCAACAAACTAAACACTCAAGTAGCCGTAGGGGAATTTTTGACTAATCTGGAGTTGATAAGTTATTTGCAGTAGTAGTTTGATGTCAAAAATGTTTAACTTACTATAGGGAACAATGGGACTCAGCATTCTGCGGATCTGGTCTCGATTACGGTAACAGTTCTGCGGTGAAACCCAGGTTAGAATCAGTACGGCTGTAGTCCATCGCTGGCCTGTACTCGCATTGGGACTCTAAAAAAAGTGTTTCTGAAAAAAAAAAAAAAAAAAGTTACAAGTTACACGCAACCAACAATCAAGAACCTCAAAGGTGTCATCTCCGTTTTAGAGAGGAGTGAAACAGTCACGGACACAGCCACTCTCACTGTGGGCTGAACACACACAGGGTATTCATTAAGAGCCTGCACACAGGCATTAAGCTGATTGTATGGCTGTGTCCAGCTTCTAAAGAGGGCTTTCTAAATCTCCCTGACAAAAAGCACCATGCATACCATAGCCGTTCTCCTCACCTCATAACAGCAGCAGAGAGCATGCTTTCACAAAATTAAGCTCATTTCATCCCTGGTCACACATTCTCCTGGTTCAATTATCTCTCTTTTTTTCTATGACACATGCAAAAAAAAAAGAAAAAAAGAAAAAAGAAAAAAAAAAGAACAACTATACTGGCAGCCACAAAAAGAATAAAGATGCATGACCATTGTATATGTATGTCTAAATAAATAACAAATATAAAACCTTCATTATAATACCATTACAATTAATAAAAATAATGTTGAAAATGAAAATGCAAATGTTTAACAATTTTAAAATAATAATATAAATTCGACATCAAGCGAGTTTATAGTTCATCACAAAACGTGGCATTAACACTTTGCTTGGTGTACTTCAAAGGAGAACGTAATTTCTTCAAATGAGCGTGTAGGAAAGCTCACACATGAATGAAAAATATTACATAATAATGCTAGTCAAACAGTGTGGCTTTCAGATCTGCTTTCAGGAAATGAAATGGTAATGGACACAATTCATTTCAAAATTAGACATTAAGTAATGATAAAAAACTATTTTAAATGTAAAGATTTAATTTACGTTCATGTATATTTTTTTCTTCTCTAAATTAAACTGGTCAGGTTAACCCTTTAAATTAGTGATATACACAAAATATGCATTAAACAACTATGTAATATAGTATATTTTATATACATATTCACTTACAGTTAATATAACTGCTGGTTTTAAGTCAAAAAATAGAAAATTAATACAGTTCATGCAGGCTTTATGGCAAAAATTTGAAATTGCATGACACTTAATGTAGTATATTTATATGTAGATGTTCTCTTCCGGTTTATATTGCATTATTTTGTTTTTATAATAAACATTCAGAAACTGTGTAAAAGTAATACTGTCAGAATCGGACATAGACCAGCTAAGAATAGAAAAACTCTAAATCTTCATTCCAGGATGGTGCTTTTGGAATAAAATTGAACTGAAACATGAATCCTTTTACATCTCCTCAGTGACCGAAAGACCATGCTAAACCAACAACCTCTAAACTTGCTGAGAATGAAGGCTGACACATCTATATACGCAACACATGCACACACATGCAGAGCCAATCGCTTACAAACCGACACCTGCATGCAGTGCGGGGAATGCAGAAGAGGCTGTTTCACATTAAAGGAGGAAGAATGCAATGAAACGGAGTGAAAACGAACACCAGTACAGGCTATCAGAAGTAGAGGACAGTGCAGTGCAGAGTTAAGACTTTCAATCATTTACAGCTTCAGACAAGAACACCAGCAGCAGCAAAGTGTCCAGTTTAATATTAAAGTAGACTCACCTACTCATGCCTGCATTTTCCTCATCAGATTTAAAAAAGCAGTTAGTTAATCCCTGGAGCAGACAGGCTTGTGTGTGCAGTGCTCTGCTTTTTTCCACATATGGGACACGACTCCACTCTCTCTCTGTCTGTCTCTCTCTATCCCTCTCTCTCTTTCCCTCCCAACCAGTAACAACAGAGCACCCACACACACACACATACTTACCCTCCCCCTGCTTTCCCCATCCCCCCCCCCCTCTCTCTCTCTCTATTTTTTGTTAAAACTATTTAAGCAGAGAGAGGGAAAGAGAGAATGAGAGGAGGACTATGGGGTGGGGGCAGCTGACCAATCATGCTTGGCGTGCAGGCTTGTATTCTTTTTCTGAGAGAGAAATTGAGAGAAGGCTAGTTGCGGTGGAGGGAAAGGCAGAGGCCGAGCTAGGCTAGTCCCTGAGGGAATTAGCGTAAAGGTGTTTATTTTGGTCGAAAATAGGAAAATACTGCTGCCTCTTACATAATAGCCAATGCTTGGTAAACATTATATCATTGAACAGCACCACATGTCTCAAATCAGTATGCAACTTCAATTCAAACTTACAGTAACACCAGACAATTCTAGATCACAGACATTTAGTCGTTAAAATGACTTTTACATACTGTATTACCATTTAAAATATATTCTCTCTGTATATAAACTATTTAGTAAGGATGCATTAAATTAATCAAAGGTGACAGCAAAGAAATTTCTATTTAAAATAAATGTTATTCTATTGAATTTATAACTTTCTCCAAGAATCCTTAAAATCCACAGTTTTCATTATAACATGAAAATGTTTCTTGCGCAGCAAGTTAGCATATTTAATGATTTTTGAAGGCTCATGTGACACTGAAGACTGATCTAATTCAAATATATTATTTTATATATAAGGTATAATTGCAACACTCTCTCACAATTAACAATCTCTCACACTGATACTGTATTTTTAATCAAATAAATGCAGACAGGGCGAGAGACCTCTTTCAAAATAAAAATTTTGAATAAAAAATAATCATACTGCCCCAAACTTTTGAAAGGTAGTCTATAAGCATCATCAAAATTACTTATTTTTTGATCAGTGACTGTTAACTTTGTAGTCAAGTCTTTCACAAATATATAATTATGCAATTTATGTCTCAAGTCAGTATTAATTGCAACTCGAAGCGAGCTCAAATTTTTCATAATTGTAGCTTTTAAATACACTCTTTACTTTAATATGGCAAGCATTAGATTATCAAAATACGCCTCATTTTGGTAGAAATTTGTAGGCAATCACTAACTCTTATTTCTGTAGCTGTTAACTGAACTTGCGTCAGCAAAGGTCATGACCGCTACAGGAACACTTTATTGACACCAAAGTCCAGTTTGACATGCTCGAGTGATTTAGCTCTGCTTCTGTAACTATTTCAACATATAACAAAATACTGAACGACTGAACGATTCACACAATACCATAAAGAACTTCATTATAACACTGCAAATCCGTTTAGCATAAAGTGTCAGTTCAAATGTTTGCGTGTGAACACACGATATCGCAGCTGCCACAACGACCATTTAGCATGAGACTGAAGTAATGGAACCTACATTCTATATGGACTCCCACATTTTCACAGGTGGACTGGAGAGTCCTATGCCTTTATTTTTGGAGCTCCTCAGCAATTTGTGAGGAGTGTAAAGAGTGTGTGAGGTTGTGTATGGAGCATTTCTGCACAGCTGACGATCTGTTTTTAGAGCGCTGTGTTCAGCCATGTGCACCCAAATCCGTCGCATCCAAATCTAACATGTCACATGGCACTGGTGGTGAAAATCATTCGAAATCCACCTAAAACAAACATTTTAAAATGTTTTCGGGGGGGGGAGCAAGGGTTCGACAGCCCCCTAAGGAAAGAGCCCACCGTGCAACCAGTAACCAAGTCAACTCTACACAGCAACTTGCTCCATCAGCATCTATAAAACTATCCTTTGTCCAACAAAGGTCTTTTATCCCCAATGCTGCCATTCAGCACCACCCCCGTTCAAAAGAAACTTCCTCACAAAAAGCCTTAACCGGTACTATTCTTATGGTGCTCCAGTGGAAATCACTGTAGCTCAGCACAAAGCGTGGGGTGAACACACCGACCACTTTCATTCTTTTATTTCAACTCTTTGCAGCACAAAAGTGCGCAAGCAACCATTTAAAAAGTGGAAATCCTAAATACAAGCATTCACCATGCCATGTGTGCTGCGGAAACGCCATTTAACTGTGCATCAGTCTCTATTAACGGTGCACTTTTTCTTCCCAGGCTGACTATAATTGGGAGACGATAGTGGCTGTATGGGAACAGATTGGCAGGACCTTGTGAGGATGCAGGCCCATCACTCTATCGCCCACAAGAAGAGAAAAAAAATTAACCATTAATGCTGAGGCAAGCAGTCTGGCTACTGCAAGCCTGCTGAGTGCAGCACTAATGACCACAAAGCAGTCTTACTTCAGAGCTAGAAAGGGAGGGACAGAGAGCGGAAGAGTGAGTTTGACAGGTGTCACTCATAAAATCAACCTCAAGCGTGTACAGTTCACCACCCAGCACAACCTCGAACACCACATGTGCATTGACCCCATCATACCTTGAGCATATTAGATTATAAGCTCTGAAGAACTGAGCAGCTGAGCTTACTTAATGCAGGAGTCCAAAATAAACACAAAGGACGAGAAATACCACTAATGACCTGAAACGCTGAAATTCTCAATCTGACCTTATTGTTGAGGTCATGCCAGTTTTTTTAGCAGCTTTACCGTCTTCTGCCTGTACAGTGCAGGGGGTTCAGGTGCACAAATGGTGGCCCGGTGATGAATCAGGGTAATAAGTAATTTGGTTGAATGAGAAGCTGCAAGCCTTGCAGTTGTCCCCCGCTGGTACTCATTAAGCGAGCAAAAGAGCAGAACTACTCCAGCATACCCCTTAATGAAGATGACATGCTAGTGATTTTCCCTTTTAAACTAAAATAGGCTGCGCTATTTAAAATAGGCTGTTACAGGGATCCCACACACTATGACCAACAAATATCCATGATTTTCCTTAAAGCAAAAAAAAAAAAAAAAAATACTGAAAAAAAATGCATCTACCAAAAATTGGTTTCAGCATTGATAAGATGACTAAATCTTATTCAAATGATTTCTAAAGGATCATGTGACACTGAAAAGTGGAGTACTGAATGCTAAAAATTCAGCATTGCATCAGAAATCATTACTAATATTACTAATGACTAATTACTAATAATAAGATAATAAGATATAAAAGTGTCATTTAAAATTCTAATAATATAACACTGTTTTAATGTAGTTCTTGCTCAAATAAAGGCGGCTTTATGAGCGTTTGAAACTTTTTTCAAAAACAAACATCTTACTAACCCTAAACTGTTGATTTATATGTAAAACGCGAGTGTGTATCTTCTATTGCTGCACTATTCTGTTTAATGAGCTAATTTTCAGCTCTCATTTTAGGTGACAGCTGTCCGGAGTGGTACACATGGCTGACAGAGGAAATATTGTCATGCTTTTTTGCAGCTACTACCTAAAATAAAGTGGGTCTATAATTAGACACCGCCATTTTAGAGGCAAAGAGAATGGCCCTCCTGAAGACAAGTGTTCATTATAGCTGAACAAATATAAAATATGTCAATCATCTGAGAAAAAAACAAAAAAAAAACAAAAAACAGGAACAAACACAAACATATAAAGCTAATAGCAATATGTGACTCATGCTGGCAGAATTTTTTAAAAAATTAGTTATTTTTATTTTCGCATTGTATTAAAATACCTTTAAACTGATAAATGACTTGTTGGAACTGAACATAAAAAACAGCTACAGCTGTTTGAAGGCGATCGGCAGAGTCAGCAGAGCTGATTTTGAAAAATAGTGTTTTAAATTTTTTAAAAGCAAAAATCACAAAGCAATGTTGCATATTTTCCCCCAATTCTTTTCTTAATATAATTACTATATATTTAGCTATTTTAATTGCATCTTACTCATTAAAAGTTGTTCTGTCTTTCTATTAACGTTTGATTAACATTGTGACAGATCTATAGTAAGACATACTTTAATGCATATATTTTGCAATAACATACTAAAATATGGCTTAATTAACTCATTTTCAACAAAAACTGAAGCATTTTTTTTATTATTTTGCCTGAAACTCAAAATTAGACACACTCTGACTCATTTTGGCAGTACTGGTCAGATATATTCACTTTGATATTTAAAATCTAAATCTTTTAAGAACTCATTGTATTTGACATACTGGGTTACTTTGAATTCCACAAGTAACAAATCCTTCCCAATGATTCAGTTGTTAGAACTGAACATACACAAAAAAATGCTATCACATTCTATGTAACCTCATAGTTCAAAATTTGTGTGAGAGAGAGATTTGGGTGTGTGTGTGTGTGCATAAATGTGGTGATAATCAGTCCCAGGCTGCTCAGGTTTGGTGATATGGTTTCATTAGTCGGGCGAGTGCAGAGTCTTTGGCAGAGATTAGGATGGACTGAAACCCTAGCCTGGCCTCGGTGTCCATACAGAGGAGGGGAGCGGGGTCAGATGGATTATTACTGGGTGTTTCAGATGTTTATTATTCCTATTCTATCTCTAACAGCTGAAAATTGGAGAATTAAGCAGCAGCCTGGGGGATCAGTGCGGAGGGGTTAAATCCAACACTTTGGCTCCACAGAAAAGACATTTCTTAGCTCTGTGCTTCCACACAGTTGGAGTCTGAGTCAATGGAAGAAGACAGAAAGCAGGACAGAGAAAGACGCTCACTGAAAGGTTTTTTTGTTAATTCTTGCCTTTCATTGCCACTCTTCTATCATATAACTCTTTAATATGTCAATTTCTACTTAGAAAAAAAAAGAACAAAGTTTCAGACGTGAGCTCAACAAATGTCACAAGCTCCACAAATTTGAAAATATACCAATCTCTACAATCACAATAATTGATCGTGATGAAATCACATTCAATATAAAAGTTTTTTGTTTTACACACTATGCATATATATATATATATATATATATATATAGACACACACACACACACACATAGAGAAGGGAAGTAGGGTAAGATGTATAATATATGAGTGTGTACTCTGTCAGGTGGTATAATATATGAGTGTGCATATTTATTCTACTGTCCTGCAAAAGTGTGAACTGTGCAACGTCTCCAAGGCTAAGAAAAAAAAATATCTTGAAAACTACAGTACTGTTCAAAGTTTTAGACAAATGCTGTAAAACGAGGATGCTTTAAAAAATATTTTTAATTTAGCAATTATCTTCTATAAACTAATCAAATAAATCTTTGGTATTACAGCTTTAGGTAAAACAGCTTCTGTTCTGAGGTACACTTTCCCATAGTTTTTCAGGTAGCTTGATCGTTTTTTCTTCATCTTGGAGACGTTGTTCTCCACAGTTCTTCTGGATGGAGTCTGTCTCAGTTTGTTCTGTTACTTCATGTGATTCAAGACAGACTGGATGATGATCAGATCAGATCTCTGTGTGGAGCACTGGCTGTTGTCAGACTCCTTGTGCAGACAAT
>JAUMHI010000069.1:10860322-10889435 GCA_032359435.1 Enteromius unitaeniatus
CAGACAATAATCTCACTGCATTATTACAATTAATGACAAAAATAATGTTTGGAAATGTAAACTGATATTTCCAACTGGCACACTACCACAAAAGATAAAAATAATCCACTTAAAACCATTTTTTGTTGGTGAAAATACTAGTGGCCTAAGACTCTTGCACAGTACTGTAGATTATATATATGTGTAATATATATGTAATAATATATGTGATTATAAATATATATATACACATACATTTAATATATAAACAATAATATATAAACCCTTCTAAAAAATTAGAGACTACCCAGCAAGAAATAAAAGAACAATAGCAATGTGACAACCAAGTGTCACATCCATGAAGTCTGAACCAGTAGAAGCAACTGGGCTCCATTTTTATGCCTTCCTTTCCCACAGACACCCAGTCACGTCCATGCAAGGCTGCTAATCTGACTGGGAACATGTGACACAGCCCACAGAGAAACATGAACTTTCTATGTAGTGCAGGCATGGTGTTTAGGACAGCACAAGCAGGCCGTTGTGCATACAAAAGGTCACCTATGATGAATTTAGAGTTTAATGCCATTCCAAACTCAGTATATGCATTCTTGGGCTAGCTTAGACTGGGCCAGTCTAGAAGAAGACTCCCTTCTACTGCCACAATTAATAAATAAAATATATAAAAGTGAGTTCTATGATATATTAGTCATTCTTTTTAGAGCAGTGTTTAAACCAGCTTATAGAATTATGGCAAACTAGACATGCAAAGACTTCAGGGGAGGTGTGTGGTTTGAAATTTCTTTGATTGGAGTGCCAAATATTTCTGAGGCTGAAAGAGGAGTCAGATGAGAGTGCTTTAGAGCTCTAATTAAAGACAGAGGTGGGTTAATCCACTAGCTGCAGGGGCAAACTCTGGTTACTGTGGCTAACCACTCGCATTGTTGCCATTCATGTGTCACAGAACAAGACCGCAATTGTGTGTGTATTAAATATAACTCAGTTTGTGTTGGTTCACATAATTACATGTCAAAGCATTCTTAACTTACATTTGAGACACCTAACAATTTAAAAGTCATGTTAGAAATCAGTTATTTGGATATTAGCCAGGTTATTATAGTTAACAAAAATAAATTAAATGTAATATTTTAAACATTTTGTGTCAACATTTCTCATTTTGATTTACTTTTAAGTGAAATAAAACCAGAACAGAGATAAAAATGTATAAAAACTATGTAGACATTACAAAAGAAACACATTTAAATAACTAAAATTTATAATAGAAATTTAGGCTCATTAGGCTATTAGGCATAATAAAGCTTGCAAATTTAAATTAAAAGGGAAAATACAAAAATACCACCAGTATAAAATTAAATAAAATAAAATAACTGGTCATTAGGCTTTAAGTTAATAAAGCTTGCAAATTTAAATAAAATAAAAAATAAAAAATAAATAAATAATGGCCTAAATACTTCATGTTCCTAATGTTATGAAACCAGATCTGAAAGTCACAAATGTGAAATCTCAACAGAACATGTGGTATGAACGTTCCAATGGGTTTTTTTTTCCTAGGCAACATGTAAACAATAACCTTTGCTCTGCAACTCACTGTGTCACTTGAGCTTCTCTGTCTATTCAAACCTCGACAGGCTCGTTGTGTCGGGATAACGTTTCCACTAGTTCTTCCCTCAACCTAGCCTGATGTCAGGAACTCTATATATAGCTGCAGCTCTGAGTTGGCACAGATGAGTCACGGACAGAGAGATGGACACATTCCAGCTCGCATTCACACCAGCCGATTCTCACTTGCATGATTCATGAAGTTCACAGTTGCCACTCATCCGATCAATGTCATTGCACTTGGCAAATCACAACGTTACTGTTTACCATTCGGGGTGCTTACTTTGTTTACATTGACTTTAAAAAGGCATAAAGGCAGCACTGTTGATTTCCTTTCTGCTTCTCTGTGATTGATAGTTTCCGAGCAGGGACTCAGTCGACGTATTGATCAGAGAGAAAAAAAAGAAAAAAAAAACTAAAATTCATCTGTCAGGTGGTTTATCAGATGCACAGTGTTAAGCAGCAGTGATCAATGGCTGGAGCACGTCCAGCTGAAAAATTCGGCTATATGAAAATTTTGATTGATGCGAGTACAATATATATCTAGCTGGTTGAATGTTTGGTGCTCTAACAGAGAGCTTGAAGCTGCAATAAATTGAACAGGCTGAAGCACTGGTGGGGGGGCCGATGGAGCCAGAATGGCGTCTGGAGGGAGAGACGGAGACAGTGTGAAACAACCCACCCACACTGAATGGAAAACTGTGGTGGTGAGACATATCGCTGGTGCCTGTTTGCCCAAGGCTGTCAGTAAAGCTGACATCAGCTTGTTCTTTATAGTCTATCAATAAATGTGTATATGTATGCCATAGACTGCATTTGAGTACACCATCTAGCCCAAGACCAAGCACAGGAACACTCAAGAATATTCCAGAAAAAAAAAAGCCTTTCGTCAATATCTCCAATGACAATGTAAGCCCCAAACAGGTGTCCTCATTTAAATAATGGAATATCAAGAGAGAGAGAGTGAGATCGAGAATAGACATATACATATATATACACACACACAGTGAGGTCAATACGTATTTGATCCCCTGTGATTTTGCAAGTTCTCTTACTAATCATGGAGGGGTCTACAATTTTCAGCATAGGTGTGTTTCCACTGTGAGAGACAGAATCTAAAAAGAAAAATCCGGAAATCACATTGTAGGATTTTTTTTAACAATTTATTTGGAAATTACTGTGTTAGATAAGTATTTGATCATTTGCTTATCAGCCAGATTTCTGACCCTTAAAGACCTGTTATTTTGCTTTTAAATAGTCCAGCTACACTGCTCATTCGTTAAATTAGTAGCACCTGTTTGAGGTTGTTAGCTGTCATGAAGACACCTGTGCACCCCACAATCAGCCAAAGTCTAAGTAGCAACATAGACAAAACCAAACAGCTGTCAAAAGACACAAGAGACAAAATTATGGACCTTCACAAAGCTGGAAACGGATATGGGGCAATTGCCAAGCAGCTTGGTGATTAAAAGAACAACTGTTGGAGCAATTGTCAGAAAATGGAAGAGGCTAATGATGACTGTCAATGCCCCTCGGACCAATGATGCTAAGAATGGTGAAGAATCAGCCCAGAACTACACAGGAGGAGCTGGTCAAGCAGCGCATTAAAGATGGGTCATGGCTGGGTCTTCCAACATGACAATGAGCCAAAGCACACAGCCAGGAAAACCAAGGAGTGGCTCCGAAAGAAGAATATCAAGGTTCTGAAGTGGCCTAGCTAGTCTCCAGACCTAAATCCAATTGAAAATCTTTAGAGGTTGCTCAGAACCTGACAGACCTAGAGAAGATCTGTATGGAGGAGTGGGACAAAATCCCTCCTGCAGTGTGTGCAAACCTGGTGAAGAACTACAGCAACCCTTTGACCTCTGTAATTGTTAACAAAGGCTTCTTTGCCTTACTGTTTTTATTTGGAAACAGTAATTTCCAAATAAAAATCATATAATGTGATTTACAGATTTTTCTTTTTAGAGTCTGTCTCTCACAGTGGAAATGCACCTTATGCTGAAAATTTTAGACCCCTCCACGATTTCTAAGTAAGAGAACTTGCAAAATCACAGGGTGATTAATGCTTCGCGTCGGGTCCAGATCACACGGTCGGAGATTATTTCTGCGATAACTACCAGCTGCCTGTACATTATCCCTTACTTGTTACTTTATGTTACTTTTTGCTTATTGTGAAAGTAAAGTCTATCCATTTTAACCTATAGTGTTGTGATGTGTTATAACTTGTCAAATACAAATGGATTTCTGGGTGCAGAAAAAAGGATATAGAATATAGAGAGTGTCTGATGACTGAAGCAAATTGATCCGTTCAATAGAGGTGTTTCTTCGTATCAGCAAGGTTTTTTTCTTTAGCTTTTTTTCTCCTTTCAATTGCTGACCAGTGGAAAAAGATAAATGCACCCAATTCAGCCTCTAGCTCTCTATCCAGGGCTTACATTAACTCTGTAATAGCTTCTTTCCTTGGGAGGCAAGATTCCAATTCAACATATCATGTTATATGAATGAGATTCCTATAAACGGCAATATTTATGCACATATATTTTCAGCCCACATTGGGCTCATTGTTGCTCCTATTGAAGCTCAGATGGAAGCAGCTGCAACACATATTCAACAGATGTGCCAAGGTCTGTGCTCAAAATGGATGTAAACAACTGTAGACATATACAGCACAGCAGCTCCATATTAACACACCGAAAACGTGTCTAAACACAGCTGTTACTGATTAGATCAAATCAGACACACTGCATACAGGTCTTTCAAAATCATTGTGCTTCAAAATATGGGAACAAGCATGTAAAAAATTAAAAAAGAAAACTTTCTGTTGTTTATTTGTATTAAAAGACATTCCCTATGACATAGAAACTGCATCTTGAGAGGCCTGGAAGGAACATAAGAGGTGGACAGAAACGCCCTGAGGCATTTGGGACACCCTTGTATTGTTGGAAGGAGGGCCGAGTTTGAAGGACACTTTCTGTGTGTGTGAGGGTGCTAATTCAATCAGGCCGTCAGTCTCCTGGTGTCCGCCTTCCTCAGTAATCTGCCTGTAATTGAGTTCCCAATCAGCAATCCATCAATAATTTATTTGATCCACAAATACAGTGACAACACAGCGGCAAGGGAGGAGACGGGATCCATTTTGGCACAGCGCTGAATCTATTAGTGCTCCCAGAACTGCTCATCAGCTCCCTTAAGTGCCATCAATGGGTTACAGTCCAGCTCTTCAAAACTACTGTCCTAAGCTCTGACAACTGGGAAAAAATCGTAGTCATCAACTACCATGGTCTCTATTTAGAAAATTGTTTCTTTGACAATTAATTGCTTACTCCCAGCCATCATGGCAAAGTAATATCTTTGTTTGATAATGTATATCTCGGGTTTTAAATGGGATCTTGAAGTCCAAAATCACATTGATGATAGTTTTAAAAACCTGTAATAATGTAAAAAATAATATTTACAACAGATAATACAACATTCTGAATTTATTTTAAACTAAATAAAAAAAAATACATACATAAGAGTAAGAGCAAAATGTAAGAGTGAAATCAAATATTATTATTAAATTGTGCAATTTATTTCAAAAAAAATAAATAAAAGCATAATTTTGAAATAAAAAAATAAAAAAAAAATTATAAAAATACTACATTTAAAACTTCATATAAAATGTTATAAAATGGGGGAAAAAATTGAGTAAGTTAAAAATTTGGGAGTACAATACAAATATTACAAAAAATTGTATTCATATGTAATGTATAATTTATGATTTTAAAACAAAAAGAATAACATTGTATGAATAATGTATTTTTATAATATCGTTTAAGTTACATTTTACTGCAACATTCTGAATTTATCTCATGTTAAATTATACATTAAATCAAATAAAGTACAAAAATACATAAAATAAGATTAAGAGCGAAAATCAAAGAGTAAAATCAAATACACAAAAAAAACCTGCATTAATTAAAAAAATATATATATTGGTGAAAAAATATATTGTGTATATATACACCAATTTAAGAGCAAAATCAAACAATGCATTTAAAATAATAAAATAAAATACATAATGTATATTAAAATGATTTTGTCCATAACATCTAAGCAAATTTTAAGCTAATGTCATCTTCACCAATAGAACGCCAATGTAAAGCTTTGGTGATTAGACTAGAAATACTGTGAGGCCTTGTGAGTTCAGTATTATGAGACAGGCTGATACATTGTCAAATTATCTTTGGTCAATACTGCGATTCCTCAAGCATATGCATTACTCACAATGGCACTTTAGCTCATATAAAAAGATGAGTCTTTCACCATACAACACTGATATACATCTCCTACTCTTTTACAGTGACTCGCCAATTGATGCACATGTTTTTTCTTGCACATGAGTCATGACAATGCTGTTTCAAGGTTAAACAGCACAACTGTCTGAATGATTTTCAATTATGCACAGCAAACTCTTCTCCCCCATTGCAGACAGACAATATTTTATATCATCTGTCACTATTCTGCGCTTACCAATGCGTGCATACACTGCAACACAGGTTTATAGCTGGACTTATATGTATTTACAATGTATTTGGCATATGGAACAGATCCTACAGCAGTCCCACTTGTAACACTGCTCTACATAAGAGCTTGTTATGATCTATAGGCAATTTCTTTGTCCCTTTATCCTTCAGCCACATGAATTAATAGTTAATTTAAGCCTCTATTACATGACCGACTCTACGGCTCATATGTGCTACACTGCAAACATTAGAAGAGCCATTACAGGAACATTAATTAAACTGTGAAAGTGGCTTTAGGTAAAGTATAGAGAATGAGGTAAAGGACAGACTACAGAGCAGTCAGAGGACGGGAGAAGGTTCTTTCTGCAAGCATACTTTCTGAATATGACAGTAAAGAGAAAATGTCCATTGATTTCTGCGTCAAATTCATTAGCGCTGGATTCTTAACAACAAGGCATTTTGTGGCATCGGCCTTGCCTCTAATAATATCACAGAAATTGCTTTTTAAAGTGAAAGAAAGTTTACACAATGTAAGAGATACTGGGAAAATACTATGTTTACATATGTTGAAGCTCAAACAGACATACCCTGCTTGAGAACAGCTTGTGGCAAATGGAAAAAAACTGACTGATATAGCCTTAAGATGCTGCCTGCAACTCTGAGTTCCAGCATTCCCCAGAAAAAAATTTAAATTATCATCATTTCCACTGATAAGAAATGTTTCTTGAGCACCAAATCAACGTATTAGAATGATTTCTGAAGGATCGAGTGACACTGAGGCTTTCTTAATCACAGAAATAAATTACATTTTAAACTATATTCAAATAGAACATTTTGTATTTAGAATAGTATTTAATGTTATCAATTAAATAAACACTGCTTTTTAAAAACCATTTAAACATCTTAGACACCAAATGTTTTTAAAGGTACTAAAAAAAACTAAATAAAACATTTAAAAAATTGGCCTTTACAAGTAAAGTCCTACAATTCGAATAAACCTCTACTGTAGAGTTAAGGAAATAAAATCAAACCTTTTTTGGGCAGCCAAAGGCATTATGAACTGTTATTACATAGTAAAATGTTCTCCATTTGTGTTTTGGAACAACTTCAGGGTTAGTTAAAATTACAGCATTTTAATTTTAGTGCAAACTGTCCTTTTATTTTACATGAAAAATGTCAGATATTTTACAACACATATAGCCTATACATAAAAGAGACAAGAGTGAAAGAGAGAGAAAATTAGATGTAGCTCAGCTCTGGACAGCTCTATATCATCCCTCACACCCCAGACAGGCAGCGGTGCTGCAGCAGGATAATTCAATCTCTAAACTGCTCATTCTTTAGCCGCTGTCAGGGTCATGTCTGCCCTGACATTGTAAGGCTGCTGTAATTGCATTTGCGCTGGAACCCAGAGCCGCAGCATCTTCAGGCTCTATATCAGTCAGAGGAATGCACGTCTCTCTGGTCAGACTGGTCCAGAGAACCAGAAACGAGCTGATCAGACAAACAGATGGCTGTGTGGCCACCCCCACGGCACAATGAGCGCTAGACATTTGTTTTAGAGCAAACAGTCATTGTTCATGGGGACAAAGATGTCATTAGTCTACTTCAAAAACACCTAGGCTCATACATACATATCACATTTTTATGTGTATTTTTTTGGATGTATATGCTTGTTATGGCTTTTTTTTTACATACAAAAATTCAGTAAAAACGTAATATTATGAAATATCATTGAAATTTTAAATAACTCTTAATATATTTCAATGTAATTCTCACAGTGCCGCAAAACTTAAGTTGATCCACTGATGTCACATGGACTAATGTATCTTAATGATGTTTTTACCACGTTTCTGGATCTGGGATCATTTCAGTTGTGTTGCTGTCTATGGAGAAACAAATGGCTCTCTGATATCATTAAAAATGTCTTAAGACCTTTGTTCATCTTCGGAACACAAATTATGGGTTTGGAACGACATGAGGGTGAGTAATTAAATGACAGAATTTTCATTTTTGGGTGAACTAAGCCTTTAAGAAACATTTTTTATATTACTATGAATATTGAAAACAATACATAACATTTTTTTTTTTTAATTCTTCTAAACAATTCATTGCAATAATTAACTGCCTTTAAAATATTATTGATGCCAAAGTTTTTAATGGTGTTGCATGCATATACATATAAAAAAAGTCACGAACACGTTTTCAAATAGTAGAGACATCCTCAGATTTAAAGTATGGCCTTGAACTCTGTGACTTGAACACTGAGTTTTGCGTAACATCTAGAGAATATTACACTCATAATGTACTAAATCCATTGTGCCTGACCTACAATTTGAAGTGCCTTGAGGCTCTATTTTTAGATTTGGCAGCACAGGTTCTGACAAGCTTTGGGCCTGCGGTGAGGGGGTCTTGCTGTTTTCACTGTCACGAATTGTGTAATAGATCCATCTTCTTTAACACAGTGACATCTGTGAGAGATTCTCACCACATAGTCCTGATTTACTTTAGGACTAAAGGCTTTGACAAACTAGAATATGGCATGTCAAGCACAATCCCTTTCTTATGCACCACACTATTCTCACAAAGCCCATAGTCTGATATAACTCCAATAATCCAATTGCGCTTTCGGTTATTTCTGACAGATGTAAGCATTTCAAATTCATTACACAGAAACAGCAACTTCTGCAGCTATCACATTATTACTAATGTTGCTCAGGCAGCTCAGTTATTAGCCCTGACTGATTGTAAACGCACCAAAAGCCTTTGCTTACACTCTTGCGTTCACGTGTGCTGCTCTTGTACTTTGTGCGCTATTGATCAAGCCACTGTAAAACTTGTGACTAAAGCTTAGCCTGAGCCTCCTGAATAAATCACACTATTGACCATGCACTTATCAATAAGGGTAATGACAAACATCTGTCCCCATTTTTAATGAAATCGACAAGACTTTACTGGCACTTCACCAGCAGCGGCCATTCCCAGATTGACAATCTTTTAGAGCAAAGCAGTGAAAGTAAATGGAGCAAGCGCTTGCAACCAATGCTGTAAATCGAAAGGTGTATTTACTTCAATCGTACAAGATTGAGCTTCTATGCAAGCTATGACTACAACAATCCAATGATCTGTGAGAAACAAAAGAAAGAAATATAAAATGGTAAAACGAGGCCACTGCTCGCTGACGGTTTCCTGTCCAGACAGCAAGCTCATGTTCCACTGCCTGTCTGTAACAATAGCAGCCAGCTGACGATACGCTTCACCGGAGATGAGATCCAAGCGTATAATACCAGTGAGATCAATAGACGGGCCGCTTTTCTGCATATCGTTCTAATGA
Organism: Enteromius unitaeniatus; assembly: GCA_032359435.1. Lineage (NCBI taxonomy): Eukaryota > Metazoa > Chordata > Actinopteri > Cypriniformes > Cyprinidae > Enteromius > Enteromius unitaeniatus. Next base: position 10,869,761 of record JAUMHI010000069.1, read on the forward strand.
AGAGCTTGTTGCAGTACGTCAGCGGCGGCCCGTGAGATGGCATTTGCATGCATCTCTGTAAGACAAAAAAACACCACAACCCTGTCTGCGATGACGGTCGATACTTCTCCATGTCTAAAACCGCTTCCCTTTAATGATCATCTTCCACTATTTAACTCCAATATCAGCAGAAGAATATGCATATGGGAGGAGAACAATCACCTTTCCGTCAGGTGACAATGAGAAGAGAGTCAATAGCTCTTCCTATAATAAGCATTGATCACCAAGCACATATGAAGTCCCTTTATCACATACAATTGGCTGAAAAGGTTTTCTCAGATAAAATAATGCAATATAAACACAGCTAGAGGCAGAAGGAAAATGCCAATATTACACATTACTTTAATAACTCCCTCCATAGAGCCTGCACGGCAGAACAATGGACAGATCAGATTGCACCGTGGGTCTGAAACACAAAAGTGCAATCACCAACACCACACAAAATGATATAGACTCTAGAATAAAAAGTCTTTTTTTTCAGTGAGAGATACGCACTTAACAATCCAATTGGATTTATAAACCTGATTTTAAGATGCAAAACCTTTTAATTTTCATGGATTTGTACAGCTGACAGATTTAAGATGCTCCTTGTTCAATCTCTATATGGAATAAGACTCGAATACAAGTCAAAAATGAATCTGCCATAAAGCTCGCCCAAGCATCTTCTGGGTTTCATTGTCACTCTCAACTGGTTTCTCAATTCATTTAGCGGATGAAGCCCCACACACAATGAAAAACTCATAAAGCACAGCTCCCCCTTAAATATTTCCACGCAGGAGAAACTTGAAGGCTTTAAAAGTACAATTTCATTATAGCAAGCTTTATGACCTTATGTGTCTCCACTGGAATCAATTTGTTTTCACCCCAAACCTGAGCCTCTTAAAAACCAACACGTACATACAATTACAAACCTGTATAGTGACCAAAACCACCCAAGCACAACCATCGGCACATTTGAGCCTGCACTGCCTCCAACCAAATAGTTCAGATAACTGCATGACTCTGGAATGTATATGGTCCAGATACGTGTGCAGTGAAGTCTGCCACACCTAACCCATCACAGAGAGCGCTGCACAGCATCTTATCACAGCGCAAATACTGCAGAGTCCAAACGTAAAAGCCCTCAAACCAATACCCTCACAAAAGGCTTTGTAACAAACACTCCAAGGTCAAAGAACGGCCACAAAGAAGGCTTACTGTCAACGATGCATCATGTTGTTGAGCCACACAAGTATGGCTGCATAATGGTCTGAACGCAGATAATTCAATAACATGACGGAATAGAAAATGAAAAAAAAAAAACATCAAAAGGACAGCACTCTAAAAATGTAATTTAAAGTAAGGTATATAAAATCTTACTTCGAGGATAAAATAAGTCTTGGAGAATGCACTTTTAAGAGAAAAAGGACATGCACTGAATAAAGAAGTTAGTTATGCAGTCTGTGTAACTTGTCAACCCTTCATAGAGAACTGACAATAATTGACAAAAGGATCAATACAGCAGAACAACACTTGTGTATTTCACCAGGGTAAAACACTGTCTTAGGATCAGGTGTGGAATCACAAAACTCTTGTAAACTTTATTTTTCCATTTACGGGGTAAAGCAGATGAATAGTCCTCCTCACTCCCTGGCAATCCTGTTACCACAGGGATTTGTTCTGGCAGCCCTGTAAAAGATTAGTCCTCCAGGAGAGTGAATGGACTTGATTAGCTAGACAGCATTTTAATGGGATTGTCAGAGAGGCAACAATAAATCAGCTTTTGTGATTAAATGGCCGCTCCAGTAAAAGTTGTATGTCCACAGATCAATAATTATTGAATGTTGCTCTCGCTCACACTACGGAGGTGGTGAAACTAACCCAAAATTTTGGCAGTATAATGATTGCAACAACACATGCATTCCAATCACGCTATTGTACATGCATATATGCATGAGTGCGTCTGTGGGTGTAAAAAAAGAGAGAGAAAAAGGGACTATGCACCAAAAGGATGTAAAAAATAAAAAATAAATAAAAATAAATAATAATAATAATAAAATTACAATTAAAATATAAAATTAAAATAATAATAAATACCTATTAAGGGAGGATTATATAATGGAAAAACTGCATGATAATAAATGCATATAATAACAACAGAAAAACAAATATTGTATATTTGAAAGCAAGAACAAAAAAAAAAAACCAAACAAACAAAAAAAGTAGTACTATTAGAGAAGTAGTTTATTTGAAAAGCAAATTCACTCATCCTCATGTTGTTCCAAACCAGTATATTTTTGAACCCAGAAATAAAATTGAATAGCTTTTCTGTTTTGAAACCTAAATGACAATTACCACAAAATAACCATAAAAGTGGCCCATATGACCCAATATCTGAAACAGGACACATTCTGTCATTACTTACTCACACTTATGTCGTTCCAAACCCATAAGAACTTTTTTTTAAAAACAAATTAAGATATTTTTGCTAAAATCCAAGAGCTTTCTGACCCTGTACAGACAGAAACACAACTGACACATTCAAAGACCAGACAGGTAGTAAAGATATTAATAAAACAGTCCGTGTGACATCAGTGGTTAAACCTTCATTTTTATGATTTCATCTCTACCCAGTCAGTCTTTTGTTTTCTTTTGTGTTTTCCAATGAGAATACCACAATGAAGACCGACAGTAAAGAGAAAAATGATTTAAGTCATTATTTTTGTTTTGCACACACAAAAATTATTTGCATAGCTTCATAAAATTAAGGCTGAACCTGTAATGTCACATGGACTATTTTAATGATATCTTTACTGCCATTCTCAGCCTTGAAAGTGGTAGTTTAGAAGATAAACAAAGGTCTTACAGGTTAGGAACGACATGAGGGAGAGTAATTAATGACAGTGTTTTCACTTTTGGGTGAACTATCCCTTTAAACTCTTCAAAGTAATTGTGCAGTCACGTCCCACTGCATACCTGAAAAGAGCAAAATCCTTTTACAGTTTACCATTATCTCTAAAGGACATTTTGTCTTCGCATGGAGAGCAGCTCAGTTTGTTCCGAAGTTATACTGGCCTTTGAACCTTATGCACTGCTATTTTGGTGCAGCACAACAGCGAAAACAGACAAACAAACTAAATACAAATTTCAAAGCATCTCATCAAAATGGAAGCACATAATAGTGTGTGAACTGATGACAGATGATTCACTTGTTATCTCTTTGTTATCTAGAAGAAACAATGACGATATTAAAGGTCTCTCATTACTGATTTCCCTTCCTGATGGGAGAGTTGTCCAAACCGCCGTGTGGAGAGTGTCTCTCCGTCTCTGGTCTGTTGGTTGTAATTAGGTGTTTAGAGGACAGACTGAACTCCAGACTGCATCAGTCTACTTCTGCATTCCTTCAGCTTTGATAGTACGCTTTCCCCACGTCTGCCCCTCATCATCCTATCACACAGCCCTCCCTCCGCCTGTCCTCCCTTCGGCACGCAGGAATCCTCCAGCTCTGGACAATGTTTCATTTCCCCTAAGCCTAGCCCGTGATAGCTTAATGGCCCTGCATTGAAGAAAACATGCAGGGAGAGAATGACAGGGGAGTGAGTAAACATAGAAGTCATTTTCCATATTATTGTTCCCATTTAAAAGGGATCTGGTCTGTTTGGAGAACTGTCAGATGAAATTGCTAATACAACAAAGAATTTGGAGGCTTGTAGGAAGAAAGGCCTGTGACTTTAATTGTCACTGTGACAGCCTATGAGATGATGCTGTTCACACAAGGCCACATGAGAATGGGGTTCGTCAAAAGAAAAAAACACTTCAATTTCAATTTGTATTTCTTATTATACAGAGCTGGGCTTCATTGGTCAACCATTCATTTTAAAACTGCGCACACAGGGCTAACGACGAACACAGAAAAACACCACAGCCTTAGCCAGGTAAACTCCACAATGAAACATCTGATCACTTTTGTTCTCTCCATGGCTGCTGTCTGTCAAAACGCAAAGGCCTTTATCTGGACAGATTCAGATTTGGCTTTTACTTGTTTCTAGTTTAGTTTCTAGTTGCTTTTTTGTTTTGCAAACCTATTTTTTTCTGGTTCTTTTATACCTTTTAAGAGGAAGAAATGGAGGATTACAAACATTAATTGAAACGCGTTTCACCTCCGCATTAAGCTGTTTCAACATAATTTTCCACAAGGACAAAGGTATCCAACATCAACCAATTACATCAAACAAATAAATAAGATACCAATTAGATAAGCAAATGCTATTCAATACTAAAAAAAAAATCTCTATTTGGATGGTAAATGCATATCATAGTTATCAAGAAAATCACAAAATTAAGAAGGATAGTTGTGAATTTATCACCAATCCAAAACCAAATAGTTCTTTCCACTACCATCAATTTACACACACACACACACACACACATATATATATATATACACACACACCAAGGTCATATACTCATTTTTATTACTTTTTAATATTAGTAATTACAGACTTTTTATTCTTGAAATGCTGGACACCATTTACAATAATATTAATATTACAGTACAGTAATACAGTACAGTAATAGTTACAGTATTACTAATATTACTGTTAATTATATTTAAAAAAATTTAAGAAAGAGAGAGAGAAAGTACAAAAAATATGCAAACTTCTGCAATGGGTCATTATTATCACAACAACAATCACTAATTATTTTACCAGTTAACAAAGTAGCCAGGTCAAATGTGTAACTAAGGTACCTAAGGTAAATAAGGTTTATATTAACTTATTACAGTTATTTATAATATGTTTTAAAAATCAGATGATCTTCGCAGGCAACTAGTTTAAGAGAGAGCTCCCGTAACCTTTTGAGATTTCTCAGCTTGACTCTTCATCTGATAACCAGTCAGTATAGACAGCTTTGTTTATGAGATACAGAGCTTGGACAGACTGACCCTGAACTGTGTCCATACAATTGGGTCTGTGGAACGATCTGGAGGAGGAGGGGCTAGAGGGTAATCACATGTGTTGTGGATATTTTTTATTATGAAGCTGTGGTACTGCAGATGTTGTAAAGTGTAATGGCTTTTTGCTAGAACAGCTGGGGCAGCTTCAACAGTTAAGCACATCTCAGTGACTCTACTATCAAGGTTTTCCATTTAGTACCATTCTTCCTATTGAGCGAACTATACAGCAATCTCCTCACATTCAGCATTTGTTTATACACAGTGTTAAACTTTGGTGTGATAACGTAGAAAAGCAGGGACTTGTCAAAATTACCTGCTGATCTACTATTTCATTGGCTCCCTTTCCAGTGCTCCAGTTCCTATTTAAACCCATACACTGTACTGGATACGGACACCCAAGCCTGGCCCGACTGACCGTGTTGTCTTACTTTCTCTGGTTTCGGTTTTAGTTTCAGCTACAGTCAGCTTCATTCAAAGCCCTCCTCTGTCCAAACTGGAGCGTCACAATGCACTGGCCACTGTGTCTGGAATGAGGTCATGTGCTTGTCTAAATGTACCTGACATTTACTGTTATGTAAGTGGGGTAGTGTAGTCAGTCTATCAATGTGCATGTTACTTATCTGACATCCATCAGCTGTAACACAGAGTTAAACTACAATTGGTGCATTATTAATCCAAATAAGCTGCGCAAAGATAATGATACTGATATGAACCATTACGTAAATATAAACTGAATGGCCATGCAAAACTCACTGTTGTGATGCTACTATAGTTGTTGTATAGTTGAGTGATTAGTAGGGAGGTTAATAACTGGACAAAATCAAAAGATTCCTTTCCCAAATAAAATATAAAATTTTAGATCCTGGATACGGATAAGGCCCCTCCTGTAAAGCAATTTTTAAATGTTTTATCATCCAGGAGGTGTAATTATAAAATAAATTAAAAAAAAAGATATGCTTTAAATGCCCAAATTTATTATAAAAAGATTTCAGGTAAATGCAAAATGTCTTTTTTAGTCAATATAAATATATATGTACGTAAATATAGATTAAAATCGATGTGTAATATATTTTGTTTATTTTAAAATGTATTTAAATATATTTTTTGCCACATTGGACAAAATACAACGATATTACACATTGTTTTGAAAATCATCCAATCCTATAACAATGGTAGCACAAAGAACAGTTGTTATTATTAGTTGTTGTTTGATCATCTGTGAACATTTTTCACTTTTTCACAGTTACAAGAACATAAACATCTGTTAAAAACATTTCAGCCAGCATTTCAGTCTGTTTTTTGCCTCATTTTCACAGCTAATGGAGGCCACAGCCGTGTCAGGACATGCAGAAGACGGCCTGTCTAATGTGAACACTGGCCTAAAGGGAAGCATGAACCAGTCACACAAGTCTTGAATGTCAAATCTTTCTGTCACTTTCTGTCTTTCTCTGTATCCCGTTGTCTTTGTAGTTCTCTCTCCCCCCTTTCTCGAACAACCCCTCTCTACTACAAAGCCAACATTTCTCCACTCCTTCCCTCCATCCCAGAGAGAGATAAGACAGAGTGAAGCCTTGCTGACAGGCTCTGTTAAATATTTATCCTGGTGTGAAGAGAGAAGTGAGCAGAATGTCTACGTGTGCTTCTGTTGGTCTACCTGTGTTCATTCTGGTCCTCTGTCCTACAGTATGTTTATTTATCTTCTGTTTTAACACAATTCTATGCTAGTGGTCGTACATCACACATGAAGCAGAAAGATTAATGAAGAAAAAAATATATATATTGGATTGCTGGGATACAACCATAATTAAATGACTCACAGAGCTCTTGGATGTCTGACCACTATACAACACTGCTAACTCACCTTCCCTCATACCAGAAGTACTTCATTTCTCTTCGTCACTTTGCTTTGTATTTTCCCTCTGAAACATGAACAACATGCTCTCTGATTTAAACAAACACACACACAACACACAGATGGGCCACTGTTGTTACAGTGTGTGTGTGTGTGTGTGTTAGCCCTGGGCCACATGAACCAGCAACACTGTACACAGATGCCACCTTTCCTGTGATCCACATCCCATTAAAGGAAGTCAGGCTGGTGCCCCAATCAACAGATCACCTTTTCAAAAGTGTCTTTGTTCCCTGAGCCACAACAGCTGGGAACAATTAACTGCCAGCACACAGCAATAAGGGTTGCCAGTCAGTGTATTATAGTGCCTGGCCAAGCAAGGGAGCCTCAACTTCCAAGCTGAAGCACTAAATCAGTCCAACAGGGTTTATTTTTTTCACCCAAAAAAATTCTTTATTAGCTGACTCACCTGTGCGGATCAACTCGCAATGTGTTTGGTTTTAGACAACAGTCAAATCACACTGCACGTAAGATCCAAAGTTTCTGGGACTTTTCCAAAGTCCTTGAATTCGAAACCCAAAAGTCTTTACTGAAGTTTTCCCCTTGAAAAGCCTTATGGCTGACAGCAATAAAGCATTCCAGTCTGATTTTAATCAATGGTGGACTGTCTTGAACCCCTTAAGTCCTTAAGAAAGGGAGGCAGGCTGAGAAATCAATTTGCAATTTACATGAGCAGCAGTGTGTTGAAAACAGGCTAAAAGCTATAGTTAGAAGAGCCGGCGGTAATTAGAGGCCTCTTACTACAAACGCTGCTGGATTGGCCAATCAATGGCGCTCAGGACAGTTCTGGCTATCTGCAAGACTGTCGCTCATATGCATGCGGTGGTCAATAAGCTGAAAGGTATCAACCAAGGAGAAATGGCTACAGTTGAGTGTGTGAAAACCTGTCTATAATGAGACTTCCCATGGAGAGAAAGAAGCAAGTGAATGTCTTTGGTTGTTAAACGATAAAGGATGCAAAATATACTAAGAAAGTCAGACTCAAAAAACTACAAATTCTAAAATGTTAGATTGGCAGAATTAAAATTATAAAAAGTGACACGACAAAAGTGGCCCCGAAAACTAGCCACAATGGTTGATTTTTTGAAATTGAGATTTATCTAAAGGCTGAATAAATTAGCTTTTCTTTGGTTTGTTGGCTGAGATACAAGTATTCGAATATCTCGAATCTGAGGGTATATAATAAATATGAAGAAAGATTGCCTTTAAATTTGTCCAAATGAAGCTCTTAGCAATTCATATTACTAATCAAAAATAAAGTTTTTATATATTTAAGGTAGGAAATTTACCAAATATCTTCAGGGACCATTATGTTTACATAATACCCTAATGATATTAGACATAAAAGAAAAATATATAATTTCGACCCACATTGTTGGATATTGCTACAAATACAATATACCCATGCTACTTTAAGATTGATTTTGTGTCAAGGATCTCAAATGTCATTTGAAAGCAAAACCAAACTTTTAAAATGTAAACAAAAGTTGTAAAATATAATTATAGCAACTTGTAAAAGGCCAAAATCAGTATTCCAAATATATTACAAATTCTAAATGTCATTTGAAAATACAAAATACAGAAGCACAGCAGTTTATTTAAAATGACATTAGAAAATTAGGAATATAGAATACATTTTCTTTAAGCATTTTAAAATATAATTACATTAGAATATTTGAAATATTTAAATATTAAATACATGAATTAAAATAATTAATATCATATAAACAAATAAATTTTGAACATTTAAATTGTTAACCACGTATATGCATGTACTGAGCTTCTCTGATTTTGCTTTATTTTCAGAACAGAAAGAAAGGCTAGCAGAAAAGGAGCAGATTTAAAGGGTTAAATGCTGGAAAAATAGCAGCGAAGGGACAAAAGGACCATTGTGAGATGCAGAAGTCTCCCCGGAAAGGAGTGAGAGGGAAGAAAGGCACCACTCGCCGGTCCCCTCTCTCCATTGTGAGTGGACGGAGTGCAGCCACGCATGACAGATGTCCTGCCCATTGTCCCCCATCAGCCTCCTCTCTGCCTCCTGGCCCTACTGGAATTCCAAGAGACGCGTTCTGCGTGAGAGTGTGCGCCTTTGCATGAGCGTGTTGCCTTGAGTCCGTGTGGAGCCGTGTGTGAGGGGGGGGGGGGTGGCTGGGGGTTTGGGGGTGTGTGAATAGGGGCTCCAAAGTCTGAAGTGCCAGAGTTAGCTAAACTACTCAATACAGCTCCCACGGTCCTGTCACTCAAAAGCACAAACACACACGAGAACGTGCAGCGGCGCACTTTCACAGACTTAAACTGCACACGCATATCAAAAGGCTTCATCACAGGCTCAGATGAAGATCTGTACTGCCAAAAGATATTACACACTTCACTACATCAACGATCACCTGAATAATCAGTTATATTTAAACAGCAAGTGGTGGTGGTGGTGTAAAGTGATATGTGGACAGGAAGCTCTGTGAAGTGCGGTGATGCACTACGTTCTCTGTTAAGAGACCCACCATGTGGTAACTCTCCAAAAGCATCCCGTCAGCTGTCAGTCAGCAGGCAGCAGCACCACTGGGCATAATAGAGATGCGGAGTTAATGAGTGAAGGGGAAGAAAACCGATATTCTAGCATCTTAAAGAACACTCTTTCCCTCCATTTTTACTCAGCATTCGTAACAATTATTTAAATTGGGTCATCATTTACTTATCACCATCATGTCGTTCCAAACCTGTACGTGTTTCTTTTGTTGAACACAAATGAAGATATTTTGAAGAACCAAGCAGTTGTTGACTTTCATTGCAGTTTAAATATTTTGATCTGTTTGAATACCAGCATTCTTTAAAAGATCTTCTATCTTCTTTTGTGTTTAACAAACTCATTAAGGTTTGGAGCGACATGAGGGTGAGTAACTAATGACAAAAACTAAACCTTTAAAAAAAATCTAATTGAATGTGTCCTAATAAAACAATGCATAGCTGCATCACAGAGTATAAAATTAAATTAAATGATTAAAGCACTGATTTTTAATATACTACACTTGAAAGGTTTGGGGGACATGTTTTTTATTAATATTTTATTCTGCAAAGAAACATTAAATTATTAAAAAAAAAAAAAAGTAGTAAATGTTATAAAACATTCTGTTCGTCTAAACTTTCAATAAAAAAAATAAAAAAAATCAACAAAAATATTAAGCAGCAGAATTGTTCTCAACATTAATAATAGCAAGAAATGTTTCTATAGTGCCAAAGCAGCATATTAGAAAATTCAGCTTTGCCGTCACTGGAATAAGTTACATTTTAAAATAAATTAAAATTTAAAGCAGTAATTTTAAACTGTAATATTTCACACTATTACGGTTTTTACAGTTTTTTTTCAGATAATTAAGCTTTGGTGAGCATAAAATACATGTAATTTCAAGCTAAGTGTGTAAGATGATTTCCTGAAAAGCGTAAACATTAATTCAAATACAATGCTAACAAAGGAATAAACATTCAGCAGTGACTCTGGAAATAGTCTGATCGCCACGACACAGAGTATCTGGAGCTGTTCCCCACACTGCTGCGGACCTCGAAGGAGACAAAGACTAATGGACACAACAAAGACAGGACACACCCTCTAAGACAAGCCATGGACTTTCTCAGATGATCTCTACTACATGACTTACATTAATACAATAACTAGGATATCAGGAGATTATATATGGCCATCTCTTAATAGTTTCTCTTTTTCACTTAACTTCAAGTGAGGTGAATGTACAATACATGATGGATTATTGGAAAACTTCAGCTCTATAGATTTCAGATCAATAGATCAATGAGTGGGGGGCCACTGCCAGCCCACATGCATCTCTAATTTTTGTTAAGGACCCTGGCAATTTGTAATCTGCAACACACAAATGCAGGGTGGTAAAGAAATATATATAAGTTCATATACACAACTGTTCAAAATTTGGGGATTTTGCTTATTATTTTTTTATTATCATTTATTTTTTTGTACAATTAAATGAGGTTTTTTTTTTACATTATTTAGTGCTGTCAAATGATTAATTTAATGCAAAATAAAAGTTCTTGTATGCATAATATATTTTTTTTCCTGTATGTACATATATAATAAAATATTAATAAAGAACATGTCCCCCCCAAACCTTTAAAAGGTTATTACATTAAAAAGTAGTACATTAAAAAAACAGTGCTTTAATTATTTTATTTTATGCTCTGTGATGCAGCTATGCATTGTATTATTAAGACACATTCAATAAAATGTTTTCATATAATTTATATTATAAATAAACACATTTAAGATAACATTGTACTGAAATACATGCGTGTATGTATTAATGTAAACATAATAAATATACACAGCACACATATTTATATTATGTAAACAACATTTTTTATTTTGGATGCAATCAGTCACAACGAATCTTTTGACAGCACAAATTTATTTATTTTTTAATGTGAGTTTTCAGCATCATTACTCCTGTCTTCAGTGTCATATGATCCTTCAGAAATCATTTGCGTAAGCTCAAGCAACATTTTTTATTATCATCAATGTTGAAAACAGTTTTGCTGCTTATAAAGTTTAAGAACAGCATTAAGTTCTTTTGTAATATGCCTATAATTTTTTTTTTTTACCCAGACAATTGACCTTTAGTATATGAATGCATACTCAAATTACCCACAAATCCAAACTCACACAAACACATTTGATACAGAAAAAGCCATGACTGTCCCCAAGTGCCCTGGCATGTGTTCGTGCCTGTGCATGTGTGTTTAAATGAATGCATGTAAACGTTTAGCTCCGCGCACAGCGCACTATGCCTCCCAGCACGGGCTTAGGTGACCCCAGTCAAAATCAATCAGCCCAGCACAATGGGACGACGAGCACAGGGGAAAAGCTCAGGTCAGTGACGCGTTTAATTCTCCAGTCCGATTGTCATTGTTCCAGCAAATCTGCCTTTTCTTTACAGACCGGTAAGCTGGGTACTTCTGCCCCTTTATCGCCATGCTGCAATTATGAGTGCTCCTCAATGCATGAGACACTGAGATGAGTGGATTGACTTCGCAGGGGAAATAAATCTCATCTGCCATCCACGGCCTTGAAAATCAAATCACTATGGGGTAACATGTGTGGAAGGAAGCCACTTTCATGCTGTTGCTAATTGGTATCGTTTTTACTCAGTCAACAGTGACATATATCCACAACATGGGTTTTAGCTGAACTTTTTGTTCAACCACTGACTTCAGATATAAAACCCCTAAAGATTTGTAGCATCAAACCCTTTCATATTGAACATACAACATTATGCTGTATATTTAAACCACTTCAATATGCACGTCAGAGCTACATGCTAGCGTGCTAGGAGGGCTACAGTATATTGTAAGTTTAAAGGGCTGTTATTCTGTTGTCTAGATAAGCTTTATCAATGGACCACAAGGTTCTACAGCAACTGCCACACCTTTCCTCTTACATCAACCACAACAGGTTTTCCTGAACTGTCCATCACAGACTGTAAGGCTAATGTGGTCTGTTTTGATTAGCGGTTTTATAGCAGTTTTTTTTAGCTGGCTACAACTATAGATTGTTACCACCTCTCAAATAATCCTTTACCACACAGAAGAAACTCTTAAATACAGAAAATGTTACTAAATACTAAAATCCAGGTTGTACAGTACACATAAAGCAAGCTACAGCAGGTTTTTGTGTAGTCAGACTAGCGTCTGTCAAAGTATAACTATTTTATTGAATATTTGAAGGATTAAATATACAAGTGTAGTCTGATTAGTATTTAAAACAAGCTGTATAAAAAAATCTTTACCATCATTTGCCAACCTTGACTTCAAAAGTCTCCATTTTAAAAGACAGTATTTCTCACCACATTTCCTACCAAAAAAAAAAACCCCAAACCATTATTAATATTCATTTCCATGACTTCTTCAGATACCTTTTAAAATGTTTTCAAGACAATGAGAAGACTAGTTCATAAACATTTTGTTGTTGACGGAACAAATTAAAATAAAAAATATTATAAGTCAGCCTACAGTTGGGTTTAGCATATTTTAAAGCTAGTTTTAAATTGTGTAAATGTATTCACAGTGGAATGGGTAAGATAGAGGAGCAAGCAGGAAGCCATCAAAACGGACAGGTAAGGTGGTAGCAATGTACTTCAGTGCCCTTGATCACAGACCTTCACCTACAAACATCATCGACAGAGTCGCTGTCATTGGGATTCTGATGTGGAAATAGACCCTTAGTGTTTACAACATCACATTTCCAACACGACTTAAACTGTCTGGTGTAAAAAAGCAACACACTTAAGCGAAAGACTGTGACTTTTAGTGTTTCATTGTTTCACTCTTGATTTCAGTCCCCTCCAACACTTCACTGGGTCAAGTGATGGGTCACGGGTTAACAGGATTTCAGCTCAGAAGGGTGTGCAGTGTCTTCTCTCACAACTAACGGAAAGTACAAATCTGACTCAATATCAAGAAAGACCTGGAACGATATTAGCTTTTGAAGGTACTTTAATGTGGGCACCAATATAGTTAGCATTAAAGTTAGCATTCTTGATGTGAACAGCCTGTAAGAAGTTTTTCTACACCAATTCATTTCATTTCTATCCCTAAGATGTGACCTTGGGATGCACTGGATCCTCAGTGAGGGGCGGGGCTTCACAAGTCTGTTCATTTGCAAGATCATTCGAACCTGAGACAATAGTTCAGCTGCTCATTGCATGTGGAAGGTTGCCCCCACCCCCAACCCCAACCAAATGAGTCCACCCTTTTTCTTTTCCAAAGCATTGTCCGCATTTTATGATCTTGTCATTTTCATCTATCTGACCTCCTCGGTGGACTTCTTGACCACCGTACCTCTTCGCTTTTCAATAAATCTTTCTGCATATTTTATTTACGCAATTCAAACCCGAAGGTTATTTTGACCGCTGATGCGGGGGAGAGAGTGAGAGGGGTGAAAGGTGAGAATGGGACAGGAGGAGATGACAGAAAAGGAAGGGTGTGAGTTTAGCGAAGAAAGAAGGAGGAGATGTGAAAAGCGAGCCTCCAAGTGCTGTTATGATAGGAGCCGTTCTCGGTAGGCCAGCACGCGTGTTGCTGTGCGTTCACTGGACCGCAGGCTTCGGCAAGAAAGGGCCCCATTCAGCAGACTTGGCCCAGATGCTTGCCACAGTTCCACACTCCTCCAGGCTATGGCAGGGAGCAGGGGAGCAAAGAGGGGCCACCACAGGAAAAAGAGATCGGAATCTGATATCCTATCATTAACGGACCAAATAAACGGAGAAAAAAAGGCTCAGCTAAACTATTGACCTCAGTTACAGTGTTTATTGGCAGGAACATTAGCAACAAAGGTGTAATTAGCTCACAGCTCTGGCCATGAAACAGCATCTGGAGAGAAACCAATGAAACTACTCCAGGCTCTAAAACATGTTTACTTGAAAAGGAGCCATATCTTTTTTCAGGGCTGCCTTCGACACATGAAAGATTCAACAGTAGTAGTGTCTTTTTGGGATTTAAAAAAAAAAAAAAAAAAAGGGGTAGTCCGATTCATTTTTTGTAATATTATTTGGTCAATAAATGTCTGCAAATGAATATCTAAATTCATTGAAAAAGCATTAAGCAATGCTAATCATACAAGCAATGATGGCATCAACATAGGAGAGGTGCATTTAGGGCATATCTAGAGTTAAGTGGGTTTTTTTCCTATCATAATAAAGGAAAAAAAGCCTACAAATAAAATAGAGTAGAATAGAATAAATAATAGAATAAAATGGAATAAAAATCATAAGTTGTTTGGAATGCTTATTGATATTTTTCATAATAATAATAATAATTTTTATTTCTACAAAACTGCTTAATAATATATTTTCATTTAAATACACACACATATACGTTGCAAAAAAACACATCTTTCCCATCATATGTTCCAACTAATATGCAGATACCAGAAAATGACATATCACTGTATCAATCACGGTCAACAAAACTCTTCAATACAAGATCATTTGACTTACAAATATTAATATTATATTTTTAGATGACTGATAGTTGCACTACATGACATTTTACAATCTAAACAAAATTTACTACTTGTAAAAGTCAAATGAAATGCCTTAAGAATAAATGTAATTTTTATACATACATACATATGTGTGACCCTGGAGCACAAAGTCTTAAGTCGGCGGGGTTTACTTGTAGCAATATCCAAAAATACATTGCATGGGTCAAAATTATTGATTTTTTAAATGCCAAAAATCATTAGGAAATTAAGTAAAGATCATGTTCCATAAAGATTTTTTGTAAAATTCCTACTGTAACATATAAAAATGTCATTTTTGATTAGTAAAATGCATTGATAAAATCTTCATTTGGACAACTTTAAAGGTGATTTGCTCAGTATTTACATTTTTTCGCATCCTCTGATTCCAGATTTTCAAATAGATGCATCTCGGCCAAGTATTGTCCTATCCTAACAACCCATGTATCAATAGAAAGCTTATTTATTGAGTTTACATATGATGTATACATCTCAGTTTTGTAAAATTTTACCTTATGACTGGTTTTGTGGTCCAGGGTCACATAATAATAAAAATTCCAAGAGGGTTTTCACACCATCGGTGCTTACACCCTAACAAGAGCACAAATATCCTCAAAATTATAAATTTAAACTTTACTTGACAAATGGTACAAATATTATGAAAACCATTCAAAGCTTACATAACTACAATTGAATATCATGAATAGAAACCCTAACCTTTAAAAAGAGTTTTCCTTTTCTTTGTCGTGGACCCTCTTCATTGAGCCAGCTATGGAAAGCAGCTAAAAAAACTAAATTAAAATGCATTAATAATAGCCACCAACCATTTCACCAAGTCTGCTACCAGACAACATGAGATCTATTATTTAGGAAGATTCAATCGTAAAATAAGTTGTGAGTACAATTCAATTAAGCAGAATCTTCCTTTTTTGACATATTCAGATCAGCATACTCGAAAAAGGTGACATTGCCATTTTACATCACCATAGGAATGAATGCATAAATCTGTATCCACTAGTCCACCTCTGACTTCTACAGAGTGACCGCTACATAGTGACCCCCACACAACGCACCATTCTCTCCCTATGCATTTTAAGACCTGGGCTATGAGAATATATCAAATAGAAATAGTAATTTAGACATCCAGTCCCTGGGGGAAAGGCCAGGAGGAGAAAGCATGGAGCAGAGTGGGACCTGTCCATACAGCCCTGAATAATACATGCAGTCTGCTTATTACAAATCTAGCAAGGACATCCAGGCGCCGCGTGCTAATATTGCCATACCCCTCTCTCTCTCTCTCTCTCTTTTACACACACACACACACACAATTCACATGAATGCCAATACAAGCAAAAAGTGCTATGTAGTAATATGCATGCACACCTGGATTGCAAAACATTTAGTTGTATAATGGAGAAACACAATGAGAAGAAAATACAGAAACAAATTCATTACTAATTAATACCAACCAGGAATGACTTTGACTGGGGTACAAGACAATGGAGGAAATGCACTCAATATTTCATGAGATGAATTAAACATCCATGGCAATTTGGCATACACTTTTCCAGCTCTACGTTTACAGTAAGAAGTCATGGATTTGGTCAGTAATTAAGTACTGTGCCTTGGCTGGACAAGCGAAACTGAAACTGTTAAATACAACTGAAGAGAAACTATGCCATCTTCAGATAGTTTGTTAAACTGCAACCATAAACACGACAACCCGCTCTCATGACAAACACAAGGTTGAAAACCTATATGTTATAAAACCTCGCTTTTACAAAACAACCGGCTGTACACTATTTCAAAAATATATCTATAAAACATGTAAACGGGCGAAAGGTTATTTCCTTCTGTCAGAAAGATTATCAGCTAAATAACGACCTCTTCTGGGAGTTATATGTATTACAAAAGAGAAAGACTAGGCCTACATTTTAAGTTTACGTTTTTGACATGAACGTTAATATAAACTTCTATAAATAGTGCGAGTAGGTTTGCATTTTCGGCTTAACTTATCTTATTTATCCTAGAGTGCTGTCGTCCTGCAGAGTTTACTGTAACTTAACTCCAACCCTGAAAAACCACCTCACCTGCCTGTAGCCCTGTAATCCTGAAGACCTTGATTAGCTTTTCATGTGTGTGATTAGGATTGGGGCTGTGCAAACTCGGTCCTGGGGGCTGTTCCATAAAAGCCGCTTAGAAAAGCGGGGATTAAAGTCCAAAACCTGACTTGAACGAGCCGAGCTAAACATCCGCGCTCAAATCGGTTCCATAACAGTAAGTTGAGGATCATGTGATCTTACTAATTTGAGTCAGGTTTCAATAGTCTAGATAACTGCGCGTGGTTTTACCAAATGGTTGGTAAAAGTCCTGAGAAGTCGAGCATGGGTCAATCGATTTGCTGTGGGCTAACATGGCAACGAAAGGAAAAGAGAGAGCAGCGATGTTCACGGCAACGGAACAGGGTTTGCTATTAAAGACATATGAGGAATTTAAACATGTTATCACCAAAAAAGGAAATACAGCGGCAATAAACAAAGCAAGAGAGAAAGGTTGGCAGGACATTGCTGATCGCCTGAATACATTGCAGAGTTTGTGTGTGAATAACAGTAATTGCTTTTACGCAGTAGCAACTTAAGAGAAGAAATAAAGAACCTGGCAGCAGGTGAAAATAAAATATAAAAATATAGTTATTAACAAAAGGAAATTAGCAAAGGGAGGACTGTCCTTGAAGGAATAGAGGGGGGGGACATAATCTAAAATTATATCACCTTGTATAAGGAGTGTATATAAAAGGTGTGTGTGTTTTATTATTATCATTATTCCTTTCTGACTAACTGATTTCGTCCTTCCTTAGGCATTGTAAGCCCAAGTACATCATAGCAGTAATGTCACATAGAGGTACTTGTGCTACTGTAATGATGCATTTTGGTAAATATATATATATATATATATATATATCATGTTTGATTCCATAGTGACAAAAGATTCTGTGTATTTGATGGATCCACCAGACATCATGTTGCCTGAGTATGAGACCTTTTAAATCAGTCATGTAAGCTAATGAGTTTAACTGAGTTGAATCAGTGGTCACAGGGAGAAGGCCCATCAGTTGAGGAGGATGAGGAGACTGTGTCCGTATGTTCAAGGAGCCCTGAGGTCGTCACAGGTTCCATGCAATACTGTATTGTATATTAAAAAGTGTACTTGTGTGATAAAATAATCATAATGTGTTTTCACGTATTATTGGCTGCAGGATGCTGACACCGTTCTAGAGCCCTCTCAGTCTGGGACCACAAGTGACAAAGTGAGTATTAAGAAATGAAAACAATGTGCCAAGAGCATTCAATGAAATAACTTAAATCTATGTTGCTACAGAACCCAGAAAACATAAAAGAAGTTTATCAACACTACCTCCTTTAAACAAATGGAAGCAATTGATATTGACATACAGTATATAAAACCGAAGATGAGGAAATTGGAACTGGAAATTCAACAGCTACAGAAAAATGCAAGTAGAACAACCATTTAAAAAAAAAAAAAGCATGAACTTTTTGATAACTTTCCACAACATTTTTCACCCTAACAGGCAGATTCACTCTGAATAAAGACATATAACATAAAATATTTTGACTTCTGTGTGTTTGTTCAATCAAGGAGAAAGTTGAGGGGCCAGTGGAAAATCTTAAAGGCTACATGGTTTATATTATTAAGTAAAATAAGAATAAGTCTCTGTTTAGTTTTCTTCCAATACTGCTTCTTTGCCCCAGTCTTCCTATTCAACAATTCTTGGTTGCCTCTCTCTCCTCAGACAAGCAATGTTATGGAGCACTACACAAGCAACTACAATGTCACATGCCCTAGGTGGAGTCACTCTGAGGTGCTTCAGGCACTGGAACCTTGACTTTATCAGCCCAAATGCCATCTCTATGCGACCTCTTGTACATGCATACCTCTTGCCCGTATTATTTGTTTGGTTTAAATGGGTCCTATGTAAAATCAACAGTCAAGAAATATTTCCATGTTTTACAAAGTTATTTGAACTTACCAGCTGTTCCAAAAAAAGGTATGTTTAACGGTACAAATAGCTTTGTGGCTAGGGATTGTGATGAATACATTGAGGAGTCCTTTTAAAGAAAGGTACACAGTTTGTTCAGAACGGCAAACTGATGCTTTGCTGATATTCTTTGCATCTCCAACGGTGTACAAAAATGTTCTACTGACAAAAAAGCGAAGTGCAATGCATACAGTCTGTGGGACTGTGAGCGCTCTATTGTGGCATGTGTTATTTGTAATGTGTGGGTTTACTAATCTACAAAGATATGCAATCCCATCAGTAGCTCCCTCATTCACCACCTCATCTACGAAAGGATACACCATGGTTAAGTTTGGAAATGAGTTTCAGCTCCGCTACTTTTAATTAATTCATTAACCATTATAACTAATTCAACTCACCAACCAAACTCACCAATTAAACACTTAAGTTTTAAACATTTCTTAGTGTATTTATACCTTATAATTTCTTAAATTTATTAGTAAAGTACATTTCCTTATTTATTTAATTTTTTTAAATTAATAGTGGTTAAGTAAAATAAAATTACATCAAATTACCAGCAGGTGAGTATAAATGGTAAGTTCGTTAAGCCTGAACTCAGACTTCGTTAGCCTGCCCCGGACCAGGGGGCTGTTCCATAAACCAAGATTAGAGAATGAGCCAGGCTTATTTCGGTTAGTCAGGCTTATTTTTGGTAGA
>JAUMHI010000069.1:10889535-10979921 GCA_032359435.1 Enteromius unitaeniatus
CCAGTGTTTCTACAGTTTTCATGTACATATTATAATTCTTTCATTAACATTTTTATTTATTTATTTAGCAGACACTTGTATTATTTCATGTTGTAGTCAACATGTTACAGTTGAGATACAGAAGTATACATTATTATATAACTTATTATATTTACTGAAACAACCCTGCTTAGGTTACACATGGCCTAATGCGTCCACATACTGTATTCTGATGCAGCTAACATTTCTCAGTAAATGTTTTTATTGATTTATATTTGTGTTTCTGTGATCATAAAACGGGATGAATATAAAATTGTGACAGAACAGTGTTCGAGTCGTCGTCTGATAAAATCAAACAGGCTACACATAAGATAATGACTTCAGCGGTGCTTGCATGAGAAATTAGGGGCAATTAGTAGAAATTTGTACTTCGTTTAGTACTGAGATGTAAATTTGCAGACGCTCCCTAAAGCAGCATAGGCTTATATCAAATCTAAAACTAACTTTACCGCGCTCCGTTAACACCAGTGTGTTTTTATTTTAAAACAGCGTTTAGAATAAAAACGATCCTTATTTACACTGGCGTTAACCTTCCCCGGAGTTTTCCAACTAAAACAGGGTTTTATTCATTTTTGAGGGTGGAAAACGCCGGGGGCCCATTATCTTTTGGGGGCCCAAGGCAGTTGCCTACCTTTGCCCAATGGCTAAGTCCGCCCCTGAACACTAACCCACATTAACATGAAAATATCAGAAGAAATGTGTCATTTCCACTCAGGTCTAGACTTGTCATTTGAAAACATCTGTTGTGCAGCTGTCTGAGAGACATTACACATACACGGTGGTATTTCAAGTTGAAAAGTTCATGGGGGATCTAGCAAGTAACCCATATTCAGCTAACTGGTATATTAGAAGAAAGGCCAAAACTTTCTTTTTAAAACAACCTAAAAGAAGACTGTTACAGGAGCACTGATCATTATGAGATGTCTATTAAATTTAGTTTTCCCATTCAAATAAAAAGCTAGAGCTGTTGCAACATGTTGTTCAGAAGACTATATCCTCCATGACCTGGAGAAGCAAGCAAGTTTGCCACATTTAACCCAATATCTGTCAACAGATGACATAGCTATTAAAAGCCTATTTTTTAAGGGAAAAAAAGATGTTCTTATCTTCTACCACTTGTACAGCCGCAAAGGAGAACTTTTTCATAAAAGAAACAGAATAATTTATATAACTCCATTCCAATACTATAATAAAGTTGTTTAATCATATGTAAAACATCATAAATGCATGTATGTATGCGTTTATATTTCATCACGTTGTATTTTTCTATTTCTCATTTTTCCATTGCTGCCCAATAGTAAACACCTACAGTACAGAAGAAACACTGAAAGCACCAACGTAGTTTAATTATTTAAAGACTTTAATCAGAAGCAATAACATCTATAGTATTTTAGTAGGCTATTTAGTACGCTTTCCGTTTCGCACCATTTTAGTCAAATGCGGTTACGACAGCCACCACTAGTCGGAGCACTTTACTTCAAAACGGTTTTGGCAGGGCTCACGAATGTTGTCACACATGATGCTCAAAGAAAGTATTTTTTACAAGAATTAAATGACTAGAGACCGACACATCCACGCAGCATGCTATACTTGCCAAAGGATTTCATGCTCTTTGCGGGTTTCTAAAAACATTAAGGGATGTGTCGCGCAGGCCTGTATGTAAGTGCACTACTATAAAAAGAACTTTGTGCTGATTTCACTTTGATTTTCACTTTGTTTGCTGCCTGAATCAGTTCCCTAGCTGCAGTTTTACTAACCGAGCAATATGTCGTACTAGCAATCTTTTAGAAGTGACCTAATACAATGAAAAATATACCTATACATGTATAATTATATCATGTAAAAAAAAGTAGTCACAGTGTCAATTTATTCAAACATTCAAAAGACCCAGATTCACCACTCCTCCAAAAAAAATACAGAAACAGACTGAATAAGACTTCAGATGAATAAATGATTCAATCTTGCAGCCTGTGGTGTGTCATGATTTATGTAATTATTTGGACATTTCAAAAACACACAGACAGTGACGTAAAAGTAGCGCTGATTCAGCCTGCCTACAATACCCACAACTTCCACTAGCACCTTAGCGCTGTTTCGCCATTTTGTTTGTAGTTCCAGAGCAGTTTTGACGATCGAGAACAGCGATTGGTGGAAATCAGGGTGACTTAACAGAGATATAACCCCCCTTCATTGATTCACTGACTCTCTTTATAGGTGGAGTCTGCAAGCACCGGACCATAAATCACAGCAGCTGGTTTGTAGTTTACCAGACTGCTCCTGAAGGAATAACAGATCGACTGGGGCATAAATAACACGTTATCCGTTTCAAATAAACATCTAGCTTTTTCAGAAACCCGTCTGAAATGAAGTGGTTTTTGTAATGTAAGATCATGCAAAAAGTCATCGTAAGCTCGTAAACTCCCAAGACCTGCAAATAAAATGCACTTGAAAGACCGCAGACACATGGACTGTATGTGTGTTGACTCCTCCTCAGACACAGTTGGTGCAGGCGGTGGGCCAAACTGGGAGTGGGCTGCTGACTCAGCCAGCAGTGGTGCATTCATTTATCTGCACTGCAGTGCTCCGCCGCACCCTCTCTCTGTCTCCACCTCGCCTCACACACACTGAACGCGGGGGGTGAGACAGACATTTTAAGATAAAGAGTAGGTCCGTACCATGCGTGGTTGTTGCACCGATAGGATGGGGGTGGGATATTCATGCGTCGTAGAGGTTTGGCGATGCGAGTAAAAGGAGGGAAACATCAGAAACTAGCCAGGTGACTTGCAGAACGGCGAGCAGGAGCACAAATCCTGCTCAGCTGTGAAATGGAGGAGAAGCGGGGAAAAGGTAGAAACATTTATGTTCGATTATGAGCGGTTTACAGCGCCCACGCATCTTCTCTTTTTTTGGGGTGGGGAGGGGTGTTATTTTCGTCCTTTCCCTTTCTGCCATTTTCTTTTAAAGGCAACGGAACCCAAAAATGAATATATTCTGACCGACTTTCTCCCAAGGAACAAAAACTGTTGTTAAGAACATTCCTGTGATTATTTTTTAAATGTGGTGTTGTCAAACTACAAAATTACATCGTATTAAAAGTGCATTATAACTTACCCAAGTCTTCTGAAGCCATAAGATACATTTTGTGAGACTTTTGTTTTGTTACCATAGCTCTTCTTGGCCGGTTTATTCATAAGGAAAGTTACAATAATTTCCGTTTTGTAAATTATTTCTCAGAAAAATCTTTTAATGAATCTTTGACTCCAAGGCCCATGACTTTTGTAGTTGTTCATGATTTAATGGGTAATAATAAATATATTTATGAATGAACCTTTTGCAATAAATATTTAATATAATGCAGTTTTACAATTACATTAATTCACATACATTTTCCAGGCCAATAAATTACACTTACTTTCTTCATGTGTTCAGTTTGTTTTTATATTTTTGTCCCTGGTTGAAAACAACTCATTGACTTAAATGTTACTGTTTCTCACTTAAAGCTAGTGTTCCAGATGGTTATAATATATAATGCACAAGTTTTTTTTTTTTTTTTTCATTTCATTAAAGCTTCAGTTTCCATTTATTGTAATTTTAAGAAAAAGAATAAGATACAGTATTTAAATTTGTCTCCTTTGGGCTTACACAGAAGAAAACAACACGAGGGCAAGTAAATGATAACTGTATTTTCATTATTGGCTGAACTAATCCTTAAAGCAATGCCATACTGGTAAAAGTGCAAATCAATTCAACCAAAAACAAACGGTCAGGATGCAACCCCCTTGAGGTTAGGAGGTGAGGCAAGTCAGATGAGTGTCATTGATACTTAAGCTCACAGCTAATAGCTTTCTATTGATCTCTCTGCTAAAGCATGACTTACTAGATGAGCAGAGGAGCATTCCTTGCCACAATCCGCAGTGACGCTCGTTTAGAAGTCCATGTTATTAAAGCAGATCTTATCTCACCCTAAGAATCATTTGAAAGCTTCTCATACTGTCAAACTCTCAAAGGCAAGACCACAAGAGGGTTTGAGATGACTAACTTTCTTCTGCTGAACTAAAGTGTTTTCTCTGTGTTTTGTGTCCACTTATTAGATGTCAGTGCATTCCAAAATTGTTTTTGGATCCTGTTGATTAAATTGGATGGGCAAAAACAGTTGAAATGGCTTTTATTGTGTTCCACCAAAAAAAGAAATGCATACAGGATTTGAACAGTTATAATGACCAAATTCTTCCCTTTTGGGTAAACTATCACTTTAAGAGCAGAGACTAAAATAAAAATAAATGAAATGTGAAACATGTTGTTAGTTTTACAGGGGGCCAGTTATGAGTGTAGCAGATTAAAGCCTAATTTCTTGATGTGTCTGTGGTTTCTCATTCAAAGTCAACAAAATCAGTGACGACTCTGTGCAACTGAAAAGCTGCTTTATTGTTAATAAAAAGTTTCGTGCTCAAATGAAGACAATCTTTTTATATGTTCTTACTAAGAGTTCCAGTGGTTGTGCCATACACACCGTTATGTGTCCTCCTACAACACTGTGTCAAACAAAACAGTTTGAAAAGCACTTTTGAAATCTTTTCAGCAAAATGGAAAGCATTTTAGTCATGCTAAAAATGGAAGTCCAGTAACTGAATATCGATACAAAAGTGAGTTTCAAAGATGGAAAAAACACAAAAGTCTGAAGGCAAGCTATACTTTTTTTTTTTTTTTTTTTTTTTTTTTACAAGCCAAGTGGATGACACACAAAGTACAGAAAACAGAACATCAGAAGATTTCATAACATCGAATCTGGAAGAAGTGGGCTTGTTTTCTTGGTTGGTTTCAGTGTTCCTCTGGCAGTACACCAGACGCCTTGTTCAGACTATAGTCCCTGATTTGCATTGTGCTCCATCTTGAATTCTCATGTCTTTCCCCCACCATCAACTAAATGTTAAATATGGCACCATCCTCCAAAATTGCAGTGAAATGCAATTCAGAAAATGTAGGAACATGGAGAAAATGCAGAAAAAGGCACACAACAATTAGTGAAGTAGCACTAGAAACAGACCACTGAATACATAAAACCCGGATACGAAATGCATACAAAACTTGTTCAGGCCCGAGAGTACCGGCACTGAAGTGTTTGGGGAGGCCTTAAGAGTAAAATACATGAACTGCTCTGTGACTGTTTTAGACTTTTAGGCTTGGGTGGGTGACCACACAATGTCCATAGGCAGGACAGCGCATATATGTGCATTCACGTGTAAATGTGTCTTTGTATGTGTGTCAATAGAACCTCAAGGTTACAGAGGTGTGCTGGTTGCATAATCCTCTCATCATACACTATCAGATTTAATTATCCAAGCAGCGCTGCTAACAATCGTGTGTGTGTTCATCCCAACATACTTTTTTTGGACATCCACTGGACATGTTGCATATAAATGAAATATTACAGTGCTCTTTTTTATACTCTTTATATATATATATATATATATATATATATATATAATCAATATGCATGTATATATTCTTTGTATAATATTCTCGATACATTATATCATTTAATTCCCTTTAATAAAAGTGAAATGTGTTAGAAAAAAATTTAAATATGTGACAAGGGCATCAGCTGGAAGCCATTCTATATCATTGTTATAATTTATTATTAGATTAATAGCAGTAATTCTTTAAAATTCTGTATTTACAAAACCCACAACAAAGCATGCCATTTAAAAGAAAATAATATATTACAATGCTTATAATTTTCCTCAAAAAGTTCATTCTTTTCAGCAATTGTGCCATGTACATCATAGCCCCCTCCTGTACATTGAATGATACATTAACTTGTCATACAGTCAGTGAGAGTGATTTTTCATTTCACATCTGAACTAAAATGGGAGTTAGGGGAGAAAACTACACGGTAGTCTAAGTGTTTCACCAGGCTTCATTTGGTTTAAGTCCACAGCACCCACACTGATTTACAGATCTCAGGCAGTAAGCAGACCTACAGGTCTGAGAAGTAGAGGAAGTGGGTTTGTAAACTGGTGTGCTCTCCCGCACGCTGTCTCTCTGGCATACGTCTGCTGACCCAATGGTCAGAGATGTCCTATGATTTCATAATCCTATACCTATGTATTATGTTATCTGTGGTCCACCGTAACACCTCAAACTGGGCTAGTCCACACCAGAATAAGCATTCATCATTCTCAAATAGGAGAGGTAATGAAACATTACTCAAAATACTGTAAACCAAAGAATTACGGTTGCAAATCCGAACAATTTATATTGCACCCAGAGCAATAAGGGATGGCAGTTTGCTCAAGAGGTAGCAATGAGCCAATTCGTAGTATCACCACCGCTGGCTAAAAAAAACTGCATGCTATCAGACAACACAAGTACCCATCAGTTCATTCTAAAATTGCCACCTTCCTTGTTTTCCTGCTGTGTAAGGCCAGTTTACATGTATAATCCAAGCTATACCAAATATACATCAGTCACTTTTTTCATTCAACAGGGAGAAAGCTATTAAATGTCTACACAGGATGCATTCAAAATGGCTACTCGAGTGCTTTCTTCAACATCTTTAAGACAAAACAAGATGCTAACACAACTGACAACCTCTTTAAATGGTAAACATGAGGATATGTTGACATGAAGACAAGTACCTCCAGGAAAATCGAAGAGACAGCCTCCCACCGAGGCCTGACAAAGCATTGCAAAGGTTTAAATGGCATGGTGGCTGTACCTTTTGAAGATCTATTGAAGGCCCTACAGGAGCCTCAGCTGCACATTGAGGGGCAGTTGAATCATATTGCTGGTGCAAAAAAGCAAATCGAGGTTTATGAACCCAAGATTTGATTCGAGTGAAATTGTTTCTCCAAATTGTCATCCCAAATTCTCCTCAAGTCCAGGGCAGTGAGACACCCCTACGGGTGAGTGAATGTGCAGTTTCCACATTGTATATCCAAACGAAGGAGTTTTGAGTTTTCAACCACCTTAAAAAACGCACATGACGCATGGTGTGAGAATCGGTTAATCAGGAAGCAAGCTTTACGAAGGGGTAAGTATAAATATACTTGTCATAGCCAGTAGTTAAATATGTTGCTATTGACCAATCATTTCCCAGCTATATCTATTTAATTTGATAACTAGTGGACAGTATTGAATGTATGGTCAAGCCACTGATGTGGTTTGAGTAGCAGTGTCAAGTGGACTATGATTATACATGCATGATTCCTGATCAAAACATGCCACCATGCAAGTCATTTCTATGCATTGAACGAGCACAATTATTTATTTATTTACCAGGAACTCGGTCAGAGTAAGTCCCTTTTCAGCCCAGGTCAAAACCCTGATAAATCCCCCAACCCAATATCGATGTGAAAGCCCATGTAAAAAATGTCTTTTTTCTGCAAGTATAACAAAGAGATGATGACAAGATGAATGACATGGGCTGAGCTTTTTTCCTTACTTTTTGTGGGTCAAATAAGGTGAGATATTCATCACAACAACTGAAAACCCTTGCATAATGTTTTTGCTTTGTTTTTTGTTCTTTTTGTTTCGTTTGTTTACGGCAGACACTCCACATGATTGAGTTAACATCGTTATTACTGGTTCTTCTATGGTTAAAATACAAAGTCCCAGAATCCTCCTGGGATGAGCGGGAGGTTTCCATGGGATTTCGGCAGTGTAGTGTTTGAAAGGGATGTCCATAGCAGAGGAATGCTGAACTCCACACATGGTGGTGCAAAGAAATCCATCTTACGAGCTTGCTTTGTACTTCTTTGACCATTGGCAGGTGGTCCCTATCAAAGATGTCTGCCATAGGTCAATATTTTGCTTTACTTCCTCCCAGCTGCAGTTGGAACAGTAAAGTATTGGTCACTGAGCACAAATGTTAAGACAGTAAGCTCATAGGTTGGTTTGGTCATCATTAATCTGTAAAAACCAAGCTGCTTTCCCGGTGTATTTGTTGTCTGTAAACAACCTTGTTACCCAAAGATTTCTGTGTTTTTTGTTGCAAATGATTTTCTATACATTTGTTGGAATAGATAGTTTTAGTCTCGACTCGACAGTTCAGTCTCCATTATTCCTAACACTTGGATTCCTTGACCTCTTTTTGGTTTTTGCCTTTTTTGCCCTTGCTGTCGCTCTCCTCCAGGTTCTCCTTCTCAGGTTTGGTCACGCTGTCGTAGGACGGCAGCGAGGCAGTAGAAGGCGTGCCTTCCTTCTTGTCCTGATTGGTCCCACCATTCTCAAACCTGCTGCTGAGTAAGCGCTTGCAGATGAAGCCTCTCCGAATAAGATAAGCACGGTAAGCACGCTGAATGACCGCGGCAGACATGTGCTCTTGCTTTCGGCGCAGAGTGGTGGTGATGGGCTCAAAAGACACTTTGGAAGGATTGGCAGCAATGAATCGCTCCTCCATCTGTTGCCGCATCATGTCCAGGTCGCCGCTGTCACCCAACACGCGTTTGGTGAAGGCAAACAGGATATCTAGGCAGTGAATACGGTCGCCGCTTACCATGGGCAGGTCCATGGCAATCAGCTCTATAGTGTTGGGCTTGGGAACGCGCAGCGGGTGCTCCAGAGTGTCAGCGAAGTCACCCAGCTTGGCGAAGGTGATGAACTGGGAGGCTGTGGGGTCAAACTTTTCCCAGATTTCGTAGAAGGACTCAAAGTCATCCTCGCAAAGTGGATCAGCGCTTTCCTCCGTGGCAACGCTGAAGTTCTCCAGGATGATGGCGATGTACATGTTTACCACGATAAGGAACGAGACAATGATGTACATGACGAAGAAGAAGATGCCCACCGAAGGGTTTCCGCAGTCACCTTTCACCGAGGTACCTGGATTCTCCTTATTGGGGTCACAATCTGGTGGGTAGTTGAGAATGGGAGCGAGAAGGCCATCCCACCCTGCTGAGGTGGTTATCATGAACAGGCAAATCATGCTATTCCCAAATGTTTCAAAATTATACAAATCATCTATGCCAGACTCTCTCTTTACATAGGCAAAGTTTGACATGCCAAAGATAGAAAAGATGAACATGACCAAGAACAGCAGAAGGCCGATATTGAACAGGGCCGGCAGTGACATCATCAGGGCAAACAGTAAAGTCCGAATGCCCTTTGCTCCTTTGATCAGACGCAAGATACGCCCGATTCGAGCCAGACGGATAACCCTGAACAATGTTGGTGACACAAAGTACTTCTCAATCAGGTCAGCCAGGAACATACCTGTGGTTTAGGGGATAGAAAGCAAGGAGAAGAGGACAAATGAGCCAAACATACACCACTGTATTTCATAACCAAAATGGGAAAAAATTGGGAGGGTTTTCACTTACCCACGATGGAGAGAATGACCACAACACAGTCAAAGATGTTCCAGCCATTGGTGAAGTAATAATGACGCAGTGCAAAGAGCTTCAGGACAAACTCAGAGGTGAAGGCCACGATGAAGATGAAGTTAACCCAGTACAGAATGTTTTCCGTTTCCTCTGACTGATCGTCTGTCTCAACCATCATGGTGACCATATTCAAACAGATGAGGATCATGATGGAGATATCAAAGACCTGCTGTGTCACAAAGTCAAACACCATGCCCTGGAGCTTGTTCTAAATAGGAGAAATTAGCATAGATGTGAGATTAGAACTCTATTCAAGTCAATTTAATGACTGAATTATCACACATTTTATCATTTCATCACCTGGGGCCTGGGTATGGGTTTCTGAGGTTTCTTTGAGCCAAGCTTCTTCATAGCATTGTAGTACTTCTTTTGTTCTTCTGTCATGAAGATATCCTGACCTCCAAAGTATAGTCATAAAACATATTTAGTTAAAATCTGCTTCACTAAATCGAAATCTGCTGCTAATATCACTCGTTTAAATGCAAAAGAGCAAACAATTTAAAGTGAATAAAAAAGTGGAGACTTATCTTTTTCTTCTGCTGGTTGAAGTTATCAATGATGACACCAATGAAGAGGTTGAGTGTGAAGAAAGAGCCAAATATAATGAAGATAACAAAGTAGATATACATGTAGATGTTGTCCTCATACTTTGGTTGGTCTTCCACCTGAGGAGAGAAAAATTATTCAAACAGGTGCTTTGACTTAGGTGGCAGTTAAGATTGCTCAAACATCTCACCTTTCGTGAATCAATTGCTGCATACATGATATCCATCCATCCTTTAAAGGTTGCCTAAGCAGTATAACGGGAACGTTATTATTAGTGTTTTACATATTTCTTCAGCCAAAGAACCATCTTACTAGAAACTAAAAATCTTACCACTTGCAGTAGAGCCAAGTAACCAGCGCCCACATTGTCAAAATTGATTTTTACGTTTCTCCAGCGCACTTCGGTGTGGTTCATATCTATCAATGCTAGGCACTCTGATTTGTTGTTGACTTCATCAGTTTCAAACATTGCCTTTTCAGTCGCATTGTAGCAGTAGTAGTACTTTCCCGCAAACAGGTTGACACCCATAATACTGAAAATCAGCCAAAAGATGAGGCAAACCAGCAAGACATTCATAATGGAAGGAATGGCACCCACCAAGGCGTTGACTACCACCTAGAGCAGAGTAGGACAGACAAGGCAGTACAGTTATAAGAGACCCGAAATGGCCCAGCAAATCCTCAAACACATTCAAACACTCTCACATTTGTGGCTGCATATTTGTATGGCATAACAAAAAGAATGAGAAACAAATGATATCTTTCTCATATCTCACATGGCCATCCAAGAAAATTGCTTCAAAGCTTATTGTCTGCACTGTCTTTATTTTGATTCAGTTATATGTTTAGATAAGGGATCTGAGCTAATAATTATTAATTTGCTCCCCTGCACAAAGTCTCTTTTGGGTGTTCAAGAACTGTCTTTACCTAAAATAGCAGTTCTTATATGACGACTTACAGTGTTGGGAAAAGCTACTTTTAAAAGTAATGCATTACAATACTGTTAAAATATTCAGTTTTTTATTCTATAAAAAAGCTAACAATTGTGTTATTTTCTATGGAAAGTAAGGCATTATGTTTCTTTTGACTTACTTTTTGTCTGAGCTTGCTAATTTATATTTTAATCACAAGAAACCCTTTGTGCCTCACTACCAAATTCTCTCAGGGGCAGGAGAGATTATAGAGAGAACTTAGATATTTTGTTGTGAATTGCAAATATGTTGCTTTAGTTACATGAAAAAAGTAACCTGGTTACATGTGTTACTTGTAATGTATCCAACCCAATGTTGATGACCAAAAGTACTATTCTGCCTTCAAGTTTGAAACTCCTGAATGCAGTATGATCTGAATGCAGAGAAAGTCACGAATGTGAATCGCCGTCATTTAGAAATTAGATTGCATTTATGTATGAAAAATCTTGCCATTCTGTCAGCACAAATAGCTTTCTTTTTCTGCTTTTCTTGGGTGGCCTATGACTTTTACAGAACAGTAAATGCTATTATTTATCTATACTAGTTTCAAAGGCAATAAATCCTTTGCATCACAAATAGTCCTTAATAGGTGGTTCTTTATTCTGGCCCTGGAATATCCCAGCACTGCACAATGTGGAAAGATGCATCCAAAATTACATTCTGCATTTAAATAAGAATCTACAATTTTTATTATTATTACCAGTATGTAGGCATGTAGTATGGATATAATACATACAAGAAATACTACATCGACCATGTTTGGCAATGTGACGTGACCTATGAGCTATAGACCAGTAAACTATCATATGCCCAGTTCAGAATCTCTGTGAAAAAACAGCTTTTTTTTGGCAGAGTGTTCTATGAATACTGTGTATTGAGAAATGTCCCAATGTCCTACTCATCAAATGCAGTGCTGAGGTCTTCCAGGACTACAGCCCTAAATAGTAGCTCTCTGACTAAGCAGTATCTTTATACAAATTAATGCAACAACTTCCATACAAATATGCCACAGACTCACACAACTTCTACATCCCTAAAGCAAACAGTTGCATCCTTAAAACTACAACCCACCACCCAACTACTTTAACATTGCCATGGCAAGCTTGAGTAACTTAAAACCTTTTTTACATCATACCATCCTCCCCACATCCCTCCCCTCCCCCACCGTCCCAGTCAGGACATTGTCCATCAGTGATTAGCGATGAGCAGAGCGTGTCAGGAGACGCTCACTAACTGTGTTAGGCAGCCGAGCCGCAGCTCTCAGGCAGGCAGCTGAGCATGCAGATCTCTCACATACTGAAAAGTGGAGCCATATTCCCCCCTTAAACACACAGAGAGGCACAGAGGATGGCAGGATTCTCTCGGCAAGTGCAGGGGACAAGGCTGACTTTAGCCAATGTTTTTGAGTGCTGATTTGAATTACATTTTCAAAATGAGAAATACAGAAAAACACAGGATGACAGAATAAGTCAAATTTGGAGTGCTGAAGACTGACCCCCAGGAAAAAGCACTGGTCAAGAGAATTACTGTCCATCTTTCAATAGAGACTACATGTTCAAATGTCACATAGACATAAAATATCTTTGTGAGAGTCGACACAAATATCAAAGTGAGGGAAAATGGCTTTCAAAAGTGCATAATGTGCATTTGCAATTGAACAGGACATGCGTGTTACATGACATCTTTGTGCAATCTCAAGAACCGTTAAAATCAATAAATAAATGGACAGGAGAGGCAGCAGTGTGGAGAGATTTCTTCCGTTTCAAAGCAGGCTGGGGTTCGATAAACAATTTGGGGTCTAGAAAAACTAGGAGAATAATTGAATCAAATTTTAGATAATCAAAACAATACATCAGACGAGAATAAATTCCTATATTTAGTGTTTGTGTCTGGCCAGAGAATCAGCTATCAAAAATCACAAAAATATCAGTCTAAGCTGCTTTTATTTCTCCACCGTTGTGTCTCCTTATCAAGTCATTTATTAATTTTTAACTCTAATTTCAAACAAAACAGCATATCAGTTGATGAACATTGAAATCGATTATTCACTAGGGTAAGAACTCGTCGTTCTCTCTGTACTTATTTGACTTGTATATGCTTAGTTAAATAAAACTGATTTCACACACCCTGATGAATCCACTTATAGATACACAAACAGAACAAATCTAGGAAAACACCATTTCGATTCACCCAAAAATTACAGTTTAAACTATGTACAATACTAAAAGTATTAAGATAAAGACAGAAAACGAAGAAAAATGACTAAATCCTATAAAATAAACTGCTATAAAATAGTATAACAGGGCTATAAAAAAAAAGCAAAAAAAAAAAGCAAGCCACTGGCTCTTAAAATAAAAACAATTATGAGCCATATAATTTGGACTATGATCTATAAATTACAGAAAAATAAATTAAATAAATGGTAAAAGTAACGTCCTGGTTCATTTACAACCGGATCAAAAATTACTATTTTTCCAATATCCACTAAGGGTGGATCACTAATTGCCTGAACATTTCACTGACTGAGTCTTGTTTAAACAACTAACTCATAAACACATTCATTTCTTGAAACATTTACTCAAAGCAGGACAAACATCATGGCTGCCATTATGTTTTTACCCATGCCAATGGACACAAAGTTGTGCTGATTATCGCCAGTGGTGACTAGATTTTAAATTAGTGGTCACGTTTTTTTTTTTTTAAATCACATTTGCAACAATGTTTGTTGAAATCTAGAGCCCTGTTAGCAGATGTATACATAACAGCAAACATAACATCAAATATATTAAATTTGATAACCGAGAAACCTTATCTGTAATTTTTGGGTCCAGGCATACCTTTAGTCATAACAGCAGTGTGAGACCACAGATCTCTTTACACTTCACTCTTGAAGTAAAAACTAACACAAACCTCTCACTTCCATGGTGAGAATTTCCTAGGAATTTCCTTCCATTTCCTAAGCTTCTGTGTTGACTGCTTGTAAACCACTGACTAGTAACTATTATAAACTATTCAAATCTAAAAGATGTAATTCACTCCAAAATAAAGAGAGATACAGAAGCTTAGCAAATATCTCCCTCTCACACTCAGGGTTTCTCTTTTTACAGTTCCATGTGCAGATCCTAGACAAGCAAAGAGGGGTGAGGTGAGCCTCCAGCGGCTTGGTTCCTCGACGCTGCTCTGGGCCGGGCAGCGCGGGGCCAAATGGGCTGAAGTGAACAGTGTGAAATGAAGGAAGGGAGGGAGGGAGGGAGGGAGGACGCTGCACGGTGCTGCAGATGAGGGGCAGGGGGGAGGTGAGGAGGGGTTGAGAGGATACAGAAGCTCAGGGCAACCAGTCCACAGGTAAGAGAATAAAGACTGAAAGTGAAAACAACCAGGTGCAACTGTTCACAACCATCAAAGGGGTAAAGTACCCATCTTTGCTGAATTTGTTAGGATGGCGGCTATGGATGACCTGCATGTGTTCAAACATTCAGCACTGATAGGTGTTTGTTGTTTATAGTGAAACTGTCACACATATTTTTGCTCTCTGACTATACTATACTAAGTAAAATAGCTTATTTTTTTCACCTTGACCAATTGAGTCTTTGCTAAGCTTTAAAACGTCATTGAACAATTATACCTCAGCAATTCTTGCTATATCAAGCTCTTTTTTAAATGAAACTCAATGGTAGATATGCGTCTTTGGATAGTTTAAATGGAATTGAAAATAAATAATATACAGTTTCCAAAGTTCGGCCGGAAGATTTTGTAATGTTTTTGAGAGAAGTCACTTCATTTATCTTAACAAAATGAAACAAAAAAATGAATAATGTGAAATATTATTACATTTTAAAAATTTATAATGATCAGCTACTATTTTTCCAGTCTTCAATTTCTTTGTTCTGCCAAATGCAAAGGAAGATTGTAACCAGGCTGTTTTGGGTCACCATTGACTCTAATAGGATATGTTTTTCCTACTATGGATGTCAATGGCGACCCAAAACAGCCTGGTTTCAAACTTTTTTTTGGTGAACTATTCCTTTAAGATACATTTATTATTATTAGCTGAAAATTATTTATTCACAATTTTTAGTGACATTATAAAATGTCTTAACTGTCATTGCTGATTAATTTGTTGCATACCTAATGAATAAAAACATGATTTAAAATTAACCAAAGAGTTGTTTTGTGCAGCTAAAAGCTGGAAGAAGATGCCCCTGGAAGTCAGAGGTCATACACAAGAGAAGACTAAGGTGGATACAAAATGGTAAAATATTTTTGCTAGAAGTCATGCATGCAGTTTCCCAATATTTAATGATCAAAAGAACATGTTTAACTTAAATCAGATTTTTAATTAACTTTTAATTTCTTGATTCAACATCTCAACAGTTCTCAATTTCATAATTTAATTTCCTTTAATTTCGCATTTGAACAACACTCACGGAGCGTGAGTAACAGTAACCAATGGGGGTGGAGCTTAGCAAAGGATCAATTATATTAAATGCGCTCTGAGTCATATCTAGTGTGCTGTAGTGCGGGTGAAGAGGAGACCTCAAGTTGTAAAGTGTTCTGTGCTGCTGGTTGTTCTCTGAGAGACAGGGTCAGTGTAACAGAGGAGAAATGGAAGGAAGGGGGCTCTCCATCAAAAGCAGAAGTTGAGAGTCAGGCCAAATGAACAGCCAATTGCAGATCAAATGCTGTGTGAAATGAGAGAGGGATTTGAATGGTGTTGTGTTTGGTTTTGTAAATATTTCTTCATGCTTTTTTTGTCCTCTAGGGCCAATTGGAAATATTATTTGTAATGAGGCAGCTTTGATACATCTGACAATGACTGGCAGTCAATCATACACCCGATTTCTGTTAAATCAGGGAAGCTTTTCGCATATATTTTTTTTACAGTTATCTCAGCTGCATCATGACTGGATCATTAATGTGGTACAGAAGAGATGTGCATGAAAAGGTGAGTCCTTTTCATTGGCAGCTGTCTTTAAAAAAAAAAATCCCCCGGTATGGTTTTGGTGGTCCTTGTCGTTCGTTCGGTGTTTTTTTTTTGTTGTTTTTTTTTTTGGATCAGTTCTAGCATGCTGTAACTGCTGAATGGGCATGCAGAGAGATCAGCTCTATAGCTTTGTATCTTACCCTCATCCCTTCAAAACGTGACAATGCTCTGAGGGGTCTCAGGGCCCTTAGTGTCCTGAGTGATTTAATGGGCCCTAGTTCGGAGTAGCCCAGCGCATTAGCTATAAGGCTGACTATAGACACCTATACAGAAACAGAGAAGCAAAAAAGGATCCATACTGTTAGACGGGAGAAAGCTCTTGAGGGAAGAGATGGCCTCTAGAGCTGCTGGAACGTTTGTTTACACACATACACAACAGTTCGGATGGGTATATACATATATAACACAGCATTTATACATGTATATATCCCCAAGAAGGAGAGAGAGAAAGACTTATGTTTAGTATCGGTTACAGGTACAGATAGGGGTTTAGAGGCAGAGGATAAACCCAGGATTTGTGCTCTGTTAGTTTTGGGAGGTCACCAACCCTTGTGAGCTTCCTTACACCTGTAGAGAAACTTGTGGTTGAAAGAAAGACAGAAAGAAAGAGAAGCATAAGACTCGAACAAAAAAAGACAGAGAAGCGCACAACACACGGCTGATGAAGTACGTTTGGGGACGTGGGGGGTTGAGAAGATAGAAGTGACCCCCTGCAGATGCATAAAAAAAACAGCCCAACATACTACAAGAACCTTACCCTTGCCCTTCTAACATTGTCTCTCCATGTCGCTCTTGGCTGAGGCATTAAATCCCATTTAATTTAACAGACAAACTAATGGAACCTGTGAGAAAGAATACAGGTAAGCATGTACATATATGCCAAACTGCAAATTACATTGATTTTATAGTTTAAAGAGCATCACATTGACACAGTAACGTGACAGCGATAGGGGAGATCAGGGGGGCGCAGATAGTAAATGGACATTAGACAGCACCCAAAGGACAAAAATCACTCTGCGGGAACCCAAGCCCTGGTTACTCAAAATGCCATCCATTGTGGAAAAGTAAACGCCCTCCATGCTAGCTGGAAGGATGAAGCGAACGTGAGCGTAAAGGGCAGAAAGGTCATATCGGTCAAAACGGCTCTCTAGAGAACCGTATTGATTATACTGCATGTTATGTTGATGTGAAAGAGTGGTGCAAATGAGAACATCAAAAAAGGCTTGTAACTGTTCAGGAACAAAAACATCAATGGATAGGCAGTGGCATTGGGACACCAGGCTTGAGAACCCCTTTGAAAAGGTATACAAACAGACCTGCACACCTCCAACCAACCACTGACGAAAGACTTGGTAAAAACACAGCAAAAGTCCACAACACCGAAAGCTAACCAACTCACAGAGGGGGTTCTATTAAAGGTGAAAGCTTTATTCTGAATGGCTATCATATTCCTTCACTAAAGAAACCATGCTAGCTGACATTTTGAAAACACAAGCCAAGAATTATTGGTGGTTTCCAATAGGCATGACCCACAAGGGCATCACTATACATCAAAAATCTCTGCACAGAAATATCCACGGTTCAATTCCCCTGAAAAAAAAAAACCTCTATTGGTTTGGTGGCATCAATTTAAAGAATTTTTTTTGTTTCACAAATTTAAAAATAATATTACAAAAACTGCTTTTTCTCAAAATAGATAGAATATAACTCTTCACAAAATTAATACCTTTTAGAATCTACTGTGTAATAAAGCTTTCTCCTTCATCTACAGATCATGTGATCTTTGGGGGTAATTGTCACCTTTAGCCTCAGTCGGAACCCACAAGCGCCCCTTTACGGAGGGCCCCGGGGCCCCCTGAGCCGGCTGAGATGGCCCCTCAGTGTAAGCTTTCTTCATCTGCCAGCATGCTCGCTCTGCAAGGCAAGGTCAATGAGATGTGTGGCTGTGACCAAATGAAGACAGGAAAATTAAAAACAAAAACAAAACAAAAAAAAGACAACTAAAATTGAACAGATTCAAATCAATCAAAAATGGCTGATGTTTGTAACTCAAACCATTCTGGTTATTAAATAAATTGTAAGACCATAAAGCATATTAAAAGAATATTTTATAATTAATTAATTACTTATTTTTGGAATGGATCATAACATAGTCAAATAATAGTCTGTATGGCTGATGGCACAGATATATAGCATGACAGACTATAGGAAATAATGGAACATATACAGTACACACAACCACATGCTAGATATGATGCCGGCCCCTTGTGAAAGCCCTCTGAGCATCACACCCATAAAAGCAAAAGCAAATAACAGTGGAGGAACAAAGCTTAGACTAGTCAGGAGGACAACTCACCATCTGCCGCACGTCCTCAACATCAACACATCTCAGCACTACCTCACGGAAGGGAAGAGTGGGGGAGGGAGGAATGAACTTTTGATCCATCTTGGGATATGGAGTTCTTCCCAACTAGCACAAGTGTTAGTCCAGCACCCCGGGAATAATCAAGAAGGACTATAGCTCCCATCAGCCTCGATTAGGACTGAGGAGTAGGGGTTGATGGACAGAGGGTGGGTATGGACTGTAGTCAGAGCAAACTCACAAATTTAATTTATTTTGAGCTGTGGGATGACTCCTTAGTCAGTTGCCGGTCAGATTATATGCTGCATTCCATTCAAAGTCAGATGAATATTCCTATATGATATCTTAAAATCCATGAACAAAAAACATACTATTCCCCAAAACTGAGATGATGTATAAATAAGATGTTTGAAAGATAGAAATCAATGTGAATCTAACCCATGACTTTAGCATTGCTCATCATGCCTCACCATTGGAATCACAGGAACTCCATAGATTTAACCAAATAGTAACTTGTGGAGGATAAACAACGATACATGTAAAAGAAAAATCAGATACAGAAACAGTAATATGTTTGCATCATGTTTCATACTATCAGAAAACTATGTTTATGCATTTGATTTTCAACAAATTAAAAAAAAAAAAGTAAAGTATCATAAATTACCATTCATGTGTATCTCCCCATACACAACTATTTGGGGTTGTTTGGGGTGGTTTTCAATGTTTAAAAAAAAAAAAAGTGTCTTATGCTCACCATGGCTGATTTAATTCATAAATACTTTGATTTGATCAAAAATACAGTAAAAACGTATCTACAATATTGTGAAATTTTATGACAATTTTAAATGTTAAATTCTTTAATAAATTTATTGGAAATGGAAATTATTGTAACAAGTCTTTACCAACACTTTAACGTGCCTTTGTTAAAAAACGCTATTTATTTATATAATAATAAAAACAATCTTCCTAAAACCAAACTTTTGAATGGTGTTTGCATAATGTCATACACCAGCATCTCAGCAGGTTTCTGCACGGATTCCGAGACGGATGTCTGGTAGTGAAGTTCTTTTGAACTTTTTCAGACAGGAAATTCAAACTTTCAGAGTTGGAATGGAATACAGCATCAGCTATGAATGAGGCATCAGGCTTTGCGTGTAAATAAATACATTTGATATTTAATTAATAGTCAAAGTGTGAAACTTCTCTTTATATAGTGCTAAACAATATATTTCGGGATAAAACGTTTGGGAGCTTTTACATGCTTTTGGATAATTTTCAGGTGGATAAAACTGTTGGTAAAAGGAGATTAACTTCTGATAACATTTAAGGAAATATATGACATAACAGAACATCAAATAGACTGTGTATGCATCTAATGTCCCACAGCACCTCATTAAACATTATTGGGTGTACGAGTTCTGCTAAAAGGTGGTTAGTTCAGGAACAAGGTCAGAACACACATACAATCAAAATTGTATCTTGACATGGTCACTGCAATTGTAACATGTCCTCCACATATCATGAGAAAAGCACATCCACATGACATTCCTCTGAATCCCTTAGTTTGGAGGCCAAGTGTAAGCATTTTAGTCACATAAACTGCTTAACATTCTTTCATCAAATACTTTGAATCATAATTTAAAACTACATTAGCGTTACTCATTTTTTGTGTGAAATACTCTTTGTTAATGGAACAACCGATTGCAACCATAACTTGTAATGGACTCTAAAATGCATTTTACACTTGGTGGGTCTCCCACAGTAAGGGCAGGGCAGAAAATGAAACCAGTCAGAGGCCACACATATCTTGTTGTTGACACAGTATAGACATCATACACATATACAAGATTTAGAAACAATGTTCATTTAGAATGAGATATGCTTGAATATCTTAAGATCAATAATCATTGTTATTGATAGGCTGATTCTGGCTAGTAATTTCCATTCCGACACTTAAACCATATAATGATGAATATGGCCTCTGTCATTTTACTAAAGGAAAATGCATACAAAGGGGGAAGAGACAATATTTGTGACTTTCAAAGCCAGTTTATCATTCTTTACAGCAGATATTCAAGCATCTCAGGGTCACATAGAAATCTAGCATTTTTGCACAGCTATGCATGGGTGACAGATCTTTAAGAGATGATGCAATTTTATGAAATAACACAATTTAGACACAAAGAATATATATTACGAAAGCATTTATATTCAAGATAAGCACAACGTTTTCCTTCAAGCTTCACCCCTGCATACCAACACACAGCTTTACTCTTCATATGAAAGATCATATTTGACTCTTCTTTGCCCAAAACATTAACATCTTGTTGAAAAGGGGAACCATCCTGTTGTTGGCCTTGACTATCGCATAAAACATCTGCATAGGTACAGGACATATTTGTCTTTTCATCTCCTCTGCTACACCATTTTGCTTTTTAACTGACAGCACAAAGAACCCGCTCCACCGGTTTTCAGCTATTTTTAAGTCTTCTTTAAAACTTACCTTCCCAGTATTGTCAGGTCTATGAACATGCAGAGTTTATACTGCCTCTGATGTCTGAAATGCCTAATTTATTTTAGAAATTTAAACAAAGCTTCTAAAGTCCCTGACGCGGTCAGGTCACTTGGCGGTCATCTTGGTAACGCCCCTTTGCAGCTAATTTATATGTAGGCGAAAGACATACAGCTCCCGTCTACTTGAATGGAAAAACTGATACATTTCTAAAGCTCTTTGAGCAAATCAAGGTTTTTTTTGAGGCTGTCAAAAGGCAATTGGCTCTTTTAACTGACTTTCTGCTATGATGTATTATAGCAGGGTAGCCCAACCCTGCTCCTGGCGATCTACTGTCCTTTGATTAGAGTTGGAGCTAAACTTTGCAGGACAGTTGATCGCCAGGAGCAGGGTTGGGCTGCCCTGTAATAAAAAGTTTCCACCAATTTATTGATGGTTTGGCTTACACTTGAATCTATGATTCTACTTCTATTCTCTCCTTTGCTAAACTGCAATTACAAAATTAAATTACTAAATTACAATTTCATCTTCAAATGTATTGACTGGTATGAGAATCATACAACATAATCTTATCACTATAAAGTGACTTACAAATTAACAAGTTCAAATCCCTTTCATGTTTTTGTCCAAAGCAGCCATATGTGTATCACGTCATGCTGCTTGGTCTCACACATCTTGATCTCATCCCACATAGCTTCATATTAGAAATAAAATGAGTTCTGATTCAGGTTATGTTACAATGTAACGCTAGTCAGATGTTGCTTTTGGCAGGATGGAACCCATCAACAAAATGTGTATGTTAGGAGCATTTATCAAACTAACAAAAAAAAACATAGAACAAATAAAATCTTAGACTTACGTCAACAATGAAGAAGTCCAGCCAGCACCAGGCGTTGGTGAAGTATTTGACAAAACCATAGG
Source organism: Enteromius unitaeniatus (assembly GCA_032359435.1). NCBI lineage: Eukaryota > Metazoa > Chordata > Actinopteri > Cypriniformes > Cyprinidae > Enteromius > Enteromius unitaeniatus. The sequence goes on from JAUMHI010000069.1 coordinate 10,911,251, forward strand.
CCACCCACTTTAACAACATCTCCAATATGAAGATGTATGTAAAGACCTTGTCAGCGTACTCCAGAATAATACGGATTGTCTTCCTCTGTTCAATATACACATCCTCAAAAGCCTGCAGAAGATAGCATACAGTGGAATTAATAAAAGAAGTGCTTTCTGCTGCTCACAATACCTCTTCATTTCAAATAAAAACTAACGAAGAAAACGCAGTAATATTTCAGTTCAAATATTAATTTAAGAAACAATGATATTTATGCACAACCAAAACTGGAAAAACAACTAAACAGAAGGCTACTTTGTGCAATAATTCAGTTGAAAACAGAGTCAGCTTTCAAAAAGCAATTGTATAAAGACCCCTGATTCTATTACATTCCTTTTTTGGCAACATTAGCAGTGCTAAAGACAGGAACATTTCCAGTGCCAGAAATAGATCCGATTGGATGAATAGTACAGTCCATTAATCACATCACCCAGCAGTGCGGCTCTGGCGCCAGGTCTCTACAATGAGACGATGCCTGCTCTCACATTATATACACACCTCACATGAACATGTAGTGTATACATTTTTTACCAAGCACAAAAAGACAATGTTTTATATATTAATATTTAAGCAGCATTTTTCGACTTAACTAGTTCAATACAGAGCAAATTGCTTGTGCACATCCCTATAAGAAATGTGAGTTTTTGTACATTCTCACCAATGCTCCACTACTGAGGAGGATCATAAAGATGATCAGGGTTTCAAACCAGTTGTGCTCCACAATGAGATAGCAGGTCTTCCGGAGGAACCACCAATTCTTACCCCAGCCCTCTGTGATGGGCACATCACAACACTTGTAGCGGGCCACACAACCTGCAAAAAAAAAACAAATTATACATTATACATCTGTTCCCACAATCCATTACAGTTTCTGTATTAATAAATAAATGATCCCTTTTACCTTCAGTCCAACAAGGTTCTGGGTCAACATATTCCTCTACTGCCTCCACCACCACAGCTTCCTCCACCTCTGGTTTAATATCTATCGTGCTGCCCTCTGAAGAGCTGATGTCATCCAACTAATCAAGAAGAGTTCACAAGTGTCATTTTTGGATGTAAAAAGCAAAGCAAAACAATGCAATTTCTAAATGCATTATTAAAACGTTCAAAATACTCAAGATGCTCAAACGGAATAAGAGTTTAGGACTGTTTGCCTGACCAGTGGCAGACAAGAAAAGGTGTTTGTAAACCGTTCTGTTTTACTATGCTACACGTCCACAACTCCAAGAATGAAATGACAAGCATCTGTATTCATGTTTTACAATACTGTGCTCTAAACGGCCTACACTCGTTTGAGCATCGTTTTGAAACCATACACTGCATTTTACTCCGTATGTATCAATATCATGGACAAAAATTTGCAAATACCTCAGATTAGAATCAGTGAGCATTTAATCCGGAGGCCAAATCAATAACCACATCGTTTTACATTTCACCCACCAGCAACTAGGTCAAAGCCTAAAAGCACCACAACAGCAGCTCTTTTGCATACTCACTTCTTTGCTGCCCTCTGCTTCAGACTCGCTGCTGAAATCTTCTGTGTTGAGATTCTCAAAGTCTGACTCGCCCACAGCTATGGGCACGCATACAGTAAGGTTGGGGTTGTGGATGAAGGACATGTGGTCATCATCAATCATGTACTTGCCCACGCTACTGCCTATACCACTGGTGGTTCCGTTGCCATTTTTCTGATAGTCCAGGTCACGGCTGATGTCCACACCTGTGTGATTGGTTATGCAGTTTAGCTTCCGGTCATACATGTCATCTAGCGGCTTGGCCTCGTCGGTGGCTTTCCTCCTGAGGATGATGTTGACCAGTGCTCGAACTTTAATCTTCATCCAGGCAATTCCCTTCTTGATGCGAATAACGGCAATCTGCAGGTTGTTCATCTCGCCATCGTCATCGGAAGCTGCCAAGTTGTCTGCGCTGAATGAGCTCAGCAGCAAGGCAAGAAACAGATTCAAGACCTGATCAGTGTGAGAGAAAAGTAATATAACTTAGCTTCAAATTACCAAGAACGCTGCTTTTGAAGGCATTTTATGCATCATATAATCAGGCATACTGATATAATCTCTAAAATGATAGTTCACCCAAAAATGACTTTGTCATTTACTCATTTTCATGTGGCTCAAAACCCAAAAAACTTCAAATTACCATATTTTTTAATAAAACCTAAGCGGTTCCTCCTTCCAATGAAAGTTGAAGTAACCAAAAATTAAAGTGCCCCTATTATAGATTTTTTAAGAATGACCTCTCAGGCATTGTGTACCACACCTCTAAGAGAATTAAAGTAAAATGTCTCTCTCTCTCTCTCTCAAAAAAAAAGAGTCAACTCCGAATCAAGTTCCCAAGACGTCTTATGTTGATGTCATGAAATATTAGCATATTGCCCGCCTAATTATTGGTCTTTTCCTGTTGGTCTGAATGAAAATGCTAATTCATTCTTTGCCACAAAGTGCTCCTTTCCCTCACAAATGTTGCTTCATCATTATAGACAGGGTTGCCAGTTTTCTCCAGCAAAACCCACCCAATTGCTACTCAAAGCTAGCCCAAAATGAGCAAATCATTTGGTAGTTGGGAGCAAGAAAGGTAAAACACAAATGCATATTACAAGACAATATAAAATAATAATAATATTTTTAGAATAAATACTTATTTTAACCTTGCATGCATGTCAACCTGTTATTGTGGACTCCTTTCAATAACCATAAAAGGGATACAAAATAAGCATCATAAAGAGAATGTGTTTAATCTCAGCTGTTTTATTTTTTAAATTACCTTTATTTGATTCATCTTAGGTGAGACAGAATAACGTAAATATTTAAACGGCTCAAATTTCATGACAAAAATCAATAATAAATCTAACATAAAGAACACTTACCACCAAGTTCCCTATGACCATGACCATCATGAAGACAATGAGACACATTCCCTGTCCAGCCACCTCCATACAGTCCCACATGGTCTCAATCCACTCTCCACATAAGACCCGGAAGACGATTAAGAATGAGTGAAAGAAGTCATTCATGTGCCAGCGAGGCAGCTCGCAATCACTTGCTATCTTACACACACAATCCTTGTAGCTCTTCCCAAACAACTGCATGCCCACCACGGCAAAAATGAAGACGATGATGGCCAACACCAGAGTCAGGTTTCCTAAAGCTCCCACCGAGTTGCCGATGATCTTTATCAGCATGTTAAGGGTGGGCCATGACTTAGCCAGTTTAAAAACTCTCAGCTGTTAAAAGAGAGCACAAATAGAATTAACATGTTCAGTATTATTGTTTGAATGTGTGCTACTGAAAACAAAGGGCAATTTCATTAAAGAGTTGTGCCACTTATTCATTATGTCTTATTCACTAACCACCCACAACTCCCGTTTAACAAGACGCTACTTTAAAATAATGTTGCTCTGTATTTAAATAAAATAACTGTCATTCTTTTCAGTACAAACACCTCCTTTCTATGTAAATTAGGCTTATTATACTCACGATCTGCCTGATGCAATTAACATTGCACTACAGTATTACCTCCCACAGAAAGAAGGTGCTAAACAGACTTTTATTTAAGAGAGATCTGTGTTTATGCATTCATTGGATGATGAATTGACTTTTACATGTAGTTTGAACATAAACACATGTTGACACTGTATGTACATAACCATGCTATAATAAAAAAAAAACACCCAGTGCTTTTTTTAAATTTTTAAATCCCAACTGATAATAACAAAGACCATAAACTACAAAGCTGTAGTCCCGCCTTCTAAATTTAAGAGCCAATTGCTGAAGCCATTGCATCACTGTAGTTATAAGCTCTGGATCCCATAGAAACCGGAGGCTTGACCAACAGATACAAAACAGTCATTGGGCAGTTTATTTAAGATTTTGCTACTGATTTAAAATATGCAATTTACTTGTGAGTTCATAGTTAATTTGTTTTTGAAGCGAATGATATATCAAAAATCCCTAACATGGACAAAAGCACCCAGCTATCATTGTAACTAAATAAAATAACAGCTTTGAATGATTTAAAGAGAACATTACAACAATAAACACTCGACTGTGACAATGTATGGTTTATCTTAAAACTACCTTGTTTTTTTTTTTAAATAATAATTAAATAATAATCATTTAAAAACACAATAGCACATGCACACATCAAAGATCTGAAGTAATAATTTTTTTTTTACCAATCGGAAGGATCTCAGGACAGAAAGACCTTCTACATCAGCCAAGCCCAACTCCATTAAACTCAAGCTCACGATAAAGCCATCAAAAATATTCCAGCCTTCCTGGAAATAGTAGTATGGGTCCATTGCAACCAGTTTGGCAAACATTTCGGCAGTGAAGATACCAGTAAACACCTGGAAGAAAGAAAACAGAAAAGAATCCCATATCACCAAACTGGTTAAAGACAAATAAGCAATGCAGATGTGAGGCGGATGAACTGGGGGGAGGGTACAAGGTGGCCTTGACTCCAGGAGGCCTGCTGCATGCCTGCACAGCCAGCGAATGTGAGTCACGCTGTCACCTGCACAGCCACGACCAGCTCTGTCCCACAGGTGTACTGAAGAAGTCTGAATACTTGCATCATTTTATCACCATGTTAGCAGAAATTTGCTTGAAATTAATTGAGAGAGGCCATTGCATATAACACATTCCATATGGCTATTGCATACACGTGATTTACTTTACAACGCATGTCACGTGGCTTAGAAAATCATGATTTGTGGTAGGTGTATGGTGCACCGCACTGATTTTTGACCCCTGACAGTATCGCTATCACTTGGCAATGTAATATAAAAAGCTATTTGGTTCATAAGTGGGAAACATAATCTGTACTTTCATGCAATGTTGACTATTTCACAGGCATTTTTATACATATTCAAATGCAAGAGCCAAATTGCATGGGTTCAAGCTCCTAGAACTGTGAAAAGCCACCATTTTAGAGCTACTCATCGATTAGGCTATATGAAATATTTATGCTGGCTCTGCACCACCACACTCAGCCAGTAGCTTAGCGCTGTCTCTATGCCAGGCAAAAAAAATGGCTGTGAGTGTTCCAACAACGTCCCTGCAGAGACTACAAAAATATAAGTCATGGGGGAGGGGCACAGTTTCATCAAGCAATGAAAGAATTCGTTATATTTGAATTCAAGGACTCGAAAAAAAGGGACTACGTAGAATCCTCACCAGGTTTCCGACAGACAGCACATGATTAAACTGATCCGTCATTGGGTAATGCTCCATGGCCATGAAGAGAGTATTCAGCACAATGCAAATGGTGATAGCCAAGTCTACAAAAGGGTCCATCACGATCAGGTTCACAATCTCCTTAACCCTCATCCAAACAGGGCCGCACTCCCAGATAAGAAATGTGTTGGCAAATTTATACCAGCATGGTGGACACTTCCTCTGAGACTCTTCTAATTCTGGAAGCAAAGAAGAGAAGTATGGTAACCATGGTAACAGATTTCCTTCTTTTTTTTTATTAAAACCAGTACATTCCTTAGGTTACAAGATATGGACTTACCCTCAACCAATGTGTTGGTTAGCGCACTCATGACACTGTTGGCTCGCTCCTTGCGCCCAAACGATGCGTTAAGCTGCTCTACAGAAACCATTAGAGAGCCTGAGAGTTTCTTCTTGATTTCAAGATCAGTGGTTGGCTGTCAGGAGAAAAACAATGAGGTTAAACATTAGCACTACAACATTATACAGTGCAGGCAATGGTTGGGGGAAAATCTGCAACAAAGGCCTAGTTAAAGAAAGGCCGGTTAGGAGAAAACATTTTCTCAACACATTTTGTCCACATTTTTCATTTGAATGCATTAAAGCAGAGACATGCTGGACTCTCACAAGAGAGAAGGTAGGGTGGAAATTCATGTGTATTTGTCACTGGCATTCCTGTGATGCATATATTTATAACATAAGCAGGTGATAAAAATGCTATTTGTTATTAAAATGTCAGCCATGTTTGATGAACTTTTCATGTTTTTAAAAGTGTCCAGAATGACAGAAAGGCTATGAATAAGTAACTTAATCAAGTTTGTCGTATTATAAATCAAACATCGCTTTCCGCTCCCTTCCTCCTCTCATCTGAAGCCCCTGCATCTCCAGATTTTAGGAGATCCAGTCAGCATGCATCAGCATGCATTCAGTCTAAGAATTCTAGAGAAGAAAAGAATAAATATCTTGATCCAATAACCTCATGCTGAAGATCTGAAGCTACACCAGACCTCTATAAGATTCATAAAGCTAGCAGACTACCATGCTAACTACAATGCTTCCATTATACAAAGAAATGGTGCTGAATATTAAAATAAGAAAAAATGCATGTATATACACTATAAAGTGGAAACAGAAAAAATACATGGCATACAAAAAACATTTGTAGATAAAATAGATAAAATATGAAAAAAAATTGAAGGCTAGAGGTTGGAAGTGGAAGAATTCACTGTAATTGTAATTACAGTGGCTGTGTGAATCCAAAATGAAATGCAATTACAAAAGACACTGAGTTGAAATAAATGTATGTTGAAATAAATAAATAAATATGAAAAAATTGCTTGTGTGGTGCATGTGTAATGAGGTGACGCAATGAATCCTAATTCCGATTAAAACATACATTACCATTAAACATTTTGGGGTCAGCAACATTTTTTTTTTAAATTCATATTTTTATTTAGCAAGAGTTGCATTAAAATGTATCAAAAGGGGAAATTAAGCAATGCTACAAAATACATATTTCAAATAAATGCTGTTCTATTGAACCTTCTAGTCATCAAAGAGTCCTTAAATATATTAAATAAAATATTAAGCAGCATAACCATTTTCAACATTGATAATTAAAAATAATCAGCATATTAGACCGATTTCTGAAAGGTAAGAAAATTCAGCTTTGAAATTACAGGAATAAATTACATAATAAAATACAAAAGTATTACAAATATTTCACCATATTACTGTTTGACTAAAAAATCATAAATTCCAACCCCAAACGTTTGAATGGTAGTGTATGAAAAGCCAGTTTTATAACCTTAGTGGTTAATTTAGTGGGTACTATATCTAGTAAGCAGCTTGTTAACTAATTTCAAACTGGCATAGGAGGGCAGCATATCACACAGGCTTTGAGAGCAGTCCTCAACTGAAAGAGAGCTAATTTTAGAGCAAAGTCAAAATAACCATTACACAAATGCATCAGAAAGAGAAAGAGCCAAACAGAGAGAGCCAAGGTTCAGAGATAGATAATGGCCATGCCTAGACTGATCTACTCTTAGACTTCCTTACGCTGTCATCAGTGGCTGCCTTATCTATTATCACCTCAGGCAGTAGGCGTCCGCCAGGCCCCGGCCCGATGAGAGAGACCACTCCATTGCAATCCACAGTGCTGTTGCGCTTGCCGTAGTATCCCGTGTAGCTGCTGCGACGTTGTGGGCTTAAGAACGAATCGCGCCGCTCGTCGTACTCCTCAACCGTGCTGTGTTCATCATCTGCAAACTCATTCTCAGAGCCTCCGTCCTTACAGCGGCTAAAGATGCTGCTCTTACTGTTGCGTCTTGAAGGGAATGGTGAGCCTGGGATGCTGAGCAGAGACTGAATACAGGAAAGACAGAGAGACAGATTGAAAAGCTGACATATTTGGTTTTATACACTTGCTCTCTACAGTCAAATGTTGGACATTAGTCACAAACATTAGGAACTTTCCCAATTACTTCTTAAAGACAACAGGAGCACAAAAAGAAATTTTTTTGGCTTTTACCACCTATTAGAAACTGACCCTGACAAAATACAACATATAAACATTTCCTCATTTAAAATGAAATATGAAACGGCATATATAAAAAAAATACAAAAACATTATAAAATCTGCTTTTTCACAATTTTAACATAATTTAAAGAATAAAACGACCAAGCAAATATTTTTCATTAGTTTAGTTTACTTACTACAAACTTAGTTTTTACTGGTACAGTTTTTATATATTTGTATTTATTTTCTTAACATTTTTTTATATTAATTATTTTTTTTTGTATATCATATAAAAATTATGGTGACAAGACGGTAAATGAAAAATATTATTTGCACCACCAGTTTTATTATTAACCATAAAATAAAGAAAACACTTAAAAAAGAATTGTCTATGCACTATGCAGTGATTTTTGCATCCGATGACTTTAACAGAACAAAACAACAACAAAAAAAGTCCTTCTTTACCTGGTTCATTATAGAACTCCTACGTCCTAAACGGTTGTCAGGGAAACGGAATCTGCTCCTCCTGCTTCCATCATCCGATTCAGATTTGACAAACTTCTCACTGTCCCCTTTCTCCTTGTCTTGCTCTTTCTGCCGCCACTTCTTCTTGCGGTTGCGTCGCTCTTTGGCACTCTTTGAGCTGAGCTTAGACATCTCAGATGAGCTGCAGGACAAGTTCCCACCTCCATCACCATCATCCTCCACCACGTCCTCAGACACCGTCCCCGCCGATGTCGCCATTGCGTTAGCCTGCAATCACAAATGTATCATGCATTCATTTCATTTAGTTTCATTTTGATTGTCGTCACAAAATCTAATTTTAAATACAACAAGCCCACAATTAGAAACCAGCAGGCAAACTCTGCACTAAAACACATTTAATCATGAACAGGACCCTTACTATAAGCATGAAAACATTGCCTGACCTGTGCATCCTCCTGCTGTTTCTTCAGCTGTTCCAGCATGGCTTTAAACTCCGCCTCCTTTCGCTCAGCCTCTTCCATAGTGGCCTGGTTCTGTTCTTCATATGCCATGGCCACCACAGCCAGGATCAGATTCACAAGGTAGAATGAGCCAACAAAGATCACCAGCACAAAGAAAATCATGTAGGTCTTCCCCGCTGCTCTCAGGGTCTGTGGAATAAGGGCAGATCCTCTTATTATATTAGAGATATAAATACATCAAAATAGAAAATGGTTTGTTTTTTGGAAACATTATTTTGTCCACATTATTTCACTAATATACAAGTGGCAGAGATGTACTCGCTGGAAAAATGCAAATGTCAGTTTATTATTCTGAGCCTCGGCTGCTTCTATTTGACCTACTTGTGAAAAGAATGCAAATACACATACATACATTTAAGCACACATTCATGCATGTGTTCTTTTAAATAGACTGGCTCATAGCAGCCACTGGCACCTCAGATGCTAGTGTGCAAGCAGTGAGACTGTGTTGGAGTGAGAAAATTATAGAGAAGAACAGAAAGACAACCAACAATTTTTTTTTTAATAGTACAGTTGGTTTGCCTGACAAAATAATGCTAAGCTTAACTTATGAGGAGTGATTTTCCTTATCAGCTTTAAAAGAACCTGTTTTACTGATACCTGTCTTACAGGAACAAATGCTTTTGATTGTGAATACAGGGTCTGTCTATAACATTCAGTTCATGAAACTGTACTGAAACTACTTAAGAGTTACTAAAGTGTTAAAACTACTTAAGAGACAACTACATGTTTTTATTAAATGTAAATCAGTACAAATTAGTTTTTTTTTTTATTTGAATTTGTTTTCATGTTTCTTGACAACCAATTAAAATAAACATTTGTATCTGTTTAACAGTAATCTGGTGTTGAGATAAAAGACAAGGGGTCTAGAAGGCTATGCTTGTATCTACATGTAAGAGCACAGAATCAACTAGAGCTCAAGCTATATTTAGCATTTTACTATTTAGTCTTCTAGCTGTCCATTACTGCTCCTGATCCCAAAGGGTTCAGTGTGTTTGTGTGCAACGTGCATCCTGCACAACAAGGGCTTTCTGCAGTGGCATGAATATTGTTAGGCTCTAATATTGAACTAAGATCATCCTTAACACTTTTTCATGTGTGAGAAATTTAAATTTGAAGCATACAAATACACTGGAACTACAAAATATCTGGGAAAAATGCTAGAAAATAACTGAAAAAAAAGAACTTAAATGTGACTATTTAATTGTGCAAAGCTAGAACAGGATAATTTAGCCATTTTAATAGTTGTAAATACATATCTGATTTTGAAAAGATTCATTGGTGCAGGAGTACAATTCAGATAACTGAGGAAAAAAATCTTTAAAGGGGACTGAAAATGATGAAAGAGGGGAAACAAAATACCACGCCCTTACCAGCTGGTACAAGTTCTCCCAAAAGTCCTGCGTCATGAGGCGGAACAGAGCCAGGAAAGCCCAGCCAAAACTATCAAAGCTGGTGTACCCATAGTTTGGATTGCGACCAGCCTTCATGCATGTGTAGCCTTCAGGACAGCGACTGAGAGGGGAAAAAACACACAACCCAATAATGACTTGGCACAAGTCTTTGGATTAGCATACAACATTTGTCAGAAAATAGTCTCAGTGAGCTCTTGTGTGTTTTGTCTTTTTAAAACGAGTAAGTGTTGTTTATTATTTTATGTCAAAGTTACGTCATTTATACATTTGTAATTATGTTGAGAAGAAGAAAGCCGGACATTCACCCTGAATCAGAGCTGTTTCCACACAGGAGAGCATCCAGCTGGTCTGGCAGGAAGTAGAAATTGGCTGATGACGAAAAGACAGAGAATGTTATCTAGACTATTTTGTACTTTTCAACCAAGTTCAATTTATGGCCAAAAACGACAAGGCAGATAAACACCCAATATACACAACATATAACAGTGTTAAATTGTTTGTTAAATTAACTAAATAAAAGCTTACTCTCATTCATGATGTACTCATCCCAGTTGAATGCATGGGTGCCATTGGCCTGGAATACTTCTGTGATGTTGATTGGCCAGATGACACACTTTTGCCGCAGATTTCCCATGAAGAGCTGCAGACCAATGAGGGCAAAGACACTGAGGCAGAAAACGGTGAGGATCATCACATCTGACAGCTTCTTCACCGACTGGATCAAAGCGCCAACAATGGTCTTCAGACCTTTGAGATATTGAATATGCACACACATACACGCACACAAACACACACACACACACACACACAAAAGGCACAGACAGTTGCATGTGTATTCAAGTCCCAGAAGTGTATAAAAGGAGTCTCAAGGCATGATGTGAGGAATTGATATTTTTAAACGTGAGCAAATCGTATGCATATTGTAGAGCTACTGTGCGGTTCTCAACTGGTTTTGTACAGGTATTTTCTGAAAAAAAATAAAAATAAATATAAATTATTATGCAATACATTTTCACCTACAGTATCTATCTATCTCTATCTCTCAGGTGAACATTTCCCATACCTTTTGTGGTTGATGTCACAGGTCAGACAAAAATCAGTTACTTCATGAACATGATGCTGGACACGGTACTCATCATAAACATGGTTTATGGCCTAATGATTTTTGTATGATAAATTACTAGCTGTCAAGAGTATAAAACTGTTTGTAAATGTAAATCTGGCTCCTGAAACAAAACAAGTTAAGAACCACTGGTGCCCTTCAGCATAACATTTTTAATTGTTCATTTTTGCTTCATAATATCATACCTTGAATCCTTATTTTAATTCACAATGACAATGTATAAATAACAGAACCACAAAATGGACTTTAAGTGTCTTTACACACATACTGTTTGGGAGCCATCCCGTCATTTGTAATTACAATTAATAATTTACGATTCTGCTTAAACATGGTTTAAAATACGCCTACAACAGTTAATATATTATTTCTGGAAATGCAAAGATTTGTCCTGAAAGCGTTTTGAATTTCAGCATTCCAGAATAGAAGCTGAAGGTTCTCCAAGGATAACCTTCCAAGAACTCTCTTGATAATAAAGGGAGGGCTCCCTGGAACAGTGAGAACAGCCTGACATCCAGTTGTCTATAAATACTGCAGCACAACCAGAGGGCCATGACATGGGGAGAATTAAGCAAGCAGGGACTAGGGGGGTGAAGACTGCATGCAGGTCATTTCAGCTCGAAGGCTGAACAGAAACAAGTCCAGTGTAAAAATCTTCCAAGACTCCATCAGACATGCTGAGCTAAACATCATCAGAACTGCACTGACCCCTCTATAACTCCCTCCCAAATACAAAAGAGCTGCTTTACCTTCAGGACAGTAGACACTTTTAGTATTGATATGCTACAATCTTCTTGCCCATAAACCCCACAAAAACATCAAAAATTCTCGCAGGGGTTAGAGATTTGATGAGTAGGCTTTAGTTCATAGCCTTACTGAAAATAACACAGGATGACAAATATGACTTGCAGTAAAACCTAGTCAGCTAAATAAATCCTGTTATTTAACTGAAAATGACTTGCATATGACACTAATGACACTAATGCCGTTAAGCTAAAGGTCTGGAATTTTTGCAAAGCCTCTAAATATAATAAAAATCATTGTACAGACTATTTAACTAATCTGAAACAGATCAAAAATAATAATAAAAAAAAAACATTCTTCCTTGACCATCTGCACTATTCTTGTTTTATTTCCAGGTGCAATTTGTGAGTTAAGAAAATGAATTGTCAAAAAAAAAAAAAAAAAAAAAAAAGCAGCCAAGCACTTAGTAGGCTAATACTATAAAAGCAAGTGAATTCCAAAGCATCATGCAGCATAAAATATGTCCACAAACTAGGCTTGGCAGTCTTCATAAATAAGTAACAAGCATGTTCTTTGGTAACTCACTGAGAGCTATGCAATTTTCATTTGGGGAACAAAACATAGCTTGTTAAAAATATCTACTCTAGAGGCCAGAGGGCTACTTTGAATAGGTCTAACTGTTTCCTAATATATATTAATCAGCAATATATTACTACCTTTATAGTTTTTTAGAAACATACAAGCTCACACACTAGGGAATTCTGCAATTAGCTTTTATCTAAAGTCCTTACTGTTAAAATCTGAAATAAAACATGCCTTAGGTAACACGAAGATCTGTTTTAGCAAGATCTCAACAACAAACCTACTAATAAAACAGTCGCTTAATATCAACCCAGATCAGGGTTAGTTCACAGATATGTTTATGAAAGAGGTTTGGTCGCTAAAGCTTTCTAATTTGCTCTAATCTGCTCTGAAATGTCTAAAAGGGGCAAAAGGGTGTCAAAACCAAGGACTCTGGAGATTGACTGTAGACTGCAAAGCCTATCAAAAATGTATAAGTACCATTTTTGAGCATTTTGGAGATTGGTAAAAAGCAAATTAAATGGTCCTCTCCAAATTAATTTCTGCTTAAAAAAAAAAAAAAAAAAAAAAAAATAGATTTCAAATTGAATAGTAATAGGGGGATCATACTGAACGTTAACCTCAGCGTCAAAACTGCATCTCACCTGGAATGACAGAGATAGTTTTCAATGCTCGGAGAACTCTGAATGTTCTCAGCGCAGATACATTCCCCAGGTCCACAAACTCTGTTACATATCTGAAATAAGGGAGGATCACACACAGACACCAATGACAACCACAAACACACCAAGAACACCACCACGCCAATGAACCACCAGGAGGTACGCCACTCACAGAGCCTGTCCACTACGGGGGGAAAGGAAGGAAAAGAAAACCAAGATACACACACACACACACACCGACACACCAAGAGAACACCGACCCGACCCCTCCCGCCCACACACTCTCTTACCTGGGATTACAGAAATTGTTTTCAATGCCCTCAGAACTCTGAACGTGCGCAGAGCTGAGACATTGCCTAGGTTTACAAACTCTGTAATATACCTGCAATGATCAGATCAAAGTTACATGGAGACATGGTCATGACTTAGTACTTGATGATTTCCATACGCAGACTAAGATGATCTTTTAGGGGAAATTAATGTAGTGTAGTAACAATAAAAAAGGGGAAATTCCTTTGATGATAAATATTCAAAATGTAACAAGAATAAATATATAATGCTATTAATAATAACAATTGTAATTATTATTATTATTATTATTATACTAACACAATTAATATGTTGTATGTTAAATAAGTAAACCTACTAAGATATCTTTTAGGTAGAGTATGTGGGCTACTCATCATTTTTCTCATATATTATAATAAAAATATATACTTTATAATAATAATATTTGGCATAACAACACAATATCTGTCTCCCACCCCAATAACTTACATAAACAAACATGCTCCCATGGTGATATACAATATATCACAGATGAATATGTCTGGTATGGTTTGTATACAGAAAATGTGACAGATTAATAACAGATACAGTGAAAATCGAGAATGAGAACTAGAGTCAGTAAGTGAGAGAGAGAGAGAGAGAGAGAGAGTTTTCTGCGTGGGCTGCTAGGAGTCGTGTTGTTGGTGAATGGCTCTAAACATTGATCGGTAGGAAAATCTGAACGATGAAAATTCGCAGAAGAGAAGAATAAAGCGAGTATTCTGGATCAGTGCAAGAACCAGGTATATCCACAGAACAGCAGAGAGATGAGGAGAAAAAAAAAACTGAACTGGACACGACATTAAAAGATCCATAAAGATGCTACCTAAAAATCTTCATATGGTTAGAGACAGAATATAACAGCTGAAAATGTGTTGTCTGCATCCCCCACATACAGTAAAAGCTCAGTGTACAAGTAGCTTTCTTTTCATTCTCCATTATAAACAAGAATTCAGTTTCAGAACGTAACAATCCTGACCAGATAAATGACTTATTTTTGATGATTTGATTTTATGATAGCTCACAAATCAGACTAGGTTCATAATTACATTATTGACAGAATACTTACGCCATTGAGATGACCATGAAATCCAGCCAGTTCCATGGATCTCTAAGGAATGTGAAGCCATCTATACAGAATCCACGGGCAATGATTTTTACAGCTGATTCAAACGTATAAATTCCAGTGAAGGTATACCTGAAGGAAAGAGCAGCAGTAACAGGATTAATAAAAAAGAAACTAAAATCTGCTTTACATTTCCAATGAGTATATTTATCAATATATATATTATGGTTTGGATAAATACTTACTCTACTTGTTTGGACCACTCGGGAGGATTACTAAAAGTCATGAACACACAGTTGGTCAAAATCGTACACATAATGAACATGCTGAATACTGTGGGTATCAGTTAAGGAAACTTTAAAGAAAAAGTTTTTTTACTGTGTACATATAAATATTAGAACATTCATCAATAATAACATGCCAGATACAGACAGAAAATGGTGAATTTGGGCTAATTGCAAATCACTGCTAGGGCTAGGCGATAATTATATTTCAATATTTTTAGCTTATTATTTATTATTTGATATATATTTATGCATTCAATTAAACTGCTACTGCAAAGTGCATTAAATGTGTAGAATTTAACAAAATGTCATGTTAACAAATGTAATATGTAATACTTAAAAAAAAAAAAAATCAGGACATGTTTTTCGTGTTTGCCCCTAAATGTTTTGTCATTCATTTTTATGGTATATCTTGCACTGTAACAACAAAAAACAAGTTGGTATAATTAAAATATTCACAAAAAACATTTAAAATGAATTGTGAGTACTGAATATCACCCAGCCCTAACGCTTACAGCATAACAGGCAGTTTCAGCTCATTCGGGCCATTCATGTAGGCAGTTAAAATGTTTTTGTTTGGATTACAACCACATTAACCATCAAGTTCTCAGAGGACACAGAATAGCATTACAGTTCAAATTTTTGTGGTAGCCTAAATGTTTGAACATTTTTGTTTCCATTAAGCTCAATATTAACAGCAATGAATCAGTCTGTAAATATTTTATGAATGAACAGAGTTAATGTGGCATAACTGACATCACAATCAGAAAAAAAAAAAAAACAAATGCTGCTATTTTTTTAGAAAGACAGCACATTTTTAAATTGTGCTGTATTGGCCAATGAGGAGACTGTTCTGCGTGGCATATGACCACTGAACTAGATGTCCTTAGCCAAGGGTTCCAGCATCAAAACAGGACACAATGTGCTAAAAACAGGCGACAGAGCTCCACCATTTTCTCTCTCTATTTGGCATCTCTACTGTCAAACAAAACAGTTGCCGTGCATCTAAAATTCACACCTACATCCACACCCACTGATATGCTGTTACAGTCCCACACTAGAACACACTGCTGCTTAACCACAACATATTAGTCTGCATCTACAGCATTATTCCTGACCACTGCATGCACTCTAGCAATAATAGCACTCATCACATACATTTTAACAGTTGAAAAAGGATATGAATGTATCAAAATTTTAATCGCTATTCGCCTAGCGAGATTAAAAGGGCTTATCATGTACAAGGAAGGTGTGGCACTAAAGCGGAAGATTGTTTTCCCTTTATTTAGGACTATAAATGTCTGCAGAGGGAAAAAAAGAGAACAAACCAGAGAGAAGACAAAGACAGAACAACAAAGAGAGAGAGAGATACATCAGATTAATTGCAAGCAGAGAGAAACATCATGACTTATTCAACTGGACTTTAAGAAGTAATAATCGCATGCTGAAAACCCACGTCTGTTTCTAGAGGACAAGGCATCATAATGAAGACATACTGCTTTATATACAACTAAATAATTAAAATCACATTCTTTGGCAAGAAGAAAGTAAATCCAAAAGTCTGTATGCAAAACATTCATACTGTCTCCAAAGTGCAATAAAGTTTATAAAACAGTTAAAGGGTTGCTTCACCCAAAAAAGAAAATTCTGTCATTACTCACCCTTATGTCATCCCAAAACCACAAGACCTTCATTCATCTTCTGAACACAAATTAAGATATTTTTGATGAGATCAGAGAGCTATCTGTCCCTCCATAGACAGCAACACAACTGAAATTATCCAGTAAAATAGTCCATGTGACACTAGTGGCTAAACTTCAGTTTTGCCATGCTACAACAATACTTTTTTGCACGAAGAAAACAAAAATTACAATTTAATCAACTATTCTTCTCCACTGAGATTTTAGAGAGCATCACAACACATGCATACGCTTTGCTCTTGGTGAAAACAACTGCAGTTTGTATTGCTGTCTATGGAGGGACAGATGGCTCTTTGACTTCATCCAAATATCTGAATTTGTGTTATTTGTGAGGATAAACGAAGGTCTTATGGGTTTGTAATGACATGAGGGTGGGTAATTAATGACAGAATTTTCACTAACACATTAATTCCAGTTTTCAAATCCAGTCTAACACAGTGATACAAATATCAGTGCAGTTGTAATTTAAACATAATAATGAGGCTGCGGAATGATTAAAGGAAATTTCATTTAATTCCTCTACCAATGAATAATAATAAACAACTTTATTGTATAAAGCACCTTTTAAAGTAAACCTATATACAATATATAAAATAAAAATACAATAAAAATTCTGCCATCGAATTCCGCCGCTGCAATGGAAGAGTTGCTTTTCTGCCACCTACTGGACTGGAGTGTGATATAAAGAAGTCTAATGGTATCTACTAGGGGTGTAACAGTTCTCAAAGGAAAAAAGAATTAGTAAGAACTTGTGTGCGCTGTGAGAAAATTTGAGTTTGCGTTCATCCAATGTGTGCTCATCTCAGAACGCATGCAAATATGGAGTTCTCTTTCTAGTTTTACCCAGATACCTCACTTCTCATTACTGACTGAATCTGAAAAGTCTGAATTTATATGAGCCAGTGTATGCTAGCCAGCCTTTCAGTAGATAACCTCATAATTGTTTAAATTAAACATGTTCACTACCATCAAAGTTTCATGGGAGGTTGCGTACATTTGCAGAGATGGGATACACCCCTGCACTTCCTTTTACATGCTTGAGTTTAGTGGACCACAAAAAAAACCCCATCTTCAGCACCATGGAGAGCACCAATCATTGCAGCACCATATCATCATCATCTGCACTTTACAAGCAAAAACTCCTCAGAAGATAATATACACATGATATACAATGACAAATTAGGTTAAAGAAGCACAACTCAGTAAATAACACTTTGTATAAGTAACTAAAGATGGAAAAGAGCTGGATCTATTTGGGTCAGTCTGAATCAGGCCACCATGTAAACATACTGGGACCTGCTTAGCCAAAAAAAAAAAAAAGATCTGCTCACTCCTCAGCAACATCAACAGTGTGTGTGACATCACAAAAAGCTGCATGCTGTAGGGACAAAACAGGAGAAGACTCATGGGATGAAACATGGGATGAAAAAATAATGCAGAAGTGGTGGATATTTGCACAAAAATACATATGCCCTATCTCAGTATTCTATTGCTTTAGTACAGGCAGGCACACAAGAGAAGTGCATGTGGGTTTCCTCCTTTTAATGCATGACAGGCAGCACAGCTACTGAAAATTTCATAATCCAGAATGGAGAAGCAAAAAGACATATAGAGATAAAGAGCCAGAGAAAGACAGCCCAGAAAGGAATGAGTAAGCAGTGAGAGGAAGGGAGGAAGATGGAGAATGAATGGGGCAACAAGAAAGACAATTAAAAGCCAATGGAAAACAGAAAAAAAGAGCAGAAGCTATAAAAAAAAGCTGTAAAACTGGACACAGCCTTGAGCACTGAATAAAACCCTCTCAGATAAATGTCCTTCAAATCAGCAGCTACGGGAATAAAGAAACGAAGGGGAAAATAATATCGACGGAAATAGCTTTTGTTCATTAAAAAAAAAGAAATTAAATGAATAAAAAGTATCGGAAGTTGTTACAGATGAAATGAACAATGGATGGCCAATGCCTGATTTGAAGTAAATAAATAAATAAACTTCATACATAATCAACGTATTTACATACAAAAGAGATGTCTCTAATTGAAATATGTTCAGTCAAAACTGTATGTTTAAATTGTAAATTAAATCTAGATAGAATATATGCAAATGTGTTATGTTTGCTAACTAGACATTGCAAAATGTTAGGTTACAAATTATAATTTAATTATTAATGAACTAAATTCATTATATTCATTTATTTTTATATAAATACTGAGGCTTTAAAGCATTGGGGAGAAGACAATAAACAGAAAATGAGAGAAATAGAGAGAGAGAGACAGAGAGATCGTGATACAGGATGATGGCAAGGAAATTGGGAAAGAGTAAAAAAAAAAAAAAAGTGCAGGTGAAGCACAGACAGGACACATGAGGAGGAGAAAAACATGAAGTAACATAAGTGACTTGTTGGTGACTGACTAAAACAGTGTGACGAGCAGAGCAACAACTGACGAATGAAAAGAGTAAGATTCAGAGCCAATAATTCAGCATCTGCCACATCAATAGAAACTTAAATCACAATACAAGGCCAAGCTCTCTTTATTCTGTAACATTTAATTTCATACATTTCAAACAACTATTGAAATGAAAAGATTTAGCCATCTATTCATTTCATCTTTTAAAAAAGCAAAAAGAAAAAAATACAGGCTTGTTCCTGCATACAGCCATTAACAGCATACGTACCGAGACACATAGGTAACAGAAACAAATGAGATGCCTACATTATAAGATTGTTTAAGTATTTATAAGAGGTGCTGTGAACAGATGTGAGGGAGGAGTGAGACGGTCATTATACTGAAGCAGTGCATCACCCTGCCTTCCCCAGCCCCCCAACCAGCACAGACGAGCCCACTTTAAGTGCTGCGTCATCACAGGGGGGTGCAACGGTCCTGCATGGCACATTTTCAAGAGCCCCTTCTAAGATTTATGACAACTTATAGAGTTCTGCTTATTTTTCTTCTTTTGTCTCCCCTTTCTGCAAACCCTTTACTCAATTAGGACATGTTCCTGGATCCACAACAATCCTATCAAACAGTCAGAGCACAAACCTCAAATTCAGAAGTGTGCATAAAAATCTTCATTTGAATAGTGCAGTACTCAAGCAAAACAATACAAATGAAACGAAACACTTTATTTTACAGTTAAACCTACTACCTACTTGATTATTAGCATGCATATTACTGGAGTATTAGCCATTTGTCAGTACTAATTAAGCACATATTAATGCCTTATTCTACTACCACACTAACTATTAATAAGCAGCATATAAAAAATTTATTGAGGGAAATTTCGTAGTTAAAAGTTAACAAATGTTACCTATTTTAAAGTGTTACCAATTAAATATAACAATGATGATGACAATAATAACAATAATAATACAAAATAGAAAAGTAAAGAAATATAATAATCTAAAATTGATCATTTAATTAAAAAAATAAAACATTTGCTAAAAAATAATATTATTTCTTCTAATAAAGATAAAATAAGCTTGGTTTTAGCAAACCATATTAATTACAGCACCTTTTTAAAAAAAACTAAAGTCTTGTAATTGATTCCTAGGAATAATTCACTAATTTATTGCATACCTTGCAGGCACTGGAGAAAATGCATAAATATAAATCAAGAACCAGTAGGATGTAGATCCAACATGTTCTACTTGAGTAAATCCTGTTAAGCCTCTATTTCACAATTGATTTGTTTTCAACATACTGTACAATATAACCATCTACTTGAATCATCTGTGCTGGAGGACTCGGGGTTCATCAGCTACTCCTGTAGCAAAGCTTCCTAGGCTAATTGCTTCTGATAGTGTCACGGGTCTGGATGTAAAAGCTGCCAGCTCCCATTCCTCAGTTGGTTTTACACTACGAAGAGAGCTGCCCTGAGCCTCAAGAATCAGGTTTCACTACTGCTGCAGGCTGCGAGCCGAGCCTAGCATGTGGAAACAAAAGGACAATGGGATGCGGGGAGACTTGATCCCAATGCTGGCAAAGCGTATATTCAAAGACCCATTAAATCCTCGAAATTGCAGAATAGTTCGACATTAACTACTACAATATGGCATGTGTATATAAACGTGACGGGTGGATGCATCTTAATATAAAAAATAACAAAAATCTAAAATAAGGTGAACGTAAGGTCTAACGTGAGTGATGTTAACAATAAAAATGAAGTAAATTAAAAATGAGCATTTCACATACGCTTCTCAGAAGAGACAGAAATCTCCTTCCTGTGCATGCATGGAGCAGGCGGTTACATAACAGACAGTGTGTGCTGCATGAGAGGGAGGCAGAGGAATGAGACGGAGAGAAAGAGCGAGAGAGGGAGGCAGGGAAATGCTTCTACACATGCACACATTAACAGGCATTAACACACAAACGAGTCTGTGCATTATTTAGTAAAGTCCAGCGTGGCAGACACGGCTAAAGTCTCACCACTGCACTTAGCGCTGAGCCAAACAGGAATGCAGATCTGAGCCTGCTGGGCTCCATTACAACTCAGACAGAAAAGATGACCTCATCTTCCACCCGTAGGCTACATCTCATAACAATAACTCACTCCTGAAAATCTGTTTTGAGGACTAGCTTGCTTTTGATATTGCTTATCCTTAACATTAAAAACAAGCCACTGTTTTATGACTGGTAGCATATCAAGTGACCGTGCATTCATTAAAATGTCTTACAGCACAAGATGCTGCGCTTTTATTACATTTCAACCATTTTTCACCACATATTAACTGAACTTGAATAACGTGCAATTTTTAAATATTGTGGTATTTGGTTTTTACTTCACAAGACTGTATAGAACCTTTAGCAGGATTTGTGAATGTTTCGAACAGCACCTTAAGCTTCATTAGGAGTGTATTTATGTTACATAATGACGTTTACCGCTTGTTTTAAATTCCAAACACATAAAACATTTTATGTGTTCTCATACTTTTGGCTCAGAGGCTTCACTAATAAATGATAAAAGCCAGTTCTTAGAAATCAAAACAGTCAAAGGTCGGTATACTGTTCAGAAATACAATTAAAACACAGCATGATGTTATAATTTTAGGCAAAATGCAATAGATTAATAACCATTAATTGTGAGCTCTGACTGTACCTAGCAATTAAAATTAACGTTTAAACATTCAAATACTTGCTGAATAAAACTATTATTTAGAGTGAAAGTAAAAACATTTACAATGTTACATAATATTTTAAACATTTCAATTTTCTATTCAATAAAAAAGCGTATTAGGGTCTTTTTTGAATCAGCATAAATTAGCTTATTAAACAGGATAATTGCCATCAGAGGAATAAATGATTTAAACTGAACAGTGTTATAATAAAAATTGCAATAAAATATCAAAATATTATGATTTGAGCTTTGGTCAGCATAATAGATTTCTTTTAGAATACAATCACTTAAAAAATCTTATCAAACCCAAACTTCTGAAGGACAGTAGACATTTTGGTTAGATGTGGAATATATTTCATAGAAATAGCTATTATCCACAATTTTTCTATGTTCACATGCACATGGCAACACTAAAGAGTACCAAATACTGATTTCACCAAAACCTTACTCAACAACATCACAGATCTTTAAATAGCCTAACTATCCCTGCCCCACCACTCAGAGAGCTGTTATAATATGCTGCTGCTGCTGCTGCATGGTTCTTTTGGCTCTTCATTTCTAAAGGATTATTACTGGAACAATTAAAACAAATCTGTCAGCTGGAACTGTAAAGCTTCAGCAGACCACTATAGACCTCCTCAACAAACCTTTTCTTAAGCGTCATCTCACGCACAAACAAATTGTTCTGCACTGTGGTGGATTAGTGAAGGATGTTATGCACATTATCATATGTTTACCAGCATCTGCATGTCACCATCAGACGTTAAGAGCATAACAATAAATGACCTGGAAAAGTTGGGGAAAAACACATCAGCTTGATCCACAGTGCACAGCTTAGAAGATAACGTGCGATGGCCAGCTTTGATTTAGACTTACGACTAGAGATGATGACACACTCACTTTCTTATTCACGTAGAAGGGATCAATATCTTCCAATGGTGTTGCCACCATTCCACGAGGGATGTCTCCATAGATGAAGGGCAGACTCTTGCCCGGCTCCAGGTCACCGTTGGGCTTGGGCTTATTCTCGTCATCATCGTCGCGGTAGCTGCTGTCTGGTTTAGGTGGTGGCTTGGCTTTCTCCTCAGCAATGCGCTTCTCGATTTCACACAGAGATTCCCTGGTAAAGTATTTGAAGCTGTTAGGTCCTGGCGGTGCAAGAAGGGGTGCAGCCATGTTTTCATCCTGCAGCAACTTCTTCTCCTGTTATGTACCCTCCACAGCAGCCAGTTCTATGTGGGAAAGGGAAAAGGACGTTATTGGAACTGAGATGAACCCAGGGGCACTCTTACTGCAATAAGTCAGCCTTTTTCAATTTCGCATATGCTTACATATATTCTTTATCAGTTCATGCATTCTCTAGGAATCAAACTCATTACCTTGTGATAGTGTGTTTTCTGAGCTCATATCAATATTGTATTACATTCCTGTACCACACATTTATCTGCATGCAGCATAAGATATCTGCAAGACACAGTATAAGCATTGGCAGAAACGCTTGTTAAGCTGTGGTGTAATAAACGCTGTTTCTGGGTCCAAGCCTCCATTATCTTGAAGAATGTGGGTAACTATAAATAAATAGTTGCTATGGACTTCCACTGAATGAAATATATACAAATTGACAGATTGTTTTTCTTTTAAAACCCTTTAAAAACTAACAGTGTACACTAAAGCAAAGACTTTAGATACAAAGACAGCGCACTCACATTACTTATGAATGGGAGAAAGTGGAATAATACAACACAATAGTGGAATAAACTCTTCTAAATACAAGAGCCAATTGACAATTGGTAAAATCATTGAACATTTGCACTGACAGGGTCAGCTTAAAAGGTTTTTAACACTATTTGAGAATAAAAAATAACAATAATGAAACCGTTTAAGTCAGATTTGATGATCTGAGTGTGGCATGCAGTTTTTCAGATGAGATTTCAGGCTTTCCTCATTCAAGTAGATAGGAGTTGGTTTTGGATGCTTGAAATAGCTTTCCCTGAAAGGGACTTTGACAGCAGTTTCTGTCCTCAGTGTCCCGGACACCAATATTTTAATGATTCATTAAAGATGAATCACTGTGTGGCCAACAGAGGTTTCAGTATTGAGATAAAGGTTAGGATCATCATTTTTAGGCAGTAGTATGACAGGCACACTGGGAATGTATATTAGCACTGTTTGTTGTTTGCTTTTGGGATTTAATAAAGCACTTGGACAGAGAAATGTGTGATATCAACCTCTTAAGTCAGCTAAAAAAGGATAAGTTGACTAAACGATTGGAAATATTCAGTGTATGTCACCAGACAGAATTCGTTTTCAGCAAAAAACAAAAATCTATAAATGTGCCCTGGACCACAAAACCAGTCTTAAGTCGCTGGGGTATATTTGTAACAAAAACCAAAAATACACTGTATGGGTCAAAGTTATTGATTTGTATTTTTTTCCCCCAAAACCTTTAGGATAGTAAGTGAAGATCATGTTCCATGAAAAGTATTTAGTCAATTTCTTACCGAAAATATATTAAAACTTAATGTTTGATTAGTAATATGCATTGATAAGATCATCCTTTGGACAACTTTAAAGGTGATTTTCTGAACATTTAGATTTTTTTCTGTACCCTCAGATTCCAGATTTTCATATATTTGTCGGTCAAATATTTCCCTACCCATCCAAATCATACATCAATGGGAAGGGACATGGGACATTATTTATTCCGCTTTCAGATCATGTATAAATCCTTATTTTGGAAAATGAACACTTACGATTGGTTTTGATGTCCAGGGTCACAAAAGAGCTTATATAGAAAAACTGTAAATGTACATTGAGTCCACTTAAAAATAACTGTAAATATGTAGCAAGATTTTCTAATCTAAAACATAACAATAACTATTCATTCATCATGTGATCATTAGTCATCAATTAGATTGCTTTTTTTCACCAGCTGCTACAATCTTGTATCGTATTATCAATACTTGAAATCTTAGCCAAGAGAGCCCACACAACCTTGTTACAATAATAAAAAACAAGGAGTAAAACAACGAAATGTCATTTAGATTTAATTCTAACTTGTGGAAAGTATTATTGTATAAAGTATTACTGAATAATACTACCTAGTTACATCATCCGCTCACACAAACTGATATGTTATGCACAGGAAAGTAAAATGCTAAGCCCTGCATCTAAAAATATTACCTTACACATCAAAACAATCTGTTGCTAAATTGAGAGCATGTTAAAGAGAGACTGGCACTAGATCCTGGATGAGTCATCCACTTCATGAAAAATGAAAAGCACCCTCCATTATGAACAGATAAAGGTGGCACTTACTGTTTGTCTTTGGATTACACTTGCAATAATATTAATTGCCTTTGCTGATAAGTGATTCATCAGACTTTTTTTTCCTGATTTGTGTTGGCGTAACTTCTCATGGTACAGTATATGGTTCTTTTGGGTCATTATGATGGATGTTTCTATTTTAGATGAAAGGGTGCTGGGAGCTGAAAGGATGTAGACTGGATTAGAAGATACCTCACGATAGCACAAACAGATTTTAACCTGTCTTCCTCATGAACAAAACCTCCACTGAGAGGCCGATTTGGGACATGCATTATGTCCCTAAGGCTGCAGAATAAGAAATGGGGTGGGTGAAGGGAGGCCTGGTGAACCACACCATCTAAAAGCTTGTGTGCACTTATGGGCCAGACACTTAACCAAGCCATATCCTGATATTACAGAGCTACTTAGCTGACTTTTAGCTTTTCTCTCCATCCAATTCCTGTTTTGTTTCAGAAATGGCATTTGCATTTTTTATCTTGCCTTTGAAGTAAATATACCCTATTTACCTTGAACAAAAACATGAACAAAATAGCAAGAAATACGACAAACATTGGCATATATACATTATACCCATTAGTGGCCGAAGTGCCATGGGTATGAATGTGATATCACTGCTGGGAAAAAAAAAAAGAATAATAAAGCATTGTCAGTCTTAAAAAAAAATTGTGTGGTCAAAACAACACAAGCAAAGAGGATCTTGCCTCAAGGGAGCTGTCCAATCAGCACCACACTTCGAAAAGGGACTTATGTTTTTTGTATCAATACAGGAAGACATTAAAGTACTTTAATAAATAAATACAAGAACAACAATATTTCAAAACATTTTGACCCACCAAGCCTAACAGAGCTGTCTAAATACACATTTACATTCTAGAAAATGCTGCTGATATAAGGTTTTGAACATTTCCAGCATCCAATGCATCATGTACAAATTATGCATTTATGGTTATATGATTATAATTTGTCATGTTAGTTCACTGTCAGTTATTTGTTAAAAAAAAGCACATCTACTAAAATGCATTTCACTACAATTAATCACAAAATTCTCTATTATGAAACGCACATGCACAAATAGTTGCCCTCACAAGATTTTACTAGCTGCCAGGAATTGAATTTCTACAGTGCACCTTCCATAACCTTAAGAACATGGAAACATATTGTTTCTCAGGGGGTTATTAAAAATGTTGCAAGGGAATTCGTATCAAATGAACGAGGTGGGCTTTTGTTGTGTGGGCCTAACTAAATATCTCGAAATAACGGAAGGGACTATACTGGGCTGCAGGGGGACACGGCTTTGGAAAATGCCAGGAGGGCTACGTGGTCCAACTTATGTACAAATGAGAGAACACAGGTTGATTTGGGAAGCATTATGAATAAAATAATGAATTCATTTTCATCCATGTGCTTGTCAAGCTCCCTTGCGCCGCAGACCTGTCAAAACGAAACGCTAACGTCTTCAAATGCAAAACACCGGTCAATAAATAATGTATATTCGGACATAAATTACAATTCCTTAAAACAAACCTCTACTCTATTTCGAGAACATCGTCATGTAAGGTTATGTGACTGAATGCGCAGTGGTCCTACCTTGATTTCATCAGTTTGGTCACGAAATCCTCTTCAGCACAACGGTTTCACGAACATTTCTGCGTTTTCCAAAGCGTTGTCACATTTTCATGTTCAGAAAACAGTATTGCCTGAAAACGTACGTTTCTGAACAGCCTCGACGCCTTCACGAAAGCGGGCCGAAGCCGCGGAAGAAAACCGGAAAATACTGCGGTGTTTTTTTTCCCTCTATCGTCGTGTTTACCCTTCTATACTCACGCAGCCAACGTCTTTCTAGCCATAAAACCGCATTTCTGAGCAAAACGTCTACCGCTTATAAGAGAACAGCGACATATCTCAACGACGCTGTGCAAGGTTTCTGCTCGCGAGGAACATAAACAAGAAAATGTAGCATACCACACCCGTGCAACCTGCGTCCACCCTACAATCAATAAGCAGCCGAGCATGTATTGCCTTTTGAACGTCTTAATTACAACGGATCACTTCAAACCTGTCCACATGTGCATTTTTGCTCATTTGCTCAGCTTGACATTTGATAAATGCTGACAAGAAGACTTTTATTCAGATGGGGGTGCAAAGCTACAGGCTACGGATCACGTCATTGATCATGCAAATAAAAAATAACACACCACATACTGCCTTGCAAGAATGTGTTTAACTCATAATACGACCGCTTAATATTGCCATTTAGGAGGGTTAAATGAAAGGGCACAATCGCTATAGGTTTTTATTTAAACAAAAAAAAAGAAAAAGTGAACTACGTTACAGTTATATGGGAATATAAAGAGAATGTGCATTTCGTAAGAAGGGTCTAGCAGTAAAACCCCCTTAGCGTGCGGCGTCTCTGCGACATTCATTGACAGTGCATCCACTTCCATCGCTGGGAACAAACACATCGCGAGTGCGATATTTAAACACAATACTTACTATGATTACGTTAGCGGGTATCCAAAAAATCCTCACTGGGCTGCAGATGTCGAATAAATTCGGAAGGAATTGCAGATGTCGCCATATTGTTGCTGCTACCTTCCTTCAGTGTGCACCCTTACCCTGCATAATCGATGACTCTCAGCTAAATGCAAGGGAGTGTCGGCCAATAGGTAGCACCAGTCCCACAATAAGAGAGTTCAGTTGGGCTTTCGTTTATTGGAAGTTCAGTTAAAGATCCTTTTTAGAGAATGAGATGTTTCAGGAATGTTCGGGAATTATTATTTTGATGTTATGTTGCCTGATGTCTGGAGCAACAACCACACAGCCTTCATTGCGTTTGGCTTAGAATATCTTTATAACGCTACAATATGACAAACAGGTTGTTGGCTTGGTTTATTAAACACAAACTCGCATGCAATTCATTTCAATGGATTTGCTTAATGGTAGCGTTATTAGAGAATGACCTTCCTGTAGTGTCCTTTTCGGTACTTTAATTGTAAATATGTATCGTACGCTGTTGTCTGTTTAGACTACAGATTTTAAATGTGTTGATTCGCGCACGTTCTTCCTTGTCCGGGTAATTCAAGACATTGCAGAACGATGTTACGTCACTTTCGGAATCTTTTCAGATGACCTAATAATAGTTTCCAAGGAGATTCGGTTGTTTACATCTGCTTTGTATCTCCCTTTTATTGCTTTCACATTTAAAATGTTTAGAACAGCACTACTATTAGTGTTCATTAGCTCGTTATCGCCTGGGATTACAGGTAGTTTCATTATTACAATATTAGTAATAATAACCCATTTAATCCCAATACAACTAATTACATGCCTTTTATTAGATTTTAGAAAATTCTAGTAAATTAGAAATGATTCCTTAACTGTGCAGTGGTAAATTAATAGAATATCATACTGTAGCTAAGATGTATTTAGCTACTGTCAGGCAGTTGTGGGAAAACAAAAGTCATGTAAGAATAAAATTTGTATATTTCTTAAATGTTTTATTTAGTGTAACAGTAAATCCAATTTAAAACTATTTTACTCTTTATTCATTATCATTACTCAAAATACAGCTATGTCTTACAACTAACATTTATATGGATTGTGAGAGGACCATCTAAATACATCATTAGACCTTATCTTATGTATATCAAAAATACATAAATGGTTTTAGTCATAATTTCATTGGTTTTAAATGGCTTAATATTATTTACAGACAATCTAAAGATCAGTGGTTTTCACATAAAAAGTAATGATAAGCATTCAGTCCAACTGACTAAATGCATTTTTTTGCCAGGATGTGGAGAGCGACCTTTGCTGGATTCTCCAAAGCACCTTCGTATTTCAGGAGGCCTTTCTGCATTGGAGGGTGCATGGCCTTGGCAGGTGAGCATACAGCGGATGTCAAGGCACATCTGTGGTGGGTCCGTCATCAGCCATCAGTGGGTAGTCACCGCATCCCACTGCTTTAGAAATAGGTGAGACACTTTATGCTTCTCCTCCCTCATACCATGCAGCATTTGTGAGCAGATACACATCTTACTGTTACTTTAAGCAGTGTTAAATGTTACGTGTTAAACCAAGCGATATATTTCATCTGAGCCTAAGAACCATTCACAGATGCACATTTAGTTAAATAAACAAGGGCTGGTAGTTGAACTAAAATTATATACTTGCGGAAGTTGTTTGGTTAATTACATCCTTAATTCTTTTTAGATTAGCATGTAGACTACTTACTACATCAAGCCTTTTTACTCACCAAGAAAATGCCTAAAATTATTTCTGCTTTCAAAAATAATAGCTTTCTATTGCAGATCTTTGCATGCATTTTGTATGTAACTTTGTCCCATGCATCTTTCCTTTATAGTAACCACTATAAACTACAAATAGTGGCTGGAGTGAATTCTCGATCCAAGTACAGAGAGGGTGTCCAGTATCGCTCAGTCCAGCAAGTGATCCTGCATGAGAATTTCAGCCGAAGGAATTACGACAACGATGTGGCACTTTTACGTCTGCATCACCCTTTGTATTTCACAAAACATGTGCAGCCTCTGTGCATAATGGAAAATGAAATGGATGAGAAACACCTACGTTTCAGTTCGTGTTACATCACTGGTTGGGGCAACTCAGTGTTACAAGGTTAGTATTTAAATGTATTTAAAACACTAGTCCAAAATTCTAAACCTCTGCATCATAAATAGATGATTATTTGGCAGAATATGTAATAGGCACCTTCAGGGATTTGCCAAAGTGTAAGTCATCACTCTTTGACAGTGTTTCTGACTTTCCAAAAAAGGATTAATTATGTTGGTCAGCAGACAAAAATGTCCAATTGGTGTCACTCTGTCATTCACTGTATTAGATGCACTCATGCATAAACATGTATATATAAGGTGATATAATACAAAGCATAGTTATAAATTATGTAATTGTCTTTAAAGAAATGTGGAAATGCATCATCACAGAATGTGAAAAGGGTTTATATATCAGAGAGGAGTCTAATTTGTTTTAGATCTTTCTGGCAGTTTAACTGTTAAAGAGTATGTGGGTTTATGTAATCAGTTGTCTCCTTCCTCTTTGAGAAGAAAACCATGAAAGCTTACATTTTATACGACAACAATATTTGTAAGATTTATGGATGATTTAAGATCAATTCTTACAATCATATTCAAGTATTTAAGGAAAAAAGCAAATATATATATAAAATCTGAAACATTTGACTTTTTTTAGGAATGTTATTTAACACTCTTCAGGAAGCTGAAGTTGATCTTATTGATACTGGGATCTGCAACCAAAGAAATTGGCATGATGGCCATGTTAATGACAACATGATCTGCGCAGGATTTGACAAAGGGGGTGTCGACACGTGTCAGGTAATGTTGTCTCATTATTTGAGAGTAACTGGTGGGTGAAGGACAGTGATTAACAATATCTGTTGGAATACTCCTCAATCAAGGGTGACAGCGGAGGCCCTCTACAGTGTTACAGCAAACACATGGAGAGATTTTACCTTTATGGTGTGACAAGTCATGGAGAGGATTGTGCATTGCCAAAGAAACCTGGCATATATACTCGTGCTAGCCATTACACCGTCTGGCTGAGGGAAGCTCAATCTAGAGCTGTATCTGCTGCTTCAGTCACAGATCTGCCAGTTTTTAAATTAATCTCAGCTCTGTTTTTTTCTGCCTTCATGGGTCTGCTAATGTGAGCCATCCCCCATCCGAGATCACAACAGCTCTCTGGGCTCGGTGTTGCTTCCCAGTCATTACAATAAAGTGTAATATACTCAATATAACAATCACATTCTGTTACTTTTTTAAATCTTTATTTTGTATTTGTATTGTTGAAGATTATCCCTATGTATGACTTATTATTTTGAAATGTAGGTTCATTTTGAGCACAAATTGCCAATGTAATCATTGAAAATATGTTTAATTGATTATTTTTGTACTTTCACTAACATACTGTTACGCTTTGCTCAGAGAAGCAAGGGATCGCCGGAGTAGATGAGCAAACAATACTTCTTTATTTAACATAGAGCACCTAACATAAGCATTGCGATGAGACGACAGGTAGAGCACATAGGGACGAACACACTTTAAATACAAGACATAACGAGAGGAGAACTCAAGACACCTGGGGAACATGGCTGGAAACAAATTAACAGAATGAACAGATCAAGGACAGGAAACACCAAATAAGGGCAAAGGCAGACACGTGGGGAAAACCAAAACAGAACACACAGAATATGTAAGGCATATGCTGGCTCAGAGATCTCACTGCACTGCAAATGAAAAACACATGCGAATAGAAAAAAACATTAGCAAAAAAAGAAAATATCATCAATTTGATAACACGCATGCTGCAAATGCTCACAACACTACCAAATAAATAAACATGCTACAAAGATTGAAAATACTTGCACAAACAAACAAAGAAACACACTGAAAGAACAGAAACACGCAGCAGTCACAAGAAAAAAATGTGCAAATCCTCACAACACAAATAAAGAAACATGCTGCAAATGTTCACAACACAAATAAAGAAACACGCTGCAAAAAAGAAACACGCTGCAAATCCTCACAACACAAATAAAGAAACATGCTGCAAATGTTCACAACACAAATAAATAAACACGCTGCAAAGATTGAAAATACTTGCACAAACAAACAAAGAAACACACTGAAAGAACAGAAACACGCAGCAGTCACAAGAAAAAAATGTGCAAATACTTGCAACACAAATAAAGAAACACGCTGCAAATCCTCACAACACAAATAATGAAACGCGCTGCAAAAAAGAAACACGCTGCAAATCCTCACAACACAAATAAAGAAACATGCTACAAAAAAGAAACATGCTGCAAATGTTCACAACACAAATAATGAAACACGCTGCAAAAACATAAACATTTTGCAAATGTTCACAACACAAATAAAGGAACATGCTGCAAAAAAATGCTGCAAATACTCATAACACAAATAAAGAAATATGCAGGAAAAATGAAACATGCTGCAAATACAAAGAAACATGCTACAAATACATTTTGTTTGTATGAAGTATGAATCCTCTGAACAAGGAAGATGTCTGCCACTTCTGACAAACTGAGGAAAAAAGCATTATAAAACATTGTGCTACCTTTTGTGACTAAATCTTAAAATCATTTAGCTTATAGTGCATCAAACAATGCAACTGATATAATTTATACGTTATACACTTTGTTCTCAAAATGTCAATGTTAACAACATTAGCATTATTAGCATTGGAGACTGCTGGTGACCACGGGTGGATCTCTATTTGTCACTGCTTATTATTGTATGGACCTTTCTGGATCACAATCCGTCATGAAAATAATGTCATTACTCCAGCTGCTGTGAGAGAAGCCATGAATGATCCACGCCCTGCAGCGTCCTAACGTGCCTGACACTAGCAGGGAAAACCTACATATCTATAGAAAGACACATTTCAAGCTTACCTTCTGAATCAAGCTAAGGTAGATAGTTTTTAACACTGGCCGGTCAGACACACGACCTAAAATATTTTGGATAATTTGTTAACAACACCCCAAAAAAGTAAAACGTTACGGACTGCAGCTTTAAAGAATGTAAATCACTGTCGTAAAGTAACCTTAACACCCTCAAAGAGTCATAAATACATGAGGGATTCATATTCGGCAAAAAAAAAGAAAGTAGTAACGTTATAAAAAGAAACATTAATTACGTTAACATTAATTAAGTACGTTTTCACTGCGAAAAATCTTTCGGTTACGGTTGATGTCACTGAACTACACAAAACAAACACGTACGTTACGTTGAATTCAAAATTTGACCGTTATTCGGCCGTTAAGCACCGTGTCCCTTGAACAAACAACTAAGCGTCTCCATGATGAGCCCTAGCATGAAAATCCTCGTTTTAATGGGTGCTTTGGGGTGGGGGGCAATTTTTTATTTTTCCGCGATCACTACCCATCCCGAAGAGTGTACGTTTTAACTTTTAACTTATAAACTATAAGTCCAAAGCACAACTTGAAGCGAATTTGTAACTGAACTGTGCGTTTTCACAA
Organism: Enteromius unitaeniatus; assembly: GCA_032359435.1. Taxonomy (NCBI): domain Eukaryota; kingdom Metazoa; phylum Chordata; class Actinopteri; order Cypriniformes; family Cyprinidae; genus Enteromius; species Enteromius unitaeniatus. The sequence continues at coordinate 10,944,445 of JAUMHI010000069.1, forward strand.
ATCTCCTAGATTATCTGTGCGGACAGAGGCCCGAGAGAGAGGGCGAGCATCGCGATAAACGGATGATAGGAGCCCATAACGTGAAAGCGAGCGTGTGGCCGTGGCAGGTGTCTGTGCGGTACCGGCACAACTCATCCGCCCCGTTTATTCAGGTCTGCGGTGGGGCTATCATCCACCAATACTGGGTACTGACAGCAGCTTCGTGTGTAAATAAGCGGCAACAAAGGTAATATGTATGCTTTAATCCTAAACAGCCAGTGTATGTCTGCATATATCCTCTGATGATGTTGTTGCACTTCCTCCCACAGCCAACTTCTGATCCGAGCGGGAAGCGATAGATTGGATGTTGATGAAGAGTCCACACAGGAATCACAAGTCGCCAGGATGATTAAACACAAACGATTCAATCCTGTCACTTTGCGGTACAATATCGCTCTTTTAGAAATGAAGACCCCTTTTGAGTTCACTGAGTCTGTGTCCCCCATCTGTGTGCCTGATGAGGACACTGCTGATCATAGATATGAATCGTGTCACATCACGGGATACAACGCTCAGCCTGGTGGTGAGTTGACACTGCAGCTGTTTACAGTATAGCTGACTGAAGATGCTTGTGTTAGATTTATTATTTTTTACATTTACCAGGCGATATTGGCGTACTGCAAGAGGCCAAAGTGGATTTAATGTCACGGTCCTTGTGCAATAGGCCAGAGTATTGGAACTATACTGTGCCAGCAGACATGCTTTGTGTTGGTGAATTCGGTGGTGGTGTTGATGGATGTGAGGTATGTTTTAATAAGCTTCTTGGTGCTTTATGGCCCGGTTTCACTTACAAGGTTTAGCCTATAGCCTGGATTAAGACATAGTTCAATTAGGACTTTTAAGCAATTTTTGATAAACATGCTTTAACAAATAAACAAACAAACAAACATGTGCATCTTAAGGCAAAGCAAAAGTAACTAATATGTTTTAAGATCAGTCAGAGCAAGTTAATTTCATTTGAAACCGCTAGAGGTTTACTCTTAGGGCTAGGCTTAAGTCTTGTCTGTTAAACCACTTTATAAAGTATTTAAAGGCATTTATTTGCTTTTACACTGGAATTGCATAGTGCCATATTTTCCATCGGCAAACAAGATTTTCAGATGATTTTTACATTCAAATGTTTGGTGTAAGATTTTTTTTAAAAATTCAATAGAAAAGTGACAGAAATCTTTTATAAAGTTATGTTAATGTCTTCAATGACCATTTCAAATAAACACTTGTATTTCTTTTAATTTTCTATTGATCAAGGAAGACTGCAAAAATCAGTTAAAAAAAGCTAAGTTTTTAATTTTGATATTAGCCTACAATGCCTCTTGAACACCAAATCGGCATGATTTCTTGCCAAAAAAAATTCAGCTTTGCCATCACAAGATTATATTTTAATTAGTATAAAGTATAAAACTGTAATATTTCACAATTCCTTTCAAAAAACACTTGAATGGTAAAGCATATTGACTTTTTAATACTTTCCATCATGCCAGAATTCACATGTAGCATTGGTTTTTTTGTTTTTTTCTTTGGAGTGAATTAAGCCACTTATCTGGACTATTAATGTTTGACATTATTTTGATATATCCCCTTATATATTGTGCATGTATGTCTATGCCATCTAATCCAGAAAAATCTTGGCGGACCGCTGAACTGCTATATCAAAATTGAGGAGCATTACTTTTTGATTGGAATTCGCGTGAAGGCCACTTCTTGTGGAAAACCTAACCAACCAAATATTTATTTGAAAGTCTATAGCCTCTATTATTGGATTGAGCGTGCACTGAATATGACCTTACATTAAATATGATTTAGCAAATATATAATGATATTTTGTACATACAGTAGGCCTACAAATACCCAGTAGTATGTTTGTGTCATGGTTTAATTGACATAAGAACTAAAGTGAGGAGTAAGAATCAAAGGATATGGTGACCTCTGGTGGACATATCTGTAAGCCTGAAGCTTTCAGGAGCTTGTATCCTCCTGATTTTATTTGCGGATTCCTGGATTTCATGAAATGTCACATAAAACAGAGTTGATTTTCCTGAAAAAGTGTGTGTGGATTATTTGTGGCAGGGAGTAATTTCTAAAGATGTCCCCATATTTAAACCAAGCATGCGTTCCAAAATGGTAATTTCAGAACCTAAAAACAGCTCAAATAAATTAGTCATTTGCAATAAGGAACAGTTTTGCTATCCTTCATTGCTGATGCTGTACTACCACAAAATTCTGGATTAATTCTTTTTTGATTTCTCTCAGTTAAAACAAATCAGCTCAGCACATAGGTTAAATGCAAATGAACTCGACTCCAGCTTCCTTACAGAATTAGATGCTGTTAACGTGTGGAAGAGCACTAAATCTTCTAAGGTTTATCTTGCGCTTGTAATTTGCACATTAATTACATAAAGTTACTGTAATAAAGACAGTATTCAGATTCAGTGATGACAACAATAAATTTAATTAACATAAAACTTTATATTTTGCACCAACACACTTAATATTTTGACAATTAAGAACTGAATTAAAAATACAAAAAGAACAGTTATAAGAATGTGTGCATTGTTAAAGAAAAGAGCTGCACAGAATTTCACATGTAAACAATCTGCAGGAAGAAAGAAAAATTTGATATCTAAGGCCATTTTGAAATAAACGTGTTAGGTGCTAATAAATGTTACTGTATTAAGATAGAAAAGATATTTCCTCTCTTAGCTCACATTCTCTTTTTCCATGTCGGTTAAAACACCCTCTTTGCACGCTCACAATCATTCAAAACACTGAAAAAACATTGAAGGGTTGTCCACTGTCTGCCGCTCGGCGACCCCAGCGTGTCAGTGTGAACTGGGCTTACGGGAAACCATAAACCATTTTAATGTGTAAAAAGATTTTTATTGTTTCGGCCTCATGACCTTAGGTCTAAGAACCGGGATCAAGCATGAAAGATCAGTCAAGTTTTTTTGGAGGACCAGATAACTGGATCCATGTGTTTATACAGTAACACCAGTGAGACACTACAATATATAGTCTGCATACAAACACCTTCCATCTCTTTACCTGTCCAGTCACCTCCAATCAAAATAAAGACAGAAACACCCATTCGTAAGGCATGGAACTGTCTTAATCTCCGAACATTTCTGTCACCCTCAATATACATGTCTAATGCATATAGATGTCAAGTTGCGAATGTACTGTGTTAAAATTGCTGAGCTTTGAGTGAGAAGAATGTCACAAACCCCTCCCCGCTCCAGTTCTTACAGCTGGCAATGTGAATAAAAATAAAACCTGTTCACGCAATAATAAAATGCGGCGCATTTATTTTAAAACCATTAAAATGACTAGCAGTTTTGAATAAAAGAAGATATGTTTGCTTTGCTGGTGATACTGTTGATCCATAAAACTAAGTTAGCACTTCCAGAATGAAAACTGAAGGGACACTCCTCTGGCCATGAGAGGATATAAAGTGCGCAGAAAAGCTTTGTGTTAGTCCCTCAGGTGTAACTGCGAGAGCACAAGCGCTGCTCTATGGAAGAGGCAAATCGTAAGTGGCATCGAAGTCAATGCGACTGGCGAAGGTGTGGTTTCACCTGTTTTAAAGGGCAGAAATATATTCTAAAAGAAGAGCACCACCCTCCTGGATGTCCAGAGAAGGTTGGATGGCTTGAGCCGGGTGACCGCCATTGGTCGAACAGGCCACAATCACATAAAAAAAAAAACAGAAAAATATGTACAAGGCTCAGCGCAGGGGCAAAAAGAGGACTTGCTAGCTTCTTCCTCCATGTTGCGTTTTGACGGCACAGAGGAAGGGCTGCGTTGTGAGTGGTTCTTTGGGTGCCATGTTGAGCTTTAAGCACGTTAGTCCACGCTTACATGTTATAAGCCACATAGATGGGGTCCAGCTGGTCAGCCAGGAAGGAGTCACGCAGGTGCATGCGTTGCTTCTCGCCCCGCGAGTTGATAGGGATGACGCCGGGGTCCACAATGACCACCACACCAACTATGAGGTGATGCTCTTTCAGAACTACATTAGTGACCAGGGGAACCAAATCGAGAGCTTCCTGCTCAGATCCACTGAGCTCAACTACAACCACAAGAAGGTTGGTCCATGTAAAGACGGCACTGTAAGATAAAGCGTACGATCCAATCAGAGACATGAACTTAAAAACACAAATATAACATATAGCAAGACTTGTGGTAGTCAGAAACAGATACATTCAGTGTTCTGGAGGTTCTCACCTCTCAGCGATGCTGCGGTGCGCCCGAGACACAGAGGTCTCAATGTCAATGGGATGATAACGCAAGCCTCGTAACTCCAGTGTTTCATCGAGTGAACCCACCACAAAAAGAGCATCATGGCGATCTGGTGTGGAATATAAAATGCATGAGTATGAGAAAATGCCACTTTTTCACTGTGTGTGTGCATTTTTATCCCTCGCAAACTTAAACATTTGGTAGCTGAATATCTTCCTGGATAATTTAAGTAACTATAAATTAGTGCTGGGAAACGATTAATTATGATTAATCACATCCCAAAAAATATGTTTATGTGTGTGCTATGTAAATTTTTTCTGTGTGTGTATATATATATATATATATATATATATATGTGTATGTATGTATGCACACACGCGTGTATACATTTAAGAAAAATAAGTTTATATATTAAATATATTTATATCATAAATTCTATTATTGCATTTTTTTTTGTTGGAAAACTAATCATTTGATTTAATTTATATAAAAAAAAACTACTGTTCTACAAAGTTCAGGGTCAGTAATTTTCAGTAATGTTTTTGAAAGACATTTCTTATGATCACCATTTTTTATTTATCTTAAAATAAATACATTTGTCAAATATTTTTAAACTTATTTTTAGATATTTAAAAAATATTTTATTATAACAATTTAAAATAAAAAAAGTAATTTAGTTATTTATGCCTGTCATGGCAAATCTGAATTGTCAGCGGTTATTTAAATGTCACATGATCCTTTAAAAAAATCATTGTAATCTGGTGCTCAGCAAGTGTTTATTATTCTCAATGTAGAAAAAGTTCAAAAGAAAATTGTTTATTTGAAACAAATCGTTCATGCCATTGTGCAAAAGCTTTTAATGTAACGTTAATTCATGCATTCTTGTTGAATAAAAGTGATAAAACTTACTGACCCCAAACTGTTCAATGCAATGCAATGTAGAATAGGAGATTTTAAAAATATGATACTACATTATAAAAATAAAATAATACATGAATAATTCGACAATTTTAATAATAAAATATAAAAGGTATTAATTTAAATTTATACATATGTATAGTTTGATGTGCTGGAGTCTGTCAAATCTGGGCAGGGCTGTTAATATGGTTTATCAAATCCAAATTCATCTGAACAATCTATTTTGGAATAATATATTCACAATAATCCTCAATCTGTAATACGGTACAGACCTCCACTTGCATCTAGTAGCTCTGTCCTGCTGACAAATCCCAGATATCCAGTTCTGGCCCAGAGCGTTTCAGTGTCTCCAAAGCTCAGCCGTGTGTTGAAGTGGTCTGCCTGCAGGCTCTCCTCACCATAGATGGTATAATAACCACTGGCATTATGAGGACTGCTCACCCAGATCTGGAGAACAAGGCAGATGTTAGCCGTCAAACAGAACCGCTAAGAATACGTGGACAGCTATACATCACTGGAACGAGCTGTATTAGTGTGATTGCCAAAATAAAAGTGTGTTTGGTCACCTCGCCTAGATGAGAGTCTCCTAATGGTCCTCTCGTCTCTGGGTTCACAATGATTACTCTCACACCAGGAAGAATCTAAGACAAAGAGGGGAAAACAACACGGGATGACTGATATGTCTTCTAATAACAGCGCAATGTTCAGAATGACAGAACTAGGATGGCCTTACAGTCCCAGACTCCGTCAGTGGCAGACTCTGAGGAGCTCCTCTCTCCACCAGCCTCACTCTATGACAAAGAAAGAAGGATAATGTCACACTGCAAGCATGTAGCAGACTATCTTCATGTCACCACCGGACTCGTCTCACACATACCTGTCATGCCGGAGGGACTTCATGTCTACATAAACAGTGGACGGGTCTGGACCAGCAGTGCCCTGATGGAAGGAGACAGAAATCAAAATAAGGCCCTGCTCTTGCATCATGACACTGTTGATGCAATGCATTTTTTGCCCCAACCTGTAGACAGATGGCCAGGTTGACTCTGGCGCCGAAAGCTGTGCTCACTGCGCGTGGAGACAGGCCCAAGTCTTTGAAGAGCTTGGAGAATGACTGCGTGAGTGCCAAACGAGGCCTCTCTTCGGCAATGACGACACAGCTCCTTACACATGAGAGGTTCACACCGCGGGCCTGCACATACACCTCTCGTCAGCTTTTATAGACATTTCCACACTATGTTTATCTTGAACATCCTCTTCTGAAAGCGGTTTTCCTCAGCATTACAGGATTGATAAACACAAACTCAACCGCTGTTCCAACCTGTATGACTTCTTCCGAGGCATACAAAATGAGCATTTTTTTTATAATGTGCTGGTTGTTCTACTGAAGTAAATAAATATAGGGGCTTTCAAGCATTTGGCTTCAATTCTTCTGAAGCCATACGATAGCTATGTGTAAGAAACTGACCAAAATGTATGTTATTTAAAAGACAATCTGCCCAGGAAGAGGAACTGAATCAGTCCTTTTGGTGAAAGAATTACTCACTGGTTCACACACCAAAAATATCTGACTCAAAATAACATTTTGTTTACAAAAGAAGAAAAAAGTCTCTTTATATAAATTCTGTTCTAAGTTTTTTTTTTTTTAAATGAATTACATTGCTATGAAGCATTTTAGTTTTTGTCCTTGTCCTAACTTTCTAATCAAAGAATTCAGAGAAATCAGTGTCCATAAAAATATTAAGCATCACAGCTGTTTTCAACATTATTAATAAAAAAATTATGAAAGAATGCTTGCTGAAGAATCAAGACAGTGGAGACTGAAGTAATGGTTGCTAAAAATTCAGCTGTCATTAGAGAAATGAAGAAATATTTTAATATAAAAATTAAACAGTTATTTGAAATTGAATGATAAATCTGTGTTTTAATGTATTTCTAATCAAACAAATGCAGCCTTGATAAACATAAGAGACTTCATTCAAAAACAAATCATACCAACCCCAATATTTTGAACTGTAGTGAATCTACATCAAGTTTAGAAGCTCACCTTCAGAGCTTCAGTCTGTGTGCCGAGGCCCTTGGTGCATAGCTCCATGACAGCGTATGAACAGAAGGTGTCTCTGATCTTATACTGACTGAGCGTGCTCAGCCACAGGGGCAGAGATGTCTCCAACTCCATGGGAGGGATCAGGATTGACTGGTGACCTGAATAAACACTAGACACACACAGATACAAATTATAGTGGCTATTCTAGAAATTCCATGCATGGCATTGTGTCCTAACCAGGTGCAGTCTCAGCTTCACCTCAGATTAACATAAAACAGATGTGATTTATTGCATTACGTCTGGTTCGGTCATAGTCTAAAAGGTTTGACTGTGTGAACTACCTAGACATACACCACAGCACAAAGCCCAGGCCACAGTAGGGGTCCATGCAGATGGCAATTTGTCTGGACGAGTACAGCTCACACTGCAGCTTGATAGACCGACACAGAGCATTGACTGCTGAGTGAGATATCTAAAAGAAAACAAATTAGGAATATATTTAGCACATAACCGGTCTGAGATCCTATATATTTGTATGTAGAGGAAAATGAACAACTGAATGGATAGACAAGTCTTGCCTTAACTCCTGTCAGCATGCCTGTAGTGGACACACTGAAGTCCAGGTAGGCCAACATTTCTGCAGTGGGAGGTTTATAGATCTGTGAAGGCCGTTTCCTGGGAAGATCATCTGCACACATAAAATCAAGTCAGGTCAGGGATGCTGTTCTTTTAACAGTTGTCTTAAAAGTTATCTGAATGCATTTAATTTCTGTACCTGTGTCTATGATATTTGGCCATGTCTTCACATTCACACTGGCTGCCGCTTCTTTAGACCGCAAAATCTTCATCAGGGTCTGATTCGTGAGGATGCAGGCTGCTTTGCTCACCTAAAACGGACAACACAGATTAACAACTTGGAAAAACATAAATGGGTGCCATGTGCAAAAGTGTCAAACTCACATCTATGATCATCCGCACTGTGGGGAGAGTGGCGGCAAGGTTCTGTGGATGAGGAGGCCTGACGGTGACCGGTATGCAGCCAGCATACAGACAGCCATAAAAGGAGGCAATTAAGTCTATGCCTGTAGAAAAGTAAAACATTGCTTGATAACATTCTATGTGATGGTTTATGCTGTAATTTCTGGTACAAGTTTTGACCATTGGATAAAACCAATAGGTGCGTACTAATGGCTAAAGTTACCATATTTATTATCTACACAAAATAAATGCATAGTGTGTTCATATTAAAAAGCCTGTGCATTAATCTGTTCAGTTCTAGCTGTATAGTCAGTGAATGTTCATGAGTCAACAAATAATATAATAATGTTCGCTCAGAAATGTAAACTCAATGTGACCGCATGTACAACGAGCTGAAACGGACATCATTACCAGGAGGAAAAAGCAGTACTACATTGTCTCCCGTGTTAATTCCTCCTCTTTCCAGCAAAGCCGCAGTGATCTTCTCTGCTCTCTTGTGCAGTTGAGAACAAGTGGCTGTGCTCACTGCTACACCCTGAAGACCAAAACAAAGAGTTTCAGGACAAAACGGTGTGACTAAATGATCAGTTATTTACGGGGATTGTATGCATCACCTTTGCATTTAGCAGCATATAGAGGACATGATCAGGATCAGTCTGTGCTCTCCACTGCAGGGCTTCAGACAGGAACTGATGCTGTAGGACAAAAGAAGGACAAGTCACACCTTATTACCCATACAAAGACCTCAAAAAGAGGAATCTTAGCCTTGAATATGACAACAGGAGACACAAATCAACTCACAGCATTATTTCAGCAAACAGCATTATTAAGCCAGCAAACAAAAAGGATCTAAGCTTTATAATATATATTTGAGGGGGGATGATAGTTCACAGCTTGTCTGTATATTTAAACACCCACAGCAGGACTCATGCAGGTAGCGCCAATAATGACCACACCATGCAGCAAAAGAGCAAGTGTATTCCTTCTGTCTCCAAAACATAACATTTCCGTCTCAGAACAGAGAAAAATAAAGAGGTACTTGTGAGACGAAATTCCAAATGTAAAATTAAGCCGCTTTGTTAGATATAAAAGATGAATTGTGACAAATACAAGTAAGAAGGAAAAAACATTCTGAGATTATAAGTTAATAAAGTAAAAACCATAAATTCTTTAATGAAAATCTGTATCTTTGTGCATGTTTTTAATCTTTAATGCCATGAGGTTGCTGCTGTTATGGTTGATTGCAGGGAAATTGAAGCCCAGTGCACACAAATAGCTGAGCGTTGCTGGCATTCAGGCTTACCATGTTAGTGGGCCACACACAGAGCTACAGCCCGAGCACGAGAGAGAAAGACAGACCAGAGCACAAGCTTAGAGAACACGAGACAAACTCTCTTCATCCCCAGTTCTCTTTAAACTCTATTTGTGTTGAGTTAATGACACTATCATTAAAACCAGTTTGAAAGGTGGAATCCCAGTGGCTCCCCAGATGTGAATTATGATACAGTTTTTTTTACATGTTATCATCATATCCTCAGATATGCAAGGATATCAACAGTAAGTTTACTAAGCAGTGGTCCTGAAATCTTTGGCTAACCTTTCTGGATTGCTCTTGGTCATCAATGAGCCCAAGATCTCTCCCACTAGCCTGTGCAATCCTCTTTCCTGCCACCAGGTTGCCCACCATAATGGAAGCGGGACCGACTCCCACTGCAAAGAAAGGAGAGTATACTTTTATAGCAAATTTTATACATAATGATAACTGAAACTGTGTTATTGACGTATATATATATATATATATATATATATATATATTACATATAAATAATAAAGATTAAGAGATAAAAAAAAAATTGTTACATTTTAAAAAACAAACAAAAATGATTTAATATTTTTAAATATTTAAAAAAATTAAGAACGAAAAGGAAATAAATAAATGATGATCTGTATGTATAAGTGCAGGCAATAATATACTTTAGGTTTTGATTTAGATGCAAATTAAGATTACCAGGTTGCTTCTGCCTGGGTTTTGGAAGATTGGTCACACATGTGTGAGGGCACATCAGAATATTGCAAGGGTGCAGAGATCCCTCCAGAAAGTGCTGCTTCGTCTCAGAGACATGAATACCTCCGAGAGGAGTTTTGGGTAACGTGTTAGCAGGGACCAGGGCCAAACAGTACAAGCCCACCTGGTGGATACTGTCTATCGCCTGTGGGAAAGCATGCAGGAAGCAGAGTCATGACACCTATTTCTGTGAAACACAGTCAGAATCTATAAATGGTAACACTGGATACTGTAAATTTGTCATTGTTATCTGCCTCATTACATTTAGCCATGTCAGGTCAGGTCATGTCCATTCATCTCAATTACCAACTTTAGACTAAACTAAAAAGATTTTAGTGAGGTCATTGATGGTAACTTGTGTATTACCTGTAGGACTCTACTCATCCACTGGAAACTGTCCTCTTCGTTGGCATCAGGTCTCTGCTCTGCCACAATCACTATTCGCTCATCATAGAAAACAGTGACTGAGAACACAGCAATTCTGCGTACACAAGATACAGTCTCAGAACCACGTCACACTATGACATTAGTCTACACACTTTCACCAGTAATCTGAATGAGTTTTGCGTCATTCATACCTCCCTCTGTAGACAGTTTTCACTGGTTCCACCGCCAGTGCTGTGGCCACCAGGTCGTCTGCATTGTGTCTGCGCCCACTGACTGAAAGCAGACCCTCTATCTTTCCAACCACAAACACCAAACTTCCCTGAGAGCACAGAGAGCAGTTTTTTCAATACCACGTCACAAATCTGCAAATAAACTTTCTTCTACAGGTAACAGGTACATAACATATATACATAAGCAGTGATGATTTAAAATAGCAACAAAGTCTGTTACTTACCGGACCCACAAAGCCCAACAGTCCAGTGCGTACGAAGGGAACGTCTCCAATAGGGGTACCACCTGAGTTTACAGGAATCACCTGCAGACAGTAATGTTGGTCAGAGATTGTTTGGAATGAATGTGTATGCTATGCGTATTGATTGTAGAAATACCTCTTCCTGTGCATTTTATCCATACCTCAAAAGTGTTCTTGGTCACCCCGGGCAGGCCGTAGTACATGGTGCCTCCGGCACGCGAGTTCAAAACTATCTCCCCAATCTCATCGGTCTTACAGAGCATGGGTGGCCCATCAGGCCTTACAATACACATCAGAGCTGTGGTTCACAAAGAAAAGGATAGTGAGCATTTCAAATGATGCGTGAATTTGGTTTGGACTGTGTTCATAAACACTGCATTTTGTGCATGCTACTAAAAAGACATGGCTCATATGTTGTTGCTAAAAAGAACAGTATTTTGTGTATTTGGTGTAGTGCTTACACGTTATTTTCCACATACTGTACATTATTGTTTCTCCTCTAAGCCTCTCCGCCTAAATCGGGTCGATTTGTACAAAGCTCACCATACTAAAAAAGCAAGGTGCGCTCTGATTGGCCAGCTATCCAGTGTGCTGTGATTACCGCAATCAGACTGGCCTTGCAGAGTTGGAACAAGTCATAACTTTTATAAAGAAGATTGCTTTGGTTTGGTTTTGAAAAAAATATTTTTTAGGGATCTTATCAATGCACAGCTTGTAACAATCCAAAGAGAAAGGAAAATTTCAAATCACATCACATGACCCCCTCAGATACAGTTTTTTTCAGATGTATTTCATGCTAAATTTGTTGCCAATACCCATTAGTAGTTAGGTGGCATCTGGGTTCAAGCTTAGCAACAGTTGCCTTGGCAACATGTCATGCACACATGATCTACGGTGAAATGTTTAAATGGTTGTGGAATCTCACCTCCAGGCATGACATGTCCTACATCTTGCACAGTAAGGGCAGAGTTCTTATCCTCAGTGTTGACCCGAATCACCCCGTGACTGAGTCCTGCCATTGACAGAATGGCCCTGGCAGGTAGCGGAGTGCCCTGAGAACCAGGCCTAAGAGCATACAATGACTTTAAAGCATATCTATGCGAATGAAGTGTATAATGATGATGTGTATAGCTCCTGATACATGCAGGTACCTGCGGATAGCCACTGTCATGGCCTCAGGGGAGGAAGCACATGGACAGATCATCTCAGGTTTCAAGCCATGAGACTGAAACACGTTCAGGAATGCATCACATGAAGAGACAGACCCTAAAACAGAAATATGGATCATCCATTTGCTCTGACACACAGTGATACAGTCACTTCAAGCTATTTCTAACAGCTTGTATACTCACAAGGATTGGCTCCATCAGCTACAATCAGCATGCGCAGGGAAGACAGATTGGTGTCTTTCTGATCTCTGTGAGCCATCATAGCCCAGTGCAGATCTCTACATTTCACCAAGGCCACACGAGCTGTGCACACACATGAAAGACATTTACATATTGTAAAAGGGAACCGATATTGATATTTTGATTACATGCCATGATTTCTTGCTGATTGCATGATTATATTCACAGATGTTGAGGATGTTTTTACCTTTGTGAACATGAACTCTCTGCACCCAGGACAGCGGACAAGCCTTCATGACAGAGTATGGCACACTAATAGTGTGGATCCTGTTCATGACACTCTGAACAAAAAACACAAGGAGCATAGTCATGTGGGAACTTTGGAAAACTGAAAAGAACTCAAAATGTATATATTCAGAGGAATCAGACTCACTGTTAGAACTCCATGCCAAAGGCCTGAGTCTTTCTTGAAATCCAGGACATTAACCAGTGTTTCTCCTAAGAAAGAGAACAGGAAAATACAATTCTCTTTGAAAAAAAGAACATTACTATAATAGCATAATGTTTAGTGATATTATATTACATTAAATTATATTATATATTGCTACATTATAATTATTAACAGGGAAAAGTACATTACTACAATAGCATTAGGGCTGGGCCGTAGATCACTGAGCTGCTGCGCCATTGAATCACCCGTGAAACTAACGCGTAGCTTATCACTGATCTATGGCTCTGTTCATAAACTGGCGCTGCATTTAAAAACAGCTGAGATTCCCGCTAATCAAAGAACCGGCTTTACTGATGAGATGTGCATAATATATTGTTCGATATATATCACCCAGCCCTAAATAGCATGTTGTTTAGTAATATATTATATGTTGTTATTATTTACTAAAACTATTAAGAATAGTTTTCGAGACCTGAAATAAAATAAAATATAAATATTAGATTAAAATCTTAAAAAATAAGTAATTAAGCATTTAAACTAGCACATAAGAAAAACTAAAATAAAAATAAAACCTAATTCAAAATACTATAATACTAAAATAACACTCTTGGCAAATTTTAAATCATTTTTTCATCAAGATTGAAACATTTTCCATTTCAAATTGCTATTCAGAGAAATGATCTAATTAGTATAAATCGAATGAAATAATCTGTTACTAAGCACTGGCTATAAATTAATTTCTCTCTTTAACTTAATTCTAGAGTCAAGAGTTGTGCTACTGCAATAACAGGTTTCAGTGTGTTTGTTGTACAGCAGTAGTGTAGCATTCACCTTCACAGTAATTACAGGCCTGCGTTAAAGCCTGACAGTGTGTCAGCATGGAGATCTTCGACACAGCCACTCCCATCACTGTACCCTCCTTAGAGGCCTTGTACTGAAAACACACACATCACAGAATTAGACAGACAGATTCTTACTCATCTAAACAAACGTGCGCTCTCCTGCCTGCACTCACCTCAATGTAAGCAGTGTCAGTGTTCGCAGTAGGTATGTGCGGCTGCCAGTCCTTGGAGGGTTTGGTGAGATACTTGGTATCAGTGACCACCCATTTCAGCCGAGGCCATCCTGTAAGAAAATAGGTTTGACTTCCATTCTACAGCTTCAAGAGAACCCTTAATGCTGAATCTGGGAGCTAATAAAATCCAAAAAAGCAACAGGGAGCCAACCTTTAAATTGCATTATTTCTCCATTCTGGGTCTTTGGAAGTCCTTTTAAACACACTTCACTAGTGAGAGCGAGACCCACACCACAGCTGCCCAATAAGAAGCCTATCTGCTGACTTCCTGCGTCCTAAAAATAACACAAACCACTGTGAATCTTTCATCTAGCCAATATGGTTTTTGAAAAGTTGCTCCTACTTAACCTCTCTCGTACCTTGCGAGATAAAGGCACCTCTATCGGGACAGGAATGACCTCGGCGAGAAGGCACCCATAAAAGGCCACCCAGAACATCCCAGGGTCACTGTTGGGATAAACTAACGCCACCTAAAGGGAGAGACATGGAAAATACGGCGCAGCCTTGAGCTGAGAGCAGTACGCGATTGGAGTGTACCAAGTACTGTGTTGAAATCTTACCCTATCTCCAGGTTTCAGAACTGGTTCATTTTTGGTGCCAAGTTTGTTTAACAGCGTGTACGCCAACTTTAGACTGCGACTCCACAGTTTACCTACAGGGTTCAAAAGGTGACAAGCTCAGACAAATAATGAAGGTAATAGCATATGGGTTTTGAATGACGTGAGGGTGAGTAAATAAAGGAACTATTCCATTAAAACATTACAAACAACTTGTGCCAATCCAAACAACACTTTACCATAGGTAAGGGTGTAGAGTGGTTTGCCAGTGATGTCTAAGGCAGTAAGGGCTGGACTCTTGGCCTGTGTGGCTCCCCAACGTGCCAGTGCCGCCTGAAGAGCTGGAGGCCAATTACTGACCACCCCGAGTGGCTCCCCCTTTACTGGAATGATCTGTCGCCCCTCTGGCCTGGGTGTATTGGGATCTGGCTGGGGAACTGTAAGTAGAGAAGCATATAGCTACAGTGCAGTGCAGTACAGTACAGAGTAGGACTAATTCTAGGTCAGTAATCAGGTAAATTTATGAAAGATGGTCAGATTTTCATGCTTCCAATGAGGCTAAAGACGCTATTTGGATCATTCTTAAATCATGTCGAAGAACATGATAATCAGTTTTTTTAGAAATTTTTCAATTCTAAAAGAAGCAAAATAAAAGCATTTTTCATATATTAGGAAAATATCCACATAAATGTAGTATGGCACCAAAAATAGCTCCACACCTTCAACAATCTCTTCAGAGTCATCCAGGAAGAACTCGCTGAGCGGAGGCCGCTTGGGTCTCTTTAACGTGTTGAGCAGCTGCTGTATTTTGGTGGAGACACGACTGTGTGCTGGAACACCTGTTGACAGAAATATCCTCATTCACCTGTTCATATTACTGGAAGATGAGCTGGTCAAAGGACACCATATGGAACAGACAGAGTCAAAGCAAATACAGATGATTCAATAAGGAGGTTTGTCACAACAAGCAAGCTGGAACACCACACAGAATCATACATGACCAAGCCGGAAGGACAAAACCACTAGATGTCACTGCACTGCACTAAACATCCCTCCAACCCCTACCTTTTCCTACAGTCAGGTGGCATCACGAACAAAGGAGGAAGCCAAAAACATTGCAATGTTAACAGAAACGCACAGCAACCATATTTACATTAGCTCTTAAAAAAGGCACAGACAGAAAACGGTTTTTGTTGCTCGTTGAGTGAAACTGAATAGTGCTCCTAAACTGTAGTGCTGAACCAGGCATTATACTTTCATATTCAACAGGAAGAGAAAAAAGGCATTCAAATCAAGTCATTTACATTATTTTTTATAGTTGCTGGATAAGAAGTTTTCTTGCAAACAAAATATTTTAGAGATCAGCTTAAAGGAATAGTTCACCCAAAAATGAAAATTCTCATCATTTTCTCATCAATGTATGAATTTATTTGTTCTGTCGAACACAAAGGAAGATATTTTAAAGAAAAGTCTGAACCAGGCTGTTTTGGGTCACCACTGACTTCCAGGGTAGGAAACAAAAACCTATTGATATAAATACTATTACAACTATAACTAATTTATATATTTAAAAAAAACATTTACATTTCTAAAACCACTAAGCATCTATTAATAAAATATTTCAATACAATAATTTACTTTGAATCAAATATTCAACAGAGCTAGAACTGTGATGTTGCCCATACCGCCGGCAGTGTCTATCATGCTGGAGCGGCTCTGGCCGCGGCTAATGCCCTTCACTGCGATGTTGGGTGGCAGGTCCACTCTGGAGTTCCTGTCCTGGGGCACGGTGGACGTGACGTCGGGCGGAACGCTGCTGTTCTCTGAGGACACATGACAGCACAGTGATTCATCAGTTCAACCCGTTCTCATGCTCGATATAAAACACAACCGAACAAACAGGTTGGATCAGTCCTATTAATGCTGACTGATTTGGAAATTAAGATTAGCTTTTGCTTTGTTTTGTCAAAGTCAAATAATGTCTACGTAAGTACGAGACCACTACAAAACTAAAGCTCTTTTGTATTCGTATTATTAGTGGTTGTCTATGATTCAGCACCTGAACATGTGTGTGTGTGTGACTCATTATCCTGCAGTACCTATGCGGGTGTGCGCCAGCACGTCAGCGAGCACGCTGGTCTGCCCCTGGCTGTGGTTGTGAGTCTTTCCGTCTCCATGAGAGAGGGTGGAGGAGGCGGAGGAGGAGGTGGAGGAGCCCTGGACAGAACGGTTGATCCAGTACTCTGGACTCTGGAGATTCTGAGCCAGCATTGCGCTGATTGCGGCCTGACGCCTCCGCAGGGAGCCCTCGTCCTCTGACGCCGACGATGTATCTGTGGAGACACAAACACAGCAACAACTAAAAAAAGATATTTATTCACAAAAACAAAAACTAAATGCAGATAAGACAACAATGTATTGAAGTGCGTTTTGCTACTTAATTAAATTAATCAAATTTGCTATATATATATGCCCTAAAGGTTTAGGTGTGCCTATGTTTTCTGAGACCCTGCTGGTCAGTGAGATCTGGACAGAAGGAGCAACAGAAGGCTTGTGGGCGAAGCAGGACCCACCGGGAGGAGTGCAGTTTTCCGCAGGAGACTGGACGAAGGCTGAACGACGCTTAGTGGGCATGGGAAGGGCCATCTTCTCCTCTTTATGCCTGGCCAGAGCTGCCTGCACGGCCTCTGTATGGATATCTATCAGACGGACGCAAGGAACGACGAGAAAGCGATCAGTACAGAAAGGCAAATGGAGAGAAAAACAGTTACACAATGCCACATGACAGGAGGCAGATGAGACACCCAGCAATGTCACCAAACAGTGACTGTAGTTACTAAACTGACTCATGTAGAGACAAAGAAATGTCTCTTTGTGTTGACAAATACATTAGAGAGCTACACAGAGGCATTCAGTAACACAATGTACATTTATTTGAGCCCAGTTTGAGAAACGACTTGAGGTTTGACTGGTTAATACCTTCTAGTTGATGCTGTAAAGAAAAAAAGCATCTTTATCCATTGCTACCTTTAAAAATCCTCCATTCAAACATTCATTAATGTCATATGAACTATTTTAATGATGTTCTTAGTAGCTTTCTGGGCCTTAAAAATAGTTTTTGAACAGTCCCCTCGCTGATAGTAACGGCTGCTAAAAACTCAGCTGTCATAACATGAATCTATTGCATTTTAAAATAAACTAAAATATATTATGTACTGAAACTGAATCATATAGACGTACAATATTACTGAACTTCTAATGACATAATTGCAGGTATGGCAAGACTTATTTAAAAACAAAACAAATTATTTTTGAAAATTAGTGTACTGGCAAACTAATTTTGCTTACCTGACCGGTATCGGTCATCACGTGTTCCCCCACTGCGGTGTGCTCTGTGTTGGCGTGGGGCAGCAACGGGGACAGCATTAGGGGTAGAGGTAGGGTCTGAAGAAAGGCTATGGATGCTCACATCCATCTCTAAAAAGATCAAGGGGTGAGTAAATAATCACAGTAAGCTGTAAACATGTTTGCTGTAACATATTTATGTTTTATATATACAGGATGAGGATAGAAATGAAGACACAGACAGTGCAGAAATAGACAGCAGGGGGTGAACTTTAACTTCAAAGCTTTAAATGGCACCTTTGAAGACACTGGCACATTTGATATCGGAGGTTTAAAATGAAAACAAATATGGCTACATTCTACGCATGAGATATTTGAAGGTCAAACCTATATTGTGTAAACATCTTGTCCCTGTAATCTAGTGCAGAATAGTTTGTGTAAGTTATAACAAAGACGAAACATATGAGGTCACTGCACTTTTAAAACCCACCAATATAGTGAACTTACCTGTTTCAGTTCCTCTTTCATGGGCTGTTGCTTACAGGAAGCTTATATGTATGTGTGTATGCTTATGTGTGGACTTTAACAGGACAGAAAGAAGTGTCATAATCGGAATAAAATATGATTACTCAATGCTTCCAGATAAGAAGATGGTTTAACTAATGGCTTTGGCCACATTTTATTTTTAAAGTGCAGTCTCTTAATGAAGAGATTGGTGCCTTTAGCAGATGACGTTCTACACATCACCATTAGGGTGCAGCATGGAGCCGCACATTTGCAAACAATACAGACCAAAAAAAACTGGGTTAAAATGACGCAACAAAGTCACAGATGTCAAACTTCTAGATTATATTCAATTGACTCAACATGTGTTATGATGGCATTGTGTGGCATGCGAAAGAAGAAATAGAGGAGGAAAATTAGTAGACAGGAAGTCTGTGCGGTGAGTCTTACTTTGGGTCTGTGGTACAAATGGCGCGAGAAGTTTCGCTCGTTTCTTTTCATAGCCCTTCTGTGTGATGTCACCTGTAAGAACAAAACACACAAATATACATTTAGTTCGAGATGTGATGGGGCTACACAACTACAAATGAATTTTCTGGCTTTGTGACGACTGGTGAACACACAACACGCACAATAAGTTTCTCGCAGTGTATTACACAATTAGAGGTTATTGCAAAAGCAAAGCATTCCTACAATTGCTCATACTTGTGGTTAACTTGTATCTTAATGGTTTTCTTCTGTGGAACATAGAAAGAAAAAAAGGCTAAAGAAAGAGCCTACGAAGACGACCGGAGCTGTCAAGTTCCAAAATGGCAAAACAGCACCATAAAAGCACAATTTAATTATTTCTATTTTTGATTTAATTGTAGTTACATTGATATTTTCATTAGTTTTCATTTCTATCTTGTTATTTAACCATTATAGTGTTTATTAATATTTTTAATTAACTTTGCTTATTTCAATATAGGCTATACTTCAAATTTTATGATTTCATATGCTTTTCATTTTTATTTTTTAAATATCTCCTTTGCTTTGTTATTTCAGATGTTTTGTTATTTACATTTTTTAATGTAGCTAATACGTATTTTAAAATTGAATAGCCTAGTTCTAATTAACCATAACACTGCACCTGGCTATAAGTCCTATCCCGTTTACACTTACACATACATTTAAACCAATTGCTTCCATACATACAGCTATCAACTTCAGAAAACCGGAAAAATAATCATCTTGACTGCTTTTCTGAAATGTTTATGGTACTTCTGAATTATTTAGGAGCTTGGCAGCCCAGATCCCTATTCACTTTCATTGTAAGGTAAATAGTTGCCTGTACATTTCTCATTGAGTGTCCCACAGAAAGAGGAAAGTCATAATGTTCAAAACAACACAGGAGTGAGTAAACAATGACAGTGTTCATTTGTGGGTTCAGTAAAATTAAGGAAAAACAAACAGAACAAGCTAAAAAACAGAACGATGGCCATGTGAGTCACCATCACATGGATCTACCTTGATCCTGTTCATTTTCTCATTTCTCTTAAAGTAGGTTTTGGCCTATTACCATCAAAGTTCACTCCGAGAGCTCCTCAAACTTAGACAAAGCATCTTTATTCACCTATTACACCTATATTCTCACACACACACGTGTCTCTTCTAAGCTGTAGCAAACAAGTAGCTCCTAAACTCCAGTGACACACGGCTGGATGGGATTCACACCTAGTGGCCCGTGGTGAGTCTGAGGCAAAGTGCGTTACGCAGCCACATCGGGGCTAAACAAAACCAGGAGTGACAGATCTGCTGATGACTGACGTTTTTCTTGAGGATACGACCAAGCTTCTGGTAATTTTCTGTCTAGGAGACAGCTGTCAGCTTCAGGTGATAAGATTACACACAATGGTGTTTATGCTGAAAAACCAACATGCAACATGTCAGCATGAACTTCGCAGACAAAGGAAGTGAAAAGGAGGCAGGTCAGAGGGGCCAAGTGGGCTAGCTCAGCTATAAGAGGGGAGAAAAAAAAGAAAGCAAGAAGAAAAGAGAGCAAAAGCAAGATGACTCTTTCTGTGGTTGTATGAGAACGGACGGGCTGCATTGAGCACAGACTTCATGCCTGGTTACTCTCTCTGCTTAAGAATGTGGCCTAGAAACACAACAGCCCTTTCCTGCCCCCTCTGCTCAGTATGCCACAGCTCTCTCACACACACACATACAATATTCCTTGTTCAAACATTTAATTAAATAACATTAAATGTTATTTTATAAAATTAAAGTTGTAGTACTGATGTCACATGTACGGTGTTCATTTTAGGACATCCTCAGGCCTCAGATTAAAAGGATTCAGTCACTTTACAAAATGGCGTTGGGACTGAGACTGAAAGGAGAAACTCAGGAGAAACAACATCAGTTGTCAGGTCTCGTACAATTAGGCATCGGCCGAATCTGACTCTGATTAAAAGGCATTAAACAAAAAGGCATTGGGTGAAACAGACGCAGATTATAAGGTCTCAGACAAGTTATCAGCCGAAACAGACTACGGGAAAAGAAAATTAGTTGTTACTGAGATCATCTGAATTTGAGGATGCAGCCTTCTGTCCGAGAAGCCTCCTTTACACTCGCTTAAAGCTGTGGTCACAAGAGTTGTGAGGTGAAAGATTATTTTTATTTTCATTTAAATTCACCTACATCATGCTCGCAAAAAGTTATTAGAAGTCCGATTCATTTTCTGATTCGTTCTTTCGGATATAGTTTTAATGAACCAAATGATCCAGAGATTAACTGAATGAATAACTGCACAAGGCCTGACACCCAAGAGTCACAATGCTGTTTGTCCGGGTCTGAGGATGTCCTAAATTGTGCACTGTACACATGACTATTTAACAATATCTTCATTTGTGTTCCGAAGATGAACGAGGACCTTACGGGTTTGGAAAGTTTACAGTGTATTAATATGGGCTGCTGCTATGTTGTTAATTTGGTTTTCTAGAGAGTTTCCCAGAAGCGCCAGGAGTTTTAGTTACTGGGGCATTACTAGTGTGTTCTGAATGCTGCTTACAGGCCTATCAAGTCTATGACATTCTAGATATGGCTTGAGCTCTTCAGTTGTTCTAAAGCTGTTCAAAACAACATTTTTAAAAATGACTTTGCATGATTTTTAAACAACAATGGTGAGTGTTCAAAAGTTGACTTAAGTTTAGGGATTTTATCAAAAAGCATAAGTCAGAAAGCATAAATCAGCAACAGCAATATAGATGCTTGTCTCAAACCACACTAATAAAGAGCTCAGCTAAAAACAGTACACACACACACACACACGTGTAAGAGTGTAAAGCTGGTTTTTGCATGCGGGCAGCATGCTGGGCATATGGAGGGATGGCTGACTGGAGTCTCATTGTGTGTGTGGGTGATGTGGGAGACTGATGTAATGCTGGGAGGGCAGCTGGGTCACACACACACACAGAGCAGGGTCTGTGTTCGCACAACAACAGGTCCGCACAAACTGGCAGTGCCATTCCAGCACTGAGGGAGCTTTGTGCCCACTCCTTCTCTTCTAAAGAGCAATTCTTTCTCTCTTCCTTTCATATGTTTGTCTACAGGTACTTGTTTATTTAAGCACTGAGGAATCATGCCTGACTGTAACTGATTGGCTGACAAACTCGAGAGAAAAGAAACTTTAGTCTATTGTAACGGCTGTGATGTCTCATTACAAGTGTGTGTGTGTGTGTGTGTGTGTAAGGGTCAGCGCACAGGATATGAACATTACCCCACCCAGCATGGCCTGCCAAAAGTGGTCCCAGTGTATTCATGGGAAGGAATGTGCTGATTGGATGATGACTGGGGCCAACTGGCTAACAGAAAAGCAATGGTGGCCAAATGGGATAGCTAGCCAGTTCCCTTCAGGACTTCACACTGAATGGACACACAAGCACACCATGAGCTGCCCCGATGTGCGTGTTTCTACAAATACCTGTTTAACGTCCACGCTGTTATCTGTGTCAGTGTGTCAGTGCTTGGATTCACCCTGCAAGTCTGTCAGGATCTCTTTGTGTGTGTGAGAGAGTGTGTTTACCATACACGCGGCTCAGGCAGAGCCAGTAGCATAGGAAATGATAAGCTTGTGGGGCTTCCTGCTCCATTGGGCCCCAGGGTGACTGGAAAAACCCATGAGCACAAGAGAGGAAGTTCAATGAGAACACACACACACACACACACACGAAAGTGAGGGCAAAAACAAAGAACCCGACTAAGAGGGTGCTGAATACTCCACCACAGGAGTGCTGTTTTTTTTTCTGCGGGTTGCTAGGCTTCAGGCTTTTGCGGTCTCTAAAATGAGGCGAAGGCCCAGAGAAAGACAGGAATATAAATAACTTGCCTGATTTTTTTTTTTCATAACCTAGCCCATGCTAAACATAATTCCCATCAGCTAACGGCTCTCATTCCACAACAGTTAAACAGTTGCTGAGGTGACGTACTTGTTTAACTTATACACCGCATAATAAACAAAGCTAGGTGAGGTTACGTCAGTCCAAACTACAAAGATTACCATTTTAGTATTTCTACTTCAAAATATCACTATTAAATCAGTTACTTTGTTACTTTTCAGAATCAGAAAGAGCTTTATTGGAAAGTGTTTGCAAATACAAGGAATTTGTTTTGGTGACAGAAGCTTTAAATACACTTTTACAAATACAATTTAATAACAATATTACTCAATTTCTGAGTAAACAGTGTTTTAATGTAAATTCTACACAATTTCTTTCAGTGCAGTGATATCTCCAGTCATTGGAGTTAAAAGCTATGCATGTTGCATGTATGCAGCATATTTGTTTGGATCGTGATTACCCAAAGATTTATTTTATTCATTGATTTATTTTTAAGTTTAGTTTTGTTATTCGACATTTAAATTTACAATGGTTGTAAAACACTTAACTGCAAAAAGGACTGACAGTGATCTGCAGTGGAAACGTGACTGCAAGTTGTTCATTTTCAGAGCAATGCGAGATGATAAACAACCCCATCTATTGGGAATTCAACAATGTTGAGCAGTTTAACCTCACGTCAACTGGACTATTCGAAAGATGATTCGATTTATGACTCATAGGTCATATTTAGAATGATTTAATGTGATTTAATTCAAAATGAAACTTACATGATTTAATTAACGATTCATTTTAGTCTTTTAAAAAACGACATGAAATTGAAATTGCGATCATCTTTTATTGTGACATATTTAAGCAAAACATCATCCGCCTCATGATGCACGAAAATCGACGACCTCCACTGATTTAATTGCTGTCAGTGTGAACACCCTTAAAGGAAGAACTCGAGTAGCTAGATTGTCAGGAGAGCAATATATTGAAACATACTTGAAGCAATCTACAAAACATATCTGAAAATGTCATTAATAGACAGCAAGTATTATATAACAAAACAAATCTGCAAAGGGATGTTCGGCAGTACTTCACAGTGTTGACTCAACAAATCTGTGATCGGACTCTGGAACAAAAAAACTGGAACACTGAAGCAAACAGGTCTTCCCAATAAAAGAAACCCTAAACGACTGTTCCCTACACTGAAACGCTTATCAAGGCTCTGTATACAGCCCAACTGATTTAAGAGGACTCTTTATAAACACACTCACAAAAGCTGCTTAACAGTCGTTCAGTGTTACTCATAAAAACACAGCGCCAAAGAAAGGGAAGAAGAAGTGTCCTGAAGGCAGGAACGCATATTTGCTGCATATTTGACTTCGACCACAATTGGGCCAAATTTAGCTGCTGATGCATGTCACAGGGTGCAGGGGTCAGTCCAAAAGAATCAGCTGTTATTAAGACAATGTGATGAGCTGGTGAAGATATTAACAGACTTAACGGGCCGGACTGCGCAGATGGAATGTGTGGAATTACACACGGATATGTGAACACCCACGTGCACACTTTAAATCCATATTTCATCCATATGGTGCGGGGTTCAGTGTTAGACCCGCATTGCTTCATTTTCAATTTTACACAGCTATCAAGGTTTTTATTTGTCAGTGTACATATGCAAGTCTGTATGAGGGTGTTTTGAAAGCAAACAGGTTGCCAGCTTCCAACATGATCCCAATTATGTAACTCTGATCTAACAGTGCATACTAAAACTCTTGATCAAACACAGCTTTGGGACTTAATGCAAGCCTGTTGAACTCTGCCCTGCAAATCTGTATCATGTTAGGAAGTGTGGCCAATAGAAGATCTATGTGGGGTAAAACATCAGGAGTGCAGTGTTTAAGTAAAGTAGAGTTGGTTGCATATTTACATGATTAGTTAAAAAAAAGTCAATATTTTAAATAAATGTAAATAGTTTGCAACCTGACAGAAAATTACAATCACTGCAGACCAGTCAATTTCTGTGTATTTTATGCACTCTGATGTTATTTAGTGGCCCTTTAGACTGCTACTACAATGGTGAGTTTTTAATGCAGGTGTAAGACTGGTGTCTGGTGCTGATATCACTTCCTGTCAGCTTTCACAACCATGGTTACCACCACTCTAACGCCACATGCAAACAACTCGCCTGCTGAGTCTCATTTTAAACCACTCTCTACTCAGCAATGTGGATATCGAGGAATCTATAGCACTTAAAGGTAAAATGAGTGCGGCGGTGCTGGGAATCAATCAATTCTAATTCTGTTTGCATGTCTGAAATTCAAAGAGATGATCTGAATCAACTGAGAAGCAGGATAGACAGGGCCATAGCGTAAATCTCACCCACATATGTAGTGTTATGATGCTGAGCACTGCAATCTGTGATCACATGAGGGGGACAACCAAAACAAGGTGCTGATTGTAGTGGGTGATTTCCGGTTCTTCATGTATGGGCGATGGTCTGGTCTGTAGCTTCCGGGGTGAGTCAAAGCTTCTGGTGAGCAGCATAGAGCACTGATGGACAAACAGTTTGGATGTCGACAAGAAAATAAAGATAAACTCTGTCAAACCATGCCAAATGATCATTTCCCAAGAGAGAGGAAAGTCATTCCAAGTATGTCCAAAACTAAGTGGCAAAGACACTATTTTTAGGAGACAAACACACTGCAAAGAATGAAAACGAGGTGACCAAATGCCTACAGCGATTTGTAGCATGATTGGACCCTGTTCTTTTGGGCTGAGATGTTCAACTGTTCAATACAACAACTTAAGCCACCTAATTCAAGGAATAAGTTATATTTAAAAGGAAAAATAAAGAATGCTATTAAATAACCCACTTTGCAACCCTTTTCAACTGTTTATTTTGTCATTTTCTAGCTCAATAACACAACATTTACATTTCAAATTACTGTTATTAGTATTATTATTATTATTATTATTATTATTATTATATATTGAATCTATATACTATGATTATGTGCCATAAACCAATAATTATGTGCTTTATCGGGCCGGGCAATATATCGCATGATATATTTGCTTGTATCTCGTCAGTAAAGCCGGTTCCTCGATTTGTGTATTTGTATATGAAAACCTTGTATATGAAACGCAGGGAAAGAAATTAAAAATGCAATTAAAAGCAAAATGATGAGATGATAAAAATTATATATTTTTTCTAATTATATGTTGCCAGGGTTGGGTGCAACCATTAAAAATAGGTAATCAATTTTTCATTATTATTATTTATTTATATAGCATTAAAGCTATATACTAATTAGCATGTACTACACACTCTATATGTACATTTAGAACCAGTAGTTAGTAGTACCAATGATTTTTGTATCACCCCCATTTAAATAAACCAATAGATAAATAAATAAATAAAACTACTCTTCTATTTAATGTTATTAAATTAGCTGTGAATCTTGTAACCTTTTTATTTTTTTTTTAGCTAAATAATATTAAAATACTTTATATTTTAATCTAAATTAAAACGCTCCACCACCATTTGATCTATATTCAAAAATTATACAAAATATTATCAAAGCATTAATAAACATGAGAAACATATTACATTTTTACTACCTTATTATTTCAATGTTATTATAGCAGATTATTATATATATATATAACAATATGTAGAACATATTTTCTGTAATTCTAAATATTACAAAATACTATTATTAGTTATGATTATTATTAATAAGCTTGGCTCTGTACTAGAATAGCTGAGGATAAAGTCAAAGAGGCAGGAATTCCCTGTAATCTGTATTTAATCCTTCTAACAGAAGAGAATTCAGTACTGCTACGTCCTGGTACCATCACTTTATAATTACAATCATGGTCAGAAAGTAAAAGCTGACTGTCTGAACTGCAGCTTGTTGTTTCATGTAATAAGAGACCATTAGCTCTAATGACAATTAGGCTATGTGACTATTAGACTATCAGGCTGATTACACTGCAGTAGAGGATCAGAGTGACAATGATTTCTCTACTACAGTTTAAGGAAACAGGAAAACACACATCCTTCAGCAGGTTGGTCTTCAGTGGAACAAGCGAGATCAGTCATTGTTAAAACAAACAAATCAATAATCACACTGTCCTTTGAGATCTGCTGGTTTGTAAAGCACACTGTTTAAAGAGTCGTGTCACTAGCATTCAGCAAGCTGACACTCTCCATCACTGAAGTGCTCACAGATGTGTTCCTGCTTTCAATATTTACACACTGAGGCAGTTCAACGGCCATCAACGGCTCAATAAAAGCTCTGCAGTCCCCATAACAATGAAACACCCCAAAAAGCCTGCGTTAGCACCAGGGGAATGTTGGCTATTTAAACAATGTGTGAAGTTAGCCACTAATGCTCTAAATAAACGAAAAGTTGGGGGAGAATTTTCCACTGAGTGTACTAAAACAATAACATGCGACTGTGTGAATGGTATGATTCACTCTCTGATAGAAAACTTGGAGATATGAACACGTCATAGACGGAGGAACATCTACTGTAAATCAAACACAGGATACAAAACTGACTCACCACACTACATGGGCGTTCACTCTGGCGGCGATTTGCACTGACAAAAGCAACCGCGAATTATTTGTTTTGATTTCATTCAACGTGCAACAACCACCAAAGGGAGGGCAGATTGTGGGATTGTGTGGTATAACGGTGCAAAAAGCAAAACCACAACATTTTAACTGTAAGATGTCAATATCTATCTGTCTATAGCTAATCTAACCACTTCTATCTATAAATCACTCACATCTAGTATGTGTATCTATAATCACATCCATCAAGTATTTCCATAATCACTTTTATCTATCTATCTATCTATCTATCCATCCATCCAGTATGTGTGTATTATATATATATATATATATATATATATATATATATAAACACTTATCTATTCATCCATCCTGTATGTGTATCTGTATATCTATCTTTTCCATCCAGTATGTGTATCTATAATCACATCTATCTATCTATCTTTTCCATCTAGTATGTATATCTATTATCACTTTTATCTATCCATCTATACATCCATCTAGTATGTGTATCTATCTAATGGGTGCTATACATTGACTGCATTGCAGCACGTTCAGTTTTGATAAGCATGTGTGTCCGTGTTTCAGACTATTGCAGACACATCCCTATGGGTCTCCGGCCTCATTTAATTGGCTAAATCAGGACACTACACCTCGGTAAGCTTTCCCAGAGCGACTGATGAACAGGCCATGCAAGGGTGTGGCTTTGGGAGACTTTAAGAACATGTGTGCGTGTGTACTTGTTCGTGCATGTGAGGGTTACAGTCTCTCTAATGCTGATGAACACGGACCCCGGGGAGCTGGCTCTGTTGTAGGGCCGCGAGAGAAACGGACAAGCCTGAACTAGAGCTAAACTGCAGAGGGTCAGCATGATTCTCTCTTCCATAAATTCCCTCAGTCTCTATGACAAAAACATCAGCCCGTTCCCCAAACCACAACATTCATAAGAGACCAGACTGGATCCCTTCGTGAAACCTCTATAGTGCTTTACCAAACGTCCCACATCGTATTCTGTCCCACATCAGTTCCCAAAAACACTTTCACAACAGTCATAATACACTAACAACAAAACAGAAATGATTAAACAATGCTGCATTCCTATGATCGGCATGATTCACACAGAAGCTGTAATGGAAATGTTTAGAGACGATTGTTGCATTTCAAAACATAAGTCTACAGAAGAAATTTAGGTATTACAGGGCCTGCAGTAAGGTTTGTTCCAAAAAATAGGTAACTTAACTGAGCTGCCTCCTACGAAATCTTGATTTTGTAAAATTCTCAAAAGCATCCCTTAATGAAAACGCAATACCAGAATACACTGCAGCAAGCTCAGTACAAACATGCATGTAAAATATTAATAAATAATTACCAAAAAGCATCAATTAAAAACTACATTTTCTTAATCTTCCATGCATATGCATTGATGAATAATCTTCCTGATTAAATAAAAATCCATTTTTAATGTTCTGTGTGCTTTGAATTATGAGTGTTATTTAACTATGAGTGCATCAAATCAGTGACTTATGGATCTGACCTTTAGGAGGCAGCTGCTTATATAGGCAGCGAGGCAGCTCACTAGGTTGAAGCTAAAACAGAGCTGATGTGTCTGGTTCATCCAAGCTTGACTGGAGTCATTTAAAGTGTCAAGGCCAGACTCTAAGGGTCATAGTAAGGCTTTCAATGACCTCTGTGACCCTGTAAGTCCTTTAGCAGAGGCAGTGTCATGGGAAAACATGTGCTTCTGCCTCTAAGTTGTCTACAAGTGCATCTATAAACCCAGAACACTCCTCTGTCATATAAACTCACAGATATGAGTCTCAGATACACACTAACAAAACAGGCAGGTAAATTTCAGGTTGATCTAGTCTATCTTTTTAGTTTTTTAAAAAGATACCAAAAATATCCAGGGTTTGGATTTGTTTGTACATTCTTATCATACTTTACACTTTATAATAAAAAAATTTGACCAATCGCGTACAGGTGTAAATGTATGAAAAATACAACATTTTGAAAAGAAAAAAAATATATTTTTTACAATTACAACACATAAGTCAAATTATATAATTATAATAATAAGATTTTATACCTGTCTTGGACAGTCACACTAAATGATGAAAAGACTAAAACAGTCTACCTGATGAACAAGTTACTTTTATCTGTGTAAGAAAGTATGCTGGGTCAAGCACTAGTGTGTCCCTGCGCATATGACACCTAAATCTTTTTTAAACAGAAAAAGGAAGTTTCGTGTTGCAATTGGATGTTTGGAGGGCTTTTTTTCTTTTCGAGACGTTTCTGGCGTGACAGACGGTAGAATCAACGACGCACCATTAACTTAAAGATTCAGTGTAACTGCACTGATATCTGCCTACACATTCAGAGACAAACCCATCAAGTGGAACTGAACTACAGTTAGGCAACACATTCAACACAGGACAGTTAAAGTCAACCAGTGCTGGGATAACCCACCTCACGCAAACACACACAAAACAAACAGCAGGAGCTGGCAATGGGCACGTTCCTCTTCTATGCTTGGATGATTTCTCATTTTCACTTGCTCATTACGAGCTAATAAACCACTAAAAAATTTCAAATCCAATTTTTTTTTTACCATGTTTTGTATTACCAACATTTAAGGTCCAAAACATGAAAACAAATACTATATGTGCAAGCTCAAGGTCATGCTATAATGCAAATCTGATTTAAAAAAAAGCTAAAAAAAAGAAATAGATGAGAACTGAAGTTATTGTAATAAATTACTTCAAAATTAATTCAAGAAATAATGCTCTTAAAGGGTTAAATATAAGCCACATTTAAGCCCTATTCCAGAATTATATTGGTCCCAACATATTGTACAATCCTTGTCAAAATAAAAGCTCTAAACTGAGAAAATGTACTTATTGTCCCTGAGAAAACCCCTAACATCTAGTATTTTTAAGGCCTAAATATGCTTAAGATGATAATAAACATCAACTTGCAGTACCAAGTATGGTCTAGAGTACATGGTGGGGTTCATTGATTAACTGGTGTGCAGTCTATAAATAGACAATATTATGAAAGAACAAAATTATCATTTTTACTTTCTCAAACATTATTGAAGCTATTTCTCAAGCCACTCTCCTCAAGAAACCATCCAGCCATAAACGTGAGAAAGCACAGAAGCATGTGCTCTGACAATATGACTTCTCACAGCCAAATTACATTTAGCAAAACAATCCAACTCCCTTTCTCCCATATCTCAAACTGTAGTGGGATAAGACCGAATTTTCAGTTAGTTTCAAACTAACAGTTTCCCAAGAGCTCACTCAAAACTGTTTACACGGAAAAATGTGACATCATTGAGGCCGGCCCTGTAAGAAGAAGCTGATTACACATGACCAGGAGGGGAAAGCCCTGCTTTCAGGATAGGTTTACTCAGACTGCTGTAAATACACACTGATACATGCAAAAGTTGGCTGATCATTATATCACAGTGTATCATAAGGCGGCATGAGATTGGTTGAGTTGCCAAGCTCCGATGAGTCCTGGTCTTCATCCAACACAATGAAAACTTGGAACAAGTCCCCAAGCAACAGGGTGTGTCCACCGGGAGAAGAGCGGGAGGAAGGGAGTTTCATTGCGAAACAAGCACATGCTAGATCCTCATTCATTTCTTGCCACTTCGTGACGTCACACCCCCTTGAACCATGCTCGCTTTTAGGTGGAACCTACAGACAAGCACATGAGTCATTTGACAAGCAAACCATAGATGAGCCATAAGACAGGCTGGGATATATCCATGAGAATTACCTTTCAGGAAATGAGGGAGAGCATATGAAAAGAGTGATTGGCAGGTCGGCCCACCTTTTTTTAGGAATCAATTTCTGTCATCAGATTTAATGGTGTTTACAGCAAATTGTAGATCAGGCGAAAAAACCTTGATGTTTGACAGCTTTATGATGCGGCAAAGTGCCAAGACATCTCAACTGCTGACAGAGTTCAGGGCAACCACACCTCTAAATATCTTCAGCTTTTGTTCTTCTGTAGTCTCAGTAAACTTCACTAAAGACACGGCCTTTGAGTCAGAGTAAGGGAGTGAACACCTATATGTTACATATATAAACATATATGTTGTAATAAAGGAATTGTTTAACCAAAAATTTAAATTACTCCATTATTTACTCGCCCCAAGATATGCTAGGTGCATATTACTTTTGCTTTCAAATGAACACAGTCAGAGCTTTTTAAAAATGTATCCTGGTTCTTTTTTAAAAAGTCATGACTATGTTCATCCGAAAGAAGAAAGTTATATACACCTAGGTTGGCTTAGGGGTGAGTAAATTATTCCTTTATTTAATTTTGCCCTACTCCTAACCACCCCAACCCAAAATGTCACATCAAGTCTGATTCACAACCCATTTTACTACTGAAATTTGATACTTGTATTGTATTGTTCTTGGAAAGGGGAAAAATCCAACAACACAGTCTTATCAACCAGGAATTGCTTCAATCTGATAACACACTAGCGATCTGAACGTATATAGCCCAAGTTTTTGGCCTTCTCGAGAAGTGACAACATCTTGCGGGCCCTTCTGTGGCTCATGATGTCACACTTGGATTTAAAATTAGACCGTGCAGAACTCCTGTTAAAATGCTTAACAGTGGTGACACCCTCCACCAACAATCGAGTGCTCATAATCTGATTCAGCAGGCCCAACTCCAGCACAATGACACACTGAGAACAGACAGAGCAAGGAAACGAGGGAGGGGAGGAAGATATGAAAGAGAGGATTAAAACTGAACTTTTGTTAAAACATAAGAGAGGTTATTTTATCCGAGTAGACTGTTCCTTAAATCTGTTTTTCATTACTCATGGGTTAAAGTTAGTTCACAACAACATGGGCCCGAGTAGACAAGACAAGAAACACAATCAGAACATGAGTGTTATGACTCACTCCTGACCGGGTCATTTGCTAGCAGAACAATAAAAGCAGTGATAGACTGACTGATTTATCGGCCAATAATTAGTCCTTTTGAGCTTAACGCCATCATATAACCAAAGCCACTGGGCCGATTCTCAGAAATGGCATCAACCAAAAGTCTCAATCAATAATGGTTTCAAATATTTTTGTGTGGAATAGATATTAAAACAACCAGTCTGAATTATTGACTGACATGGAAGGAAAACAGCCCTGGCATCTTGGCGGTCAAACACTAAGTTAGTTTAAACAACTTAAACTATGATTTTTATTTTACAACATATTACGCAAGAACTCCCACGAGTGACACACATGCATGCAGAAAAACAGCATGCGGCGTTTCAACCCAGACCCTCCCCTTCAAATATATCATGACAGTCAAACCGATCTGAAGTCAAACAAACTGTTGTAAAGAAGCTCTGACTGAAACCTGATGTCAGTGAATGTGAAATGGGAGTTCAGGAGGGATCTGTCAGCACTTGCCAGTCAGTTCTCACTAACTTTGGGCCTTCAGGACAATAGTGTGGTTGGGCAACGCCAGCAAAACAACCACCGCAGCTCACATGTCAAGCATCAAGAGCTCAAAACTCAGGTTAATCCGGTGCTTGTCTGAACCACGAGGGTACAATCCCCCTTTCCTGAAATGTAAGATCTCATTTAAGGTGCTTTTAGAAGAGTGCAAAGCAAAATCCCACAAGGTATGTGTGCAAATCAAGCAAACACAACAGGACAAATGCAGGGAAAACAGGTTCTCACAGTCTGAAAGTGTGTGAAATGCTTTTCCCTGGAGGGAAGAGCAGGATGGAGGGATACAAAAACAGGAGTGTCCCGGGTGCTTTGAATAAAAGTTGTAAACAAGGCTGAGGTTTGGAAACAGCAGCAGACTGAGGACTGGAGAAAGCTTCTACATTAATTCGCCAGTAAATGCTCAGATTTGTCCCTCCCAACAACTGCAAGATGTTCAGTAAACAACTTTGTCAGGATTTAACTAACTCAAAATGTACTTTTTGGGAAGTATCAGAGATTAACTTGCTAAATATAGACTTGGGTCTTACATATTACTGCTTTCTAACTCCCAAACAAGCCATTTTCTATCATTTTACTTTTCCAAAGTAGTTCACTTATATCATTAGTCAAGGTTTCTTACACTGTGCAGTTGTAATTTAGTTTCACATGACCATTTTCCATCTTTTCTATGAACCTAAGAAAAAAGGCTGTTGTTATGACTCCAATATGTAAATGAGCTTTGTTTTGATTGGTTAAGCTCTGTGCACCAGCATCATTCACGGTGTAGCTCATCAGGGCAAGCCATGATAGAAACACGATGGAGATAATATGCAGGCCCAGACACTGATGTTTGGAGTAAACTCTGTGGAATTCTGTTCAGACGTTCGTGGTCACTAAGATTAGACAGGAAGTGTTTTTTGTTCACCTACATTTTTGACGCCTACGCCTACATTGAATGTCACTCTCTAGTGAACATGCATATGATAGCTAGTGAAAGCTAGAGATTATGGTTTATGAAGTTTAAAAGTGAATACACTTTTTTGGGTCTCAAAATCTTGGCACCCAATCACTCCCATTATAAACATTATTTGCTCTTGTCTGAAGGAAAAAAAAACATGGGGTCATTTTCATTTTTGTTTTAACTATTCCTTTAAGGCATCCTTGTTTAACATTCAATTCTTAATAGAATTCTAACAGGCACTTTTTATTTCAAACATGCAAGGAGATGCTTTGAGATATCGCCTTTATAACAAGACCACATCCTGTTCATGGATGGTGTATTGTGTTAGGAGTTATGAGTGTTCCCTTGGCAGCGCATAGCTCCGTTATTATATACCAAAACACTAACTTTCACTCATGGAGCAGCATGACGGCTCTTCCCCCGTACACACCCTGATTCACATAGTGCCCGTAAAGGGAGGTTCAAGCAAAGCCTCATGGTATTTAATGAAGGCATGTTAATAATTTAGGCTCAGCACCCTGTAAGACCACGGCGATGCCACATTAACTATTCACAGCCAAAGGGCAGTCTGGACCGGTTCCTTATACAACCCACGCTGAGGGAGCAGACCCAGTGGGCCCAGTACCAGGAGAAGAGGCTCTGGGCCTTTGTTTGAGGGAAAGGGAATCTGTGTGAATCCTGGACATCTGATCATGTCCCATCTGTCTAAGCTTAGCGCCCGGTATAAATACGATGCTCCCACAAAGAAAGCACTTTGTGCTTGATTCCCTCCCGAGGACAGATTGGAGGTTAACTTTGACAAGCATGCAAACCTTGATCGCACTTGATCACATACAGTGACCCAGAAAGTGGCTCGAACACTTTTAGACACTTAAAAATGTCTCAGTGTTTATAACAAATTCTAACCAAATGACATCAGATAATAAACGGATCCAACTCTGTGTCTTCATTTTAACATTTGTATTATGGTTTTATAATTAGTCTCAAATAAACGTCACTTGGTTTGATATTTATAAATGAAATGAGTCATATGTCACGTAAGTGCGTTTAAAGTTAGGAAACTTCATTTGTTTATTCAGCAAGTATGTGACAAACCTTTCCTCCATAAAATATGCAACAAAGGGTCATTTACAGAAAAGAGGAACTGTGATGGTGTACTCATGTGGTCAGGGTACATCTGCACGCAAATAGTCTCTGCCACACAAAAACTGCCTATAGTCAACTGACCATATTGTGAAGTCAAGCTATTTTTATTTGTATAGCACTTCACAAGCCATGTTGTTTCAAAGCAGGATTACAGAGAATCATGTCTTAATGCTTTAAATGAAGAGCTTACATGATGATGAATGTCAGCACATTTCAGAGCAAATCTCACAAAGAAATGACACATTCCTCCCAAAAGTCAATCGAAAAAAAAAAATTTGCATACAGAAAATGAAGCCTATATATTTTGTGCAGCCATATTTTTTGCACTGACACTTTCATGAAATTTAAGCTCATTTTCCCACAATTTCTAATTACAGAAGTATAGAATTGTCAGTACAGAGTAAAGAAAATGTTTATATTAAAATACAGTAAATTAAAGCACACATTAAAAGCAGTAGAAAAACAACTATTCAAATTGCATATTTAAAATACATATGTTTATAATAACTTATAGGCTATATTTTAATACATGTTTATAT